>BOPP01000036.1:3076371-3153228 GCA_017312745.1 Gryllus bimaculatus
TCGAAATCATTTTCTAATTTCTTTACAACTTACAAAGCAAATTATGATTCTTTAACAATGATACTAAATTTGATTCCCTCTTGAGCCAATATTGCTCAAGAATTTTTCTCTGCAGATTATCATACATTTAAAAACAATAGCGAGAAAACAACTAAATTGAATACATTAAGTTTAATTCCAGGAAATGTTCTAATTCTTTGTTTAGACCCCGACCTTGTGCGACATGTAATTCATATTTTTAGTACTCGTGTTATGCACTATTTACGGAAATAATCTCGAAGTAATTAAGCGAATCAAATAATGTTTCTACTTCCCATTTTCCCTTTGGCACTTGCTTTATCTTGGCTTACTTCTTATGTTTGCATTACTTCCTTATGCTTGAACTTCTTATGCTGCCTTAGCTAGTTTCTGACAAATCAATTTACAAAAGAAGTGAGTTTCTTCGTGCGAAAATTGTTAAACAATTGGCAAGCGAAGTGATCTTGAAAATTACTCACTTTAATATGAGTTTGAAATTAATTTCTGACTGCGAAAATCATCCGAACGAACGAAGTGGGCCATATGTCACGTATTACAAAGTCGCACCATCTCTAAAATGAGCTTGCACGAATTGAAAAACCTACATTCTTCGAATATATTAAGGCAGAATCTATGTACTTTGAAGATCATTAAAGAATAAGAGCGGCATTAGAGAGAAATCTCAGTTCATAATAAACTACGATTATTATTATTATTATTATTATTATTATTATTATTATTATTATTGTAATATTTTTATTATCCTCTTTTGTTGGATTACAATAACTTTCTGTGGACTAAATGACCATGATAGGGCTTAAAAAATAGATAGTAGCAACATCATCTCTAAATCTGAATAACAAGATATGCCTCATGCCGGCGATACAATTAGAACATTTCTAATATGCATTTTCATACAAATTGAATAATTTGAATATCATCCAGTTATATAAAAGTGATGAAAGAAAAGAAGTATAATATGTGCAACATTACTGTTTACGAATATTTTAATTATACCAGAGAAACTTCAAAATACCATCTCCTCTTAATCCTTGCTCAACTTTGCGTTCTAAATGAATTCTATTTCCTTAATAAATTATTAAAATGCAATGGTGAAAATGCGTAATATTGCGCAGCTTAAAGTACGGATAATATGTATTAAGAGCCACATGATTTGTACGAACCTTCAGTAAGAGGAAATGCTAAAAGTGGTCAAAAGAGGATGTGGTGTGCCCCTAAATTGTTACAATGAAATGAACTAGAGAACACTATTTTAAATATGACTTTCTACGTGGATTTTTTGTTCCTTTGGGAACACTGTTATTTATAGTTTCTCTTACATTAAGTCACGTGTCTGAATATGTACTAGTCCTCAACGGGCCTAGGAAAAACTCGCCTAACGCTTTGTATGGTCTTGTCGTTATAGTTCTATGGTAAATAATATCATAATGTTTTGAATAAAAAGTCTTCGCAATCCAAAACGAATTATTACTTATCAAACATGAGTTATGTGGCGTGTCACACAAGTCACAGTTTTGGTCGCAATCTATGCTACTAGCCAAAAAGATCTACTAAAAAAAGATCTTTTGAATGGTAGGTTAAATGTTGTCTATTATATTTAAATACATCCATATTAGGCGTGTTTATTGTGAAAGAAAATCCTGCAATTTTACGGTAGATAGAAATATTGGGGTTTGAAACGTTTGACCGCAAATAATTGTGAATGGCGTGTAATACAGTTTTACGTGCAACACGTAAATAAAAATGTAGACGAGAAAATGTCCGTTTGGAATAGTTCGATCCTTAAGAGGAGATAAATACTAAATGTATTACAGAACATACCTTATAGGGTTTCAGAGACTCAGTTTAAAGATTAGTCTTTATCAAAAAGATGTCAAACAATTATAGTAAACAATTTGATTAAATAAACATAAAAAACATTAATTTCTCAAAACCTATGACACAGTTTGATTCTATTTTTAAGCGTCGAAAAGAAGCTTCATAAATTGTTACTTTCCCGTATACATAAGTGTATACGTAGTAATTTTCAGAAATGCTCAAACGCCATTTCCTTAAAACTGCTTTGCCGCAAGACCATTGGCATCTCAACTGCCCTCGCATCCTCTAGCAACGCCACCGTCGCAACATCATCACCATCGCTGCCACCTTCGTCCCCGCCCCTAGCACGCACTGCTACCTCCATCTTCACCTTCATTGTCACCACCACTAACTCCGCAATATCAACCGCACCGCACCGCTGCCGCTCCCGTCCCCGTACTACGTTCTACCTTCACCACCACCTCTACCACCACTAATCCTCCTCCTCCTTCTCGTCCACCACCATCCCCACCATCACTACCACCACTACCACCACTACCACCACTACCATCATTGCCACCATTGCCACTAGAGCCACCTACGTGCCGCAAAACCCAGACCGCTCAGTCGAATCACCTTCTTCCGTCCAACTTTTTTTTCAGCGACATCGAGTTAAAAAGATTTCCAGTCCGGAGTAAGAAATACGATCGCGGGAGGACCAGATCTGCCTCTCGGGTTCTCCCCACTTCCGCTGGTCTCCCGACCGATACCGTCGCCTTACAATCTCAGCTCTAACTGGCCGCCGCGCCGGTGACATTTCCGTCGCTAGGAGCATCACCATCGCAAAATTCCGTCAGAATGATCGAAATACACACTGAAATCATAAATAGTTTCTATGGCTTGGTTGGGACGAAACATACCGAATCGCCATTTCAAAAAATATTGTTACTTTTTCCCATAGTACATATGTAGTATACAGATATTGTAATGCTGCAGCCGAAAACGATTTTAGCCAGAATTATGGTGATACCAAAAGAATGGATACTTCTTGCTCCCATATGTAGTAAATAATTTCCTCTAACACTTTGTGTAGTCAAAATCTACGTTTTGTGGTTCCTTGATACTGAAAATTTGATTTACGATTTTACGCAAAATGTCTGTCCGTCCGTCTGTCTGAACAACGCTAGTAGTTAAACCATAGGCAGCAGTTTTACAAAAATTGACATTCTCGATCGATACGGCTGATGTCGCGGCGGTGCTAATTTACATTATTGTCTAAACGATATTTTCAAAATTTTCTCAAAAATGATTTCAAGTGATTTCTCCAACTTTTATATTCGAATAGAGAAGTAATACGTATAAAAGCCGCTGTGCCAATTTTTGTTTTGTACAATTTGTACAAAATCCAAATAATTCGAGAAAGTATGTGATGTTTTATCAACACTAATTACTTTCTTATTCTTTTTCATAATCTTTGACTTCACTAGCTACTATTGCAGTGCAAGCAACACACGTTTCGACTTCGTACGAAATGATGTTCTCATTATTTGTCTTATCATTGGCTTTCCAATATCTCTCCGTCTCTTAATTCATAATCTCAATTTATCTATGTCTAAACACCAGGAAGCAAATGCGTTTTCAGTACAATAAATGCAATACTGAACGGAATAAGAAAAAAGCTGTTGTTTGCTAGCTCAAGCGGTGGAATTATTTTTATAAATAGATTAGAATTTGGGCCTTTTCGTTGAAAGTTCATGCCACTTTCTTCTGTACTTCGATATTATTTTTTTGACATTACAAACGTTTGATTTTGGACTTAAAATTTCATAGCTTTTCATACCTAATACTGGCTAATTTTATAATTTTATTGCCTATTTTTGGTGCCTTATTGTGCCTAAAATTCCGAGGTCTATTTATGATATTTAAATGATCAAGCTGTCGTACGTATTATTGTATCAGGAAAATTAACAAATCTCCCCTAATTAAGTTATTTTTTCTTTTAAAGGTTCTTGCAGTCAGATTATTTTGAAATTTGAAATCCACGCACTACCATCCGACGTCAATTCGATCCGACGTCATTTAGTAGGAGAGTCACTGCAAATAATATCAATAAATTTGATTAGTCACGTTTCTGAATTCAAGCGCCGTTCATTCTCTTTGCATTTTACAAAATTTGAATGGGTTTTATAAAAACGTTGAGTGTGATAAATACAACAGTAGATAATACAGATAAATGTAAGCGATGCGCACGAGAAGCTGTGAATGTGATACGGCATTGATACAAAAAGTCGAACAGGGCAAATGTACCTTTAAAATAAAATTAGATGGTAATGTGTTCCGAAAAGTTGCTTCGAATATATTTTTTGCATTTAAGCATATGTTAAAAAGCGGAGTAAAGAAATCTTCGTACAGGAAAATATACAATAAATTAAAAGCAAACTCTCAAACGACAAATTGTAGAAATTAGTACGTCTTTTGTAATTAAAATGAAGCAATTTGTCCCTTTTCGTAAACCGTAAAACATACAATAAAGAATTTTGCATGCTCAATTTTATTTTTTCTTTCTCCCCTCAAATGCACATTTTCTGTATTCTTCCTCGTTTTCCCCCATCATATATTAATCCCAATCCTTTTATCTTCCTGAACAGCCCTTCTTACCGCTTTCACTTCTATCGTGATAGACATTTCCCATTCCCTGTTTTGCCGCGTCAACTATACAGTAATCTTTCATTGATCATTATTTTAGTATGATACATAATTTTTGTCCACTGGTCAGCATTATGGATAAAATTTATTTACGTCATTTACACTTCATATCATTTTGATTTCTACAGTGGTCCTTCCTTTTTTTGAGTCTACAACCACCGATCACTCAGCTACATCACCTTTTCGATGCTACGACCTCCGAGAGTCACCATCCCCTCCTCCTCTTCATCCTCGTTCTCCTCCTCCTCCCTCCTTCACCCCCCTCGGGCTGTCTCGTGGTGGGCCCGCGTGCCACCGCCAGGGCGGGAGGGGAGAGGAAAGTTTCCCCATTTTCCGATGGAAAATCCGAGGAGCCGCGCCTGAACAAGATCAAACTGTCGGCCAAACCAGAATTTACACACGACGCGCCCGGGCCCAGATACGCTATGCTGCACGCCGAACAATTTCAGAGCAGACTTAAGTCTTTCGATGGAGAGATTTTTGCTCGCTGTACGTTCTCGCCTCGGGGGCTCTCTTGGGAGACTTCCGTTCCTTGCCGCTCTGCGTCCTGCGACACCTCCCACCCACGTCTAGTACGTCTCCTGCCTACGTTTTTTCCTTCGCCTCCATCTCTTCATCTTTGCCTCCACCTCCACTTCTACTTCCACCTCTGACACCCCTTCATTTGCTTCTCTATCCGCCTCCACCTCTACTTCGTTATTCGCTTCTCTCTCTGCCTCCTCTTTATCTCCCTCCCCTCCCCCATTGTCAGCCTTGGAATCCCTCACCGCTTCTGCTTACGCTTCCATCTATTCTTCCCTCCTTCGTCTTCCTCTCTTTCTTCGCGTCCACAAATATTCAACTCTTCCTCCACTTGTTTTCTCTCTTCATCTCCTTCCTTCTCCCCCTGTCCCTCCCTTTCCCTCTACGCCATATATTTCTCTCCTTTTCTCTCCACTTCCCTCTCCACCTGTCTCTCCCTTTTGTCTCCCTCTCTGCCTCCGTGTCTTTATCCTTCTTTTTCAATTCGAATCACTCTCCACATCCGCTTACACCTCCATTTATTGTTGCTTCTTCGCCTTCCTCTCTGTCTTCGCATGCGTCCCCATTCAACTCTCCCTCCGCCTCTCCTTCCTTCTACGCCTGTCCTTCCCTCTCCCACTACGTCAGCATCTACTTCCCTCCTGCTGCCACCACCTCCACCTCGGCCTCCGTCTCCCCGCCCCTCCACCTCCGCCTCCGGGCTCTTCCAGAGAGCGCACCGCGAAGTCTGGGCGACTTGGTCGTCTCGGGCGACGTCTTTGCGCCTTGAAAGCGCCCAGGCGCGGAGCCGCGACGCGAGAAGGGAGCGGAGGACGCGGGTCCGAAAACGTGGATGTTTCGAGTCCATTGGAAGCGACGCTGTAAGCCTGTGCGTTCTTCAATGTATCTCCGCGTAGCTGCTCAGTCGATTAGTGCATTGAGCGGTGAATAAAGGCTATTGAACGCGATTGAGAGACTTGAAAGATTGCACGGCAGAAGCAGCAAAGTTTGCGACTGTAGTGTTATCTCCTGCTTCCATACTTTCCGTAGGTCCCCGTGAATAACAAGATTAACTTTCTATCTAGTGTTTTTCTTCAACTTTTGTAGTTGTCTTTCTTTTCATCTTCTTTTTTATATATTACAATTCAAACTTTCAATCAGTATTACGTATTGGAACCAATTTATTATACAATGTTTTGAAAAAGTTCCACACAATGTCTCAATAATATGTGTTGATTTGCAGAAGGTCTAATCATATTTCTTTATACAGAAGCCTGAGTAGAACGTGAGTTTCTATTACTAGAATGACTGCCTGAACACGATATGAATAAAAATATTTTGTTTTATGATTTAGTATTGCGATGTAGCATTATGTCTAAAATTATTGTGTAATTCCTTACACATTTCTTCAAAGAGTAAATGTTTTATTAACATATAAGATGAAATGTATTTGTTTATACGTTATATTTTTAATACGTTATATAACGTGAAAGAGTATTGTACGTAGAACTTTCTGCAATTTGCATGTTGATATCCTACATTTTCTCTTCGACTGTTCTATTTCTCTCTGGGTCTTTGTTTCATGTTTGGATTAGCAGCGATTCTGAAAGTCCCAGTCGCAGATGGTTCTCCAGAAGTACAGGTCTCTGAGACAATATCGTCTCCGACCTCATTTCCCATGGACGTTCCATTTCGAGAGCGATCTACGAGAACGGCTCTTTCTCGAAGTTGTTTGCATGTTGCTATACTCGCTCTCCAATTTGTTGCCAACTTTTAGAAAAATACTGCTCTCAATAAAGTAAGCATTTCATCTATGTGAAGAACTTTTTTAATGTTACAGGATAATAAATGGGTAAATGAGAGATATGCGTATCGTCATAAATTGTACTAATACAGTTTAAAGACGGAGATCACATAATGCTTGACGGTCACTCATACAAGTTAACGAAATACCCCAAGAAATTTTATCAAATCATATAATGAGAAATATGTTGATCTGAAAATTGAATGTGGGTTTTTCAAACAGTGCCATGATGTGCTAACACACACACATACGTACGCGCACACACACAGACACACACACAAAACATACTAAAAAGCAAAGATCAACTTAGCATTGTGTCTAGCAATCAATATCCATTTATGACCCCTTACATTTTCAAGTTTTCATAACTTGATTATAATTTATTATATATTATTCGTTCACTTTTATATCGTATATATCAAAATCGCACCCTTTATGCACACTTTTTATTTTAACCTATTAGCTCAGCAATAAAATAATCTTAAGTATAAATGAAATATCACTTTTATGAAAAGTGTTTTTTTTCATTAAACGATCACTAGAAAAGAGTTCTTAATTCTATATTTCCTATATTTTAATTTTAACTCATCTTACAATAACGACTAAGGAAGCAGTGGCACATAGCATTGTGTGAGATAGACTGAGAGTTATTAACAATTCCTTCTGTAAATCTCAAATTGCAAAAAATCTTTCAGTAAAAACTCAACCCTTTCATCCATATGCAACACAATTCTCCAGAGTTGGGACTATCTCGGTGCATTTAGACTGCGTCTCTAGGCAGAGGCTTTCTGCTTCCGTGGGGTTCCTCCATCAAAGATATCTGACGTTCTAAATCCCTCACCCCACCCGCACCACACTTTCATCTGTCCACTTTCCATGCAAACCTCTGCAGTTTGACCTCTTTTGTAGCCCTTACTACTCACAGAACTCAGTGACATCGCCACTGACAAACGTATGCGTGCACATGTACTTTAACTTCTTGACAAGCATTAGTGTGACCCCACAGTGCTGTCTCCAACACACCACAAGCATTCGGTCATTCCAGATTCTCTACTGCAGCTACGACGGTCTTTTTTGAGTCCACAATGTCAACTTTTACCATATGTCTACTCACAGCGCACGGTAAGTTTCCCGGAACAATTGATTCCCAACTCCACCCTGTCAAACAAGGTTTCTGCCACAGGATATTTCCACTACTTCAATCCACTTTCCTCTTCGGACATCCCATATTTCCCTCATGTGCTTCACTGTCAACTACACTTCCATCTCCAGCCCTCTTGCATTACAAAGCTCACTACTTCCTTTCTACAACGCCCCAACAATCTCCATCTTTCAACCATCTCCTTCTCACACCATCGCCAACGCCTCTTCCATTTCCAATTCCCTTCCCTCTCATCCTTTACGTACAACACTCCCCGCCGTCCATGCAATCCCTCCGTTTACCAACACCACCGATGTCGCATTCCTCCCATCTCGTATAACCCATATAACAGATTTTTCTGTCATTTAGTCATCGTCTTTCCTTTGCAAGCCTCCAAAGCTAACACCCCTACCAACCTTTACTCACTACCATCATTATATCAGCGGTTCCACCTCTGAGGCCATTTATTCCTACTCAACCTATTCTCCTTCTCCAACATCCCTTACGGCCCAAACTATTTTTACTTCCGCCCTCGCCGTGACTTCCCTTCTACCTGGAATGATAATATTACAAATCATTGCACCATTAAGTCTCCTTTTTTCTCCATGAGCATGAGCTCCAACTGCCGGCATCACTTCAGCCTCAGACCTCTCACTGCTACTATTCTCACTACTTTCTCCCCTGTCCAACGCCTTCCACCAACACCTCATTCTCCTCTCATTCTCATTGTCGTCCTCCCCCATTTCTCTGCGCGGAACGTCCCGCCACTCTCCCAGCTCCGCCCTAGCTACCTTTGCGCCCTCTCACCCGCACCGGGGCGAGAATTTACGGCATCATCTGCCACTAGGGTCGCATTGCGATTTAAGCGGCTTTCGGCGCGATTGGGTTAGCTGGCGGCGCAGACACGCGCCGCCCAAACGCGGTAGGGTCCCCCTCCACCCCCTCCCCCCTCGGGCGTGGGTGTATTAAAAGCCCCACCCCGCCGCGCGTGAAATACGGCCCTGCATCCGCCCCAGGAGTCGCCCCGCCCACGCCCGCCCACGCCACAGGCGCTTGAGGCCGGGCGGTTCCCGCCAACGCCGCCGCCAGCGCCCGCCCAGCCCGCCACGCCCCGCCACGCCCCGCCCAGCCCCGCACAGGCCACCGTCACGCCCCGTCCGCCCCCTGCCCCTTGCAAGGAACTGCAGCAAGTTTTTTGAAAACAAAGGATCACCAACATTTCTTATGCGATCTGAAGGTAATGTGAAGGTATGAAGTAAGGTGATTCAATAAGCCATTTAAATAGAGTACATATTTAAATACGGACTGCTATTAGATATCGAAATGTTACAGATCCTATTTTAATGACTTTCTACATCACACAGACGACGAGCTACATACTCCCGCACAAGATGAGCACTGAGAGGACGCGACATGGAAATGCTCACATCATTAAATGCGTAATACACCACTTAAATGTAATTCCATATGATGAACATGAAACTAACAGGAGTGAGATATATGTACTTGTTAGGATTGGCGAATGCGGATAGAAAATACTGCTTGGTATCTCTTTGGGTACTGGGGCTGAGATACGAAAGACTTAACAAAATGAAAGAAGAGGCGATATGGTTGAGAAGGATTCTGAGAAATATTATGATGATCGAAGAATTATACATTACAATTGTTTCCAAAACATATTTAAAGAAAAAAACAAAAGAACGTTGGGGGGGGGGGGTCCCCCCCCCCAACAGATGTTAAGAATGTTAGTGTTCAAACTTTTCGTGATGCAGCAATTGGCTTTCACACTCCAATGAAAGTATATAAGATAGGTATCACTTAAAACATTTCCTAACAGCTAAATGCAAAGTTTAAAATAATGGGGCAGTGAAATTGTTGGACAAATTATATGTTCCATTTATCACAACATTATAATAGAGATAGGGCTACCAGATAAATTTGAGAAAATTAATAAGAAGATGCTTAAGGTTTCTTTAAAACAAATAAGAGAGCAGCTTTTAAAATGCATTGGGTTTTCAAGAGCTCAGAAACGATTGCAATTTATTCTTTATTTGAATATCGTAACCATTATTTTAGAATTTTGAAGTTAGTATATGAGACAACTGTAGAACTCAAAACGAAGTTTGTGGAAAATATTTTGTAGTAAATATTCCATAATAGGAAGACAGACATCTTCTCGCAAAATATACAGAGGTCATTACTTTCCTCTTATTTCCAACCTATTTTATTCGTTGCACTCTCGTTCATGCAATCAACTCGAATCGTTCATCGATGTCTGTCTTCCTCTCTCTGCGATTCACCATCCATTGAAAAACTTCCTTTCTCAGTTGTTATCATGTCGCAACAACTCGTTCCGCTTCAGCCACGTCTCATGGACCTATGCAGCTTTGGCTTGCTGCGTCACCACCGCTGAGGCACACTGGGACTGCTCCCGCATTGCCGTCCGCGCTTCGCTCGCCTCGTCGCCACACCCGCCCACCCCACCCCGACCTCCACCCTTCTAGCGCCGCCGCGGAAGCAATGAACTCCTAAAACACAGCGATTGTCTGCGACTGTCGGACGCCCGCGTATTCCCTTTCATTGCCACATCGATCCGTCGGCAATAACAAGCCAAAACAACGCGAGAAGTACCGCCGGCGTCGTCGGCGTCGCGCCGCGCCGCGCCACGGGGGTTGGGTGGAAAGGGCGGGGGCGGGAGCGCGGAGCGCGGCGCCGCGGACGCTGCGCGCTTATTCCCCCGTCGGCGCCGCCCGCCACCGCCGCCGCGCCAGCGCCGCCTGACGCCGCCGGGCGCCGCGTCGGGTTGGCGCCGGTTCGAGACCCGCCGCACCACTCGCGCGTCTGTGCAAGGGGGAGGCGGATGGGGTGCAGCGGCGCGGCGCCAAGGGCCACGCAGTGGGGGAGGCTGCGAGATGAGGTTTTGTGTTCAGGCGAAAGCGAAAGCGCATTGGTGGAGTGCGGACGCGTAAACCTGTGGGGAAAAAGAGGGGAATGGTACAACGCATGGGGGTAACGATCGTTGACGTGATGGGTGGCAGTGAAATATGAATGGGGGATGGACATTTACTAAAAACAAGTCAGGTAAATGGAGGATACTTTCAGGAGGGGTGTAGTAAATAATGGTGGATAACGTCACTTTAGCGGCAATTTAATTAATATATTTATTGTAAAAATTGGGATGATATTTAAATAGAATACTTATTAAGTTAATTGTTAAAAAAGTTTTTTTGGGCCCGCCCTCAATGTAAGAATTTCGTGCTTCGAACATTATATGAAAAGATGCAGCAGTATTCTACTGATGGAAGAGTATATCATGTAAATTGAAATTATAAGGTAAGGGAAATGGTTTTTGTAGAAACTGTACAAGAACATCGAGACGCACAGAAGTAACAAACTGATTTGTTTATTTGTACATTAATTTTTACAATAAATATGTTGAAATAAGCATCTATGATACAACTTGAATTGGGGAAATTCAATTCAATTGATGCACTTTTTAAAACTATTATTAATATTATTAAGAAATTATAATTAATGAACGTCCTCTTTAGAATTATCATTAATATAATTCTAAAGAGGACTTATTAACTCGAATTAAACAAAGTGAGTAATTTTTGAACAGTCAAATGGCAAAGGGAAGTGTGTACTTTCTAGAGACTGGAATAGGTTCCGTGACACGTCGCGCAACATCGTGGGCAAATTGATCGGTGCAGGAAGTCTATGATGAAAGCAATATCAATTGAAACAGTGGATGACATCACCAGCTATAAACGATTGAGATGTGTGAAAATATCTATTGCAAAGGCACGCCGAGAAGTGGTCGATGTGCAATAGTTGCAGTACGTTGGCGACACGAAGAGTGGAACGCCTAACGTCGCGCGAGGGGTCATAAAGTGTTGTGTGCAACATGCTACAGAGACGTTGAGTACTGCTGACCGATTGTGAGACTTTGCAGTGAGGGCGATCTGGGAAATGAACGACGGTCGCGTGAGATGCAAAATGTTTGACGGAATGTTGTGAGAATGTGTCACAGGCATTTGTATGGAAGTGTGGGTGTGACCATTACGTGAATGGGGAGTGACATGATTAGGAGTGGCCTGATTGGTAGATTGGCTTGGGCATTCGCTGTCGTAAATGTGAAAGTGCGTGGAGAGAGGGTGAACATGGAAATGGTGTGGCAGTGGAGTGATGTGTTGGTGAATAGACCTAGAGCAACAGTGACTTAGGGGTAACAGTGGTGTAAAGTGGAGTGGCGTGGAGGTGGAAGGCACCGGATGTGAATGCAAAGCGCTGGAGAAACTTGATGGATTGGGCTGAACGTAAAGTGTCATCATGAAAGTAACGTAGGAAGATGGAGTAGAATATGACCATCACTCGTAAGAGTACGTGGGGGTGAGTTATTAGACGGGAGGGTGCAAAAATTGAACTACAAATAGTAGAGACCTGGTACATGCAGTGGACAGGAACTCAGGAGCCATAGGTCGGTATCGTCCTTGGGCGGCAATCGCAGCAGCGCCTTGTAAGAGGCAGAGGGGGGGGGGGATTGGCGTCAGCGCGTCGGTTGCAGGCCGCCGCCCGCGAGTCGCAGACGCATTGCTGCGCTGGCGTTCACAACCCTGTGGTTGTGGCAGCCGGCGCGGCGCGGCGGCGACGACGCGGCTGCGGTGGCGGTGGCGGCGGCGGCGGCGGCGCGGCGGCGTGGCGTCACGGAAGCTGAAGACGGGAACGGAGACAGCTCGGTGAGAGGTGGTGGTAGAGTTGTAGCTGACATGGTTGGCGTGGGTTGGGGGTGAGACGAAGGTGGAGCGCTTGCAAGAGAGATTAGACGTGCGAAGGCGGGGCAAGAGGCGGAGGCGGAGGCGGAGGCGGAGGCGGAGGCGGAGGCGGTGGCGGTGGCGGAGGCAGAGGTCCAACAGCCCTGGGAGAGACGTTGGGAAGAGCGGGGGACGGAGGCAGCAGCGGTGGCTGTGGAGGCAGCGGGGCGGCGCATCGACGCCATCGCCACGCTCGCTCGTTTTTCTCTGCGACCGCTGGCCCGCGCAGCGACGCGCCGTTTCGTAGGAACTGCCTTTGGATGTTGTAAGTGCTGTTTGGGTAGTGAGCAAAATACAGACTTTCTCTTTCTCGAAATGAATTCGCTCAAAACTCGACATTGTTTTCCTCCGCGAAGTTATGTGTGTTAATGCTGTTCTTGGCTGCAGTTTTCGGCGTTTAGTTTCTGATGGATTAGTTTTTCTGTAGATAAAATGATTTGAGTTATTTATCCCATTTCAAACTGTTTTGATGAACGCAAATCTAGTATTATGATGAGGTTATTAAAAAAATGTAAGGGGAATTATATTTCAATATTTTAAGTGATAATTAGCTCGTCATATTGTATTGATGATTGTGAAGAAAGAACCGAGAAAATTTGAAAGTACCATTTAATGAATAATTCTTTCTTCCTTCAAATGTTTGTTTTTAAAGACTCGTCCAAACGATGATAATGACTATGCATCAGTAATGCATAAAAATATAAATCACGATGAAATAAAAATAAAATAAAATTACTACTTTCTGCTAGTTTTAAAGAACAGACACTGAAAAATTCTTTTGATGAAAATTGTAAGCAAATACATTTAAGTAATTACATGTTTATCAGTGTAAATGTAATAAACAAGATTTGTATATTAGTTATTACTATTAAAATTGTTACATTTGCATTTGTGTTCGCCTTTCTACAAGAAAATATATTCAAAATCAATCAATTTCGCTCATGCCAATTTACAAAGTTTTCACTCGGTGAGTTGCTTCTGCAATAATTTTCTCAGAGTCCATTTCCTATTAAAATTCACATTGAAAGCATTTAAATACGCAAATGTCTGAGGATGAACTATCGTGTGCCTTGTTTGGGCCTCGAAAATCAAATTTTAGAAATTACTAAGAAAATCAGTATTAGAAAAACACCTTTGATTTGAAACAACTTTGTTTCCACGTCTCCAGTTTCCACAATCATCTTCCACAGATCGTGGCGAACATGGCATAATTATTTTCCACCTGCGAGTGGCAGAAACACGCAAAGGAGTTCAAGGGAAATGAAAATTATTCTGTCTTAGTTATGCCCCCGCTCTGACAGATCCAAAGTTCGCAGAAGTTCAGGATGCAGCGTCTTCGCAGAACTGTCAGCGTCACAAGTCACCGTTCACAAGTCTGAACCACTTCGAAAGTGAAAACACTTCCAGCTTCCCTCTTTAATGATAAGGACTTTCGCTCACTTGTAATGAATGAGTATTCCCAAGCTGTAGTTACAACATTGGTTCCGAACTAGAAGCACGCCAAGATTTTTCTTCGAGTCACTAATGACAGGGTGGTGCAATGGTTACTCATGCATTTTTTCTCACGAAATGACATAGCAATTTAAATACAATGTATTGAAGAGCATTTGATTACGTGTGTTCTTGGTTTTACAAAACATACTAATTATGATTTCAGAAAGTATTTATTGGTTCGTAGCTACAAAATTGTTCCAAGCGCGGCGCAGGCTAGAACGCAAGCAGCATTACGCCTTCGCTACATCACCTTAACACCGCGCTGGAGCGCATTTTGGCTTGCCGTAGCGCGTTAGTGCAGCAAGAGCACTGAAATATGCACCCTTGCAAGTACATACCAATAAAATCACCACCTCTTCAAGAATTCGTTTAATAAATTCTGGTTCTTTTTTAATGCACAGAAAATTATTGTTTTTTTAGACTTCACTTGTTATCTATTTTATATTTCTTTTGAATATAATTTTAAATACACTTTTGGGACGTATATTATTCCCATTTAATTTGTTTTGTAATTTATGACTCCTTTATTCTTAATCAGAAATTTTTAATCAATTTTATACAGCTGAGAATTCAATATTGTTTCCAATTACTTACATAGAATTATTATTCACTCAAAATAAATATTCCTTTGGATTTGGTTTCGTCACGGTTGAATACATAATAATGAGAAACATTGTGAACATACAGTAGACATTGAGCCATGAAGTAGCCCCGTACCTATATCGTTACACAAAATACAGCACTTATTTCATGCAGGGGAATAAAATACAGCAAACATTCTTCCTCAGAATGTTTTTGACAGTTACGATAAGAGCTAAGGCTCTTGTCATTTGGCATTTCTTTCGCGCAAACAAATCACATCGCAAGGGGGCCCTAACGACGTCCAGGGCTTCGCGGGCGCTCGCAAAGCGTCAGAAGCGACCGCCTTGCTCCCTCAGCCCCCGCACGCGTGCGGCGAACGGGCGGTGCGAAAAGCACCATAAACATCCCCATGCGAATAAAAGAACGGATCCCGCGATCGCCTTCGCAGCCGTTCCGCCGCCGGTTCCCCTCGCGCCTGCCAAATCGAGTTTGAGAGCTGGTCCGCCTGTAACCCTTCATCACCTTAACGCACTATCTTTACTGCATTATGGGGCCGCGCAGCCAGGGGGACTTTTACTTCCCGCCGACTTTCAGTGACCATATCGGGGCCAACACTTTTAAAACACAAGTGCCGACGACCGTTTTGGGGAAAGCGCCACTAAATCGTCGCGGGCTCGAGTGGGGAGCGGCACGGGGAAGGCGAATGGTTGCGGAGGCGGAAGAGGCGGCGGGGACAGCGGGAGGGGCGAACAACTACGGGGGTGTCGGAGTTGGTGGGGGCTAGCGATCTCTTGCTGTAGGAGCGGTGGCGGGAGAGAGGGCAGCGGCAAGGGTGGCGGGGACAACGGAAGAAGCGAATGACTGCGGAGAGAGGGAGGTGGTGCGGGCTTATGGTCGCTTGCTGCATGAGTGGGGATGGGGAGAGGGGTGCGACGGGAATGGGGATGCGGGGATAACAGAGTTAGCGAGTAACGGGGGGTTAACGGAGATGGCGAGGGCATGTGATCGCATGATGCTGGAGCAGAGACCATGGAGAGGGGAGCGGGAAAATTGGAGGGAGCGAAGAACTGCGAGGGTGACGGATTGATTGATTGTTTTAGTGATCCCGGGCTCGTCAACTGCTATGGTCATTATTCCCGCAAGTGTAGTGCATGATTTTGCTAGGGAGGTGGCATTGATCTTTCCCTCGCTGTAATACGAGATCTGGCGCAGATCTACCGTCGGCTAGCGGGGTTTGCCCCAACCAGGTGTCTCTCACCAGCGGAGCACCGCCCAAACCGGGTCAAACTCCCGATCGGTCTCCCTGCAACGGGGGTGATGGAGATGGCGCCGACTTGTGATCGCTTGCTGAGGGAGCGGGGTCGGATGAGAGGGGAGGGGCGGGAATAGAAGGCTAGGGACGATGAGGGCCCAGGGGAGGCAGGGTGACGCGTCGGGTAAAGTTGGGGTATGAAACACTGAACAAGGAGCATGGACGGCGAATGGCTGCGGGAGTAGCGGCTTTGGAGAAGAAGGGGGGGAGGATCTTACGATGAGGTGCTGTGACCTTTGGACAAAGGTTTCTCCGTAGAAGAAGAAAAAGACAGATTGATGATGAGAAGGCGATAGGGAATGACAATTACGCGTAAAATACTATCAATAGAGAGGAAAAGCTGAATATATCATCACATATAAAAGTTAGAGAATGGATCTATTTCTTTGAAATAGATAAAGAAATGTGAAGTTCAATATGACTTCTAGGATTTATTTCATTTTTACGTTTATAGTATTTCCCTCTTTGCTGTAAAACGTAAGTAATGGTTCACCTTCCACATAATTACTTCAAAAGTTACTATAATATTTCAGAAACATATGTAATCCAAAATAAGTATACCTGTTATATGAAATAAAAGAAATTAATGCAAAAGAAACTCTTTAAAAATATCGTAAAAAGAGAATAGGTTTGAATACTGTTACGGAAATGGAAATAATATACGCCTAAAACTTATTCAAGTATTACTTTTTGATTTTTCAAGTGGTCAAGAATTTTCTACAAATATGATCGTGAAAGAAAATCGAAACGTTGAATTTCTGAAGGGAATTAACCAGTAAAATTAGATTTATGATTTTTCTCCACAACAATTTTCGAATACATACCATGAAAATTAACGAGTATGCGCAAATCGTTGTTTCATTTAACTTGTGTGAAAATGCCATGATTTGGAAGTTAATTTGTATTGAATAACAAAGCTGAGCACTATGATCATTAATTACTAAGCGTTCACAAAATAATTTTTGATTTCCATTATATGTTATGAAATTGACACATTTAGACAATATGTTTAGCTTCCCACTCATTACACACGACCTATAATAATTTGCGTGATGACAAAATGAGTTATTGGGAAAGAATAGAACTGTTAAACAACTTCGTCAGTGAAATGCAATTAATTACTTGATACTGTTCACAACTTGACATGTATAAATGGCTCGTTTTTCAAAAACCAATGTACTTATTTCGTTGTAACAAATACATGAAAGGGAATAATGAACAATAGTCTTCATGAAAATTCAACAAAATATGTTGGAATAACGTTTCACTTTTCGGAATAGGTTTTATTACGTGACGCTTTATTTTTGAATTTACCACGATTTTCCCAGAATTAAGAATATTTCTGATCTGTTTATGAGGAAAGAGAAATTTTCTAATCTAATACACGACTTGCATATACCCTTCGCGATTACCAGCAATCAGCATCTGATCTTCGTCTCCGTTGCCTCAAAGCGAAGTGACCTTTACTCTCCTAGAAGCTTAACATTGAATAGAATGTTCGAGCAAAGGCTTGGCGTGAGGTTCTGGGTTCGAAGTTCTACGCCAGCTGAGAAATTCCACTGCGGAACTCAGAGTGTCTTGCGGAGAGGGTCACGGAAAGTCGGACGTGATGTGATTAGTCGAAAAACTAAGCATTGCAATGGCTGATTTGTTTTGCAGGCAATAGGAAATGTAAAAAAAGATGTAGAAGCTAGAAAATGTACGTCACTAACACTTGATGTAAATGTTCTCTACTTTATTGTAAATAATTGTTAATAATAATAATAATAATAATAATAATAATAATAATATCGATATTTGGTTATTTGTATGAAGATTGAAATACATTTTTTGAAGATGCTTATGATTTTTACAATGCGTACGAATGCTAAAATGTGAAACATACTTTCATTAGCATTAAACAGATAATTGAATATTCGTCTAGGAGAAAAAAAGATTCGAAATTAAAAATAGACACAATGTAGACTACATTCACAATGTAGAAGTGAAAGAAATGAAAGAAGAAATAATAAGGTCTGTTGAAGCTCGAAATTTTTCAAAATGATCTCGTAGAGCGTTGCGTGTACATTAGTTGGAATTAGTACATTGGTAATAGTTTCTAAAGGAAAATGCATTTTGTGGAGTATAATTGTAGAATTGCTAGAAACAACATGTCATAAATTTACCAGAGTATTGCAAATTAAACAATAAGAGCACTAGATCAATGTTTCGAGAATGTTAACAGTTTAAGAAAAAATAAATGATTGAACATTATTTTTCAATACTCCCGCACCTAATATGTATTCTCCGCCGCAGGAATTTCAAAGTTCAAGAAAATGAGGCCTGTACTCTCTCTTGGCAAAGGATTTTAGAGACTTCCTACGCTAGTCGGGGGCTCCTGAAATAGATGCCTGCATTGTCTTAAGCTTCACAAAGGGAATCACGAAGAGATTCAAAATTAATTCATGACTTTCTTCTTAATTCTTATTATACTAATACATCCCGTACACATCTCTCCATTAAGTTAATGCACAGCTGTTGTCTTATTCACTAGATCTTTCCTTGGGTAACCGTGTACTTCCCACAATTCTGTAAATACATTTCGCTATATCGCGTTCTAATCAGTCGTAAGAGACACAGATCGTGGGCAGATGCGATAAAAATAGCATTACTTTATATTTCACGCGGGTAACTTTCATAGTTGTAGACTCTTTCAAATATACGCAGCGAATAGGGCATTCACAAGGCTTCTATGAACTGTTCTCTTAGCAGCCTTCTTATATTTCGCCTGAGCACATCCAAATCTTCTTCACCTTCGTTTCTAATATCCAGCACAATATTTTTTTACAATTAATTTTTTCTCGCTTAGAATTTCACTCAAGGGCTTTAATTTTCCAATACTTGCTACAAATTTTTATTTGAATGCGTCCAATACTTTTTCATTTCCTTTTATCAGGTATTCCATTGGAACTTGATTAATTTAAGGCCTCAAGAAGAGAGGTTCCAGAATATGTCGAAGAGACCTGTTAGCAAATCTAGCATTGAATCTGTGTTCGGAAGCTTTCCAAATTTTGCACGGTACCTTTTGTGCGTTTTAGTTACGGAATCTCTAATATTAAATTCCAATGCACGCAACAATTAAATGAAAACTATGCAGACACCGTCCATGTGATAGGTATCTAGTGATACGGTTTCTTTAGATATCCAGGAAATCTGAAAAAAGGTATTTTATTTCTTTATATAAAATTGTAAACATTTCATTGTGTTATTCCGCATGTCTTCATACTGCGCGTACCGAGCAAATTTTTATAATCAATGCGTCACTGCTTACGATGCAGCTAACGTCAAGCGATAACAACACCCTAAGGAAGAGATCGCTTGCTGTCAAATATTTTTGCTACTTGCCGCAATGGAACAAGCTATTTGATAATCGTGGTAAGTAAAAAACTGTTGTACTATATATCCTTACATACTGCACTATGCGATCATGTATTATAATATGCGTGAAGACTATTTAATAAAAATCAAATGCAGTGTTATCGGAGAGTATTTCATTTGTTGTTCTTGAGTAGTGTACGCACTACTTATTAGAAAACCATGTGTTGTGGTTTTATTCAGCAGTCTTTTTGCACCTGCAAACCACTACATTTTTGCCATCCCGCCTCGTCATTGAAATCAGGACGTGCTGTGTCTGTCGGGGCCGCCTTTCGGATGGCGTCCGCAGTGTGGGCCAACAATCGCCCCACGCTCCTGACACGTTGCGACACCTCGCGGCGGCGGCGTTATAATTGCATTTCTAAGCGTCTGCCGCCCGCGCGCTCGCCGCTGTGGCCTCGGACGGCGGAGCGCAGCCTCCCAAATGTCACTGGGTTATCCCGGGGAGCGATCTCTGCATTGGAACCGCGCGCCGGCGGCGGGAGATAGCGATCGCGAGCGCAAAGCGTTGGTGGTCCCAAGGACCCGCCCGTCCACCCCCCCACCTTCGTGCGCGCTCTCACAACCATCCGCCCTCATTCCTACCCACCCTACTGGATCTTGGTTTTTCTTTAGGTGCTGTTTTAGAGGGTGGTCACTTTCTGGAGAAACGTGAAAAGTCGGGGAAGCTCTTAGAGTTGGAAAAAATCAGGAAGTTCTTAGAAGAAACGGTAGAAGTAAGGATATTTTGCAGACTATTATAAACCTATACATATATATATATATATATATATTTTATCATTATTTTTCAAATAACATTTGTGCATCATTTTTGAAACAAATTGTATTTTTTAAGAGAATACTGTGAATTGTTCACGGTAAAATAGAGAACTGGCAAACACAAAACGAGACACTAAGTTTTTTGAATTGCAGATTCTCTGTCTCTCACTAAACCAGATTCAAAGGTACCAAGACAACTCAAGTCTTTCATTACTTAATACTTTCTGTAAATTCCGTGAAACACTCCACACTTTCTGAGAGCGAACATATTTTAAAATGTTTTGAAAAACCGCAAAAAGTTAGTAAAATTTGCCTCACAAAGAGAGAGGTCATTTCAATTTGTTCCCGAATAGTGAGCGAATCTGGTTAAACGTCTACTGCTTATCTCAGCAATGGTTTTATTGAAATTAATATACTGTCAGTTTTGCGACTAGAGAGGACTACGTCCATAGTAGTTAAGTAGTTATTTTACTGAAAAATGAATGCTCGTTTGCAAGCCATTTGTCCTTCACTTGCACTTGCTCGGCGTCACAGGCAGTGGCCATCGCCGGAGCGCTTTCCTCGAGCCTGGAGTTCGTAGCTCCGGCCGCGCTGGCGTGCCGCCCTGCCGGCATGGGCCGCCTAGCGAGGCACGGCAGACGTTAACCCAGGCACTAAACGCTTTACGCCGCCGCTCAATGCAATCACGGCTTAGTGACGTCACCGGGGACGTAAAGCGGCGGCGGCACGGCCGTCGTGGCGCCGCGGCCGCGCAGGATACAAGGGCGGCGGTGCTGGCGATGGTGGTGGTGAGGGGAGTGCGTGTGGTGCTGGCGGGGATTGATTGAATAAATGATCACTGTTTCTGGGTGCGTCAACTGCTGCCGTGTGTCCCGTACGTGTAGTGAATGTTTTAACGTGGGAAATGGGGGTGAACTTATATCGCTGAACGGCGAGACCCGGAGCCGACCTACACGTCGACTCGCGGGGTTTTCCCCCATCAGGTATCTTCACTAGCAGGGTACCGCCTCAGCCAGCAAAAGTTCTACGCTTCCGCCTGACCACCTGACATGTGTGGTAATGTAGTGTATATTTGTAGGTATGCGGAAGTGAGGAGTGAGGATAGATCAAGAATGAGGAAGGAAAGATCGCGCGCGGCCCGTGGGCCGGTTGTTAGGATCCTGCTCCGGCATTCGCCTGGTATTCATGAGAGACCTTGAAAGAATATCGATTTGAGCAGTCGGTCGCTAGAATCCTCCTCCAGAGAGCAGATGACTTAGCTATGTAGTTAGTATCGAATATCCTGCCACCGTCGGGACTCGAACCCTTGAACTTTTCGGTTGGTGGCGGGGACGCCAGTGGTTGTGGGGATGATGGTAATGGTGGGCAGCGGTGGTAGGGTGATAGCGGTGCGACAGCGATAGCAGCGGTTGTTGGTGAAGGCGGTGGCGATGATGAGGGCAGTGGCGGCAGTAGTTGAAGTGAAGTGGTGTTGGCGACGACGGTAGCGGCGACGGCGACGGAGAACTGATAGTGATATGGAAGCGATGGCCTTGGCTGTCTTGCTCGAGATACCGGCGGCGGCAAGTCCACTCACACCGATTGCAGATCGCAAAAATTGTTAAATGAAGAAATTCCTAGAGCAATAGTGTACACATTGGGAGTTACAAAACAAAATGTTTTATCTTTGTTTGCGAAATACCTACTCCGCTTAGGGCAAACTGTTCCCCTGTAAAATGAAAATGGGGATATTCAACAAGTTGGTTATGTTCCAACGATCAGAAGATGTTCCTGGGTTGGTGTATTTTAGAATAGCGGTTGGCTGACGTACGTTCCACGGATATTTCATAAGTAGTACATGAAAACGTCCATTAAGATACGTGAAAAATCTCAAAACCTAATTGTGATTAATATTAAATTAGAAATACTTTTGAATAATGTTAAAATATGAATTTTCGGATGCATTCAATGTCGTTCATCATTAAGTACATTCCATCATTTGTGGTTATATCTACAAAGCTGTCTCATCTGAGACAATACAGTAATAATAATAATAATAATAATAATAATAATAATAATAATAATAACACAAATAACAATAATAAATATCGACTTCAGGTTTATTTCTCATGAGGTGTTTTGATTTACCCCAGAAAAATATGAAACTTTTCACAGGTTATTTTTAAACCAGAATTCATTTTTGCGGTCACATGCAATAACTATTCTCACAAATTCTTTCAGTCATAGATGAACGAGCATCATGGTATGAATTATCTTCAATATTTGACCTTTGCGTTCTCGTACTTCTTTATAGCTTGAACTGTCTTTTTTCTTCTTTTTCAACATGAATGTAGCGAGTCAATCTAAAGATAGAGGAAATCAAATTGCTCTCTTATACAACTTCAAATCGTTTCATTGTCGATTATAACAAGCGGTCACGCATGGTCGATATGTGTTCGTGACTAGTTACAATGTAAACAGAAGTGGAACTTCAATCATGCAATGCCTGTAACTGCTGAAACCAATCTTGTGATACGTTCCTCCATTATGTTAATTCCTTTGCTTTTTTTTAGAAACTGCACTTGAACGTAAAATACAATAGTTGGAGGACATTTCGGGCATTAATTATGATGCCAGATTAAATAATATAACACTGATAATATTAATATATATTATGTTAGTAATGTTAACACTAATACTGACTAATAATCAAAAACAATAAGAACTAGAGCTAAGCTCGCTAGATCGTTTTAATTATTGCACTATTTATCGAGAAATGCGTGCTGTGAAGCATGGATTACTATAGTATGAACTTTTATGTCAGAAAATATGAGTCCTCCAAGAGCGCAGAGAGGAAATAATACTGAAGATTCATGGAGTATTTACCTTGATTGATTTTAGAGTAATGTTAGTCAGTAATCTAAAAAACATTCATCCTTTAACTATATTAGACAATATTGCTAAAACATGTAAATACGAAGGACCCCAATGTATTACTCGACTTACACTTATAGGAAGATTTGCATGAAGCTCAATTCAGTAGTAATTTTTGGTAGAAGAAAGAAAGCGGTTGAGCTAATTGCGATGTTTGTCTACCTCTCTTGCTTCTTATATAAATCTCAGAAGTTGCGAATTTACCTGTTTTATCATTATAGGTAATGCAGATTTAGGCTCTCTGGTAATTAAGAAATCAAAGCGTAGTTGGAGAGAAATTCTAACATACAAATTATTCCTTCTGTTTTCTAAAAATGATATCAAATGATTTTTTTAAAACGTTTCGACATGAGAAGAGTATAATGAAATGTACGGATTCTCTGATTGGATTATATGAATGAGGTCAGTTTCATAATCTTCATCAAGTTCTGAATGCTACGTGAACGCTAAAGAGGCCTAAGACCAATGGTGTTAACGTCCTCCAGTTCAAATTTATGGATAATCTGCAGAGTAGTGACATCAGTAACGATTAGATTTTGGACAGTTTGGACAGATGTAGTAGACTTGAAAAAAAATGTTTGTTACTCTCAATCGTACAAAGAGTTTCAGGAAGTGATTTAATAATTTTCTTAATTACAAAAGAGTCGTGATGAAACAAAAAACTAGCATAAACTGATGTCATTTGCATAATAAAAATAATAGCGCACATCATGTCGTATCCTAAAGACTCGAACAGTTGAGAGTTAGACTATGCTGCAAAAAATCTTATAATACTATCCTAGGTATAAAGATATCCCAGAGCTTCTAAACCACAATACGACTTTTCTCTCTGGATAATGAACGAACCAAAATGCGGCGACGGTCCAATCAGGTGGTTGCAAAGGAACGCGACGAGAAGGCGCCCTCTCGGACCGCTGAGTATCGATTTGGGGCTCAGCTGACGGCCAGCCGGGCGCCAGCCGCGACGGGGCTGGGCCGGGAGCGGGGGTGGGGAAGGAGGGAATGTCTGGCAGCCGCGCGGGTCACAGGGCCCGATTGCTAATGTGCGTGGGAGAGCAAATCCCGCCCGTGCGTGGCTACCGGTCCCTCTCCCGCTTCCCCCTGAATTGAATCCCGCACTTCCATCATTATCCCTTGCAGCGAAGCTCTAGTTCATCGAGTAATGAGCTTGACAACTCATTCTCTTTTCTTCTAGCTGTAAATATTCACCGACTTGATTTATTCTTTCAAGCGGTATTGCATTGCTTTATCATATAAGTGATATTATGTAACAACAGCCCAAGAAGCAAAGTGCAAAGCTCCAGTGAAAGGCACTAGATATTTTAATAGCAGTGACATGTACAATCTCTACAATAATTACTACGCAAGGACATTGAGTCATCATTTAGTACAAAATTCAATTTTAACAATGGCGTTAAAATAGCAGTAAAATAATTTATACTGAGCATTATTGCTTTACATCTTTACTTCAATTTTTCAGAGGCTAAATCGTTCAGATTTTGTTGAAATAATGTACGGAAAAATAATCTTCCTTGAGCGTAAAGTGTTTTTGAGTCCAAAACTGAAGCTCTCCACACCAGCAGGCCTTCGGTTCGAATGTCGCCAATGACGAATTTTCGACACTATCAAAATAGCTTAGTCCCACGTGAATGAGAAGGTGGGAATTGTTGAGGGAGATTGCTCTGATAGTTTTCGAGGATCTCCCGATCATTTCTTGGCGGATGCCGAAGAAGTTCATCGAAGATACGACACAAATCACGTGCAATCTTTCTCTCCTCATCTTTTTTCTTTTTCCAGGGGTTGCAAATGTGATTCCCATGGTTTTGAAACAAGAGTGAACTATTTTCAGTGGAAAGTAGTTGTCTAAATTATCGTTTTGGGAAAATACGTGAAGAATAGACCCATGAACTGCGATTCAATTTGCATTTGAACTCGCAAAGGATGTCTTCTTTCATTCACGAT
The DNA here is from genome assembly GCA_017312745.1 of Gryllus bimaculatus. Classification (NCBI taxonomy): domain Eukaryota; kingdom Metazoa; phylum Arthropoda; class Insecta; order Orthoptera; family Gryllidae; genus Gryllus; species Gryllus bimaculatus. Next base: position 3,101,610 of record BOPP01000036.1, read on the forward strand.
GATTCCATTTCTGCGAAAATAAATGTGGAATACCCAACATTTTCAAATATATATTCTTTTGGTACTACGAAATGCTAGAAGCTTGTGAAACACAGCCTGTTGATAAGACGCATTGTTGAAATATACACGCTGAACTTTTGTTGCTCTTCGACAATATATGAATGCGTTTCGAGTACATATGCACAAGAACAACGTGTTACATTTTGAACGCATTTCCTCGGAATCTAGCAGCCACCAGCATTGGCCTGTTTGGATGTACCCTCTTCCCTCGCATCGTTAAGAGAAACGGTGCAAACTCAGCGATCACCTCCGCACACCGCAACATGGTCTAGCCCAACGTTATATAAGCAAGACACGCAGTTCTCAACTGTAGATCGTTCCAAACTTACAGGGAGATAGCCTAACATAGGCTTTGGTCGAATTGCAACTCCCTTGCGAGCCTGGGCGCCAATCTTTCCAGTGGTTTCCTCCAATGGAGCCCACTTGGTGTAGATCGGAGCGATCTCTACACCAGTTTGCCACTACCGCCGCCATGTCAAAACCGTCGGTCATATCGGTTGCCTCCGGGTTCGGCTTCTGGTGAGATACACTTAGGCACGAGCAGGAACGACCGATGACGCGGCTGCCTGCGTGCCTACCAGTCACCGCAGCCGCTAACTATTTCCCTCTTCCCTTGCTCTTATTCTGTCTATCGAGCTGGGTAACCCCTGTTGGATCAAGAAAGAACATACGAGTAAAATAAATAACTAAAACCAAGATTTGGCTGGGAATGTCTGCGACTACCTCAGCGGGTTATCGACATGTAGGGTCCTGGCCTGGAGAACTAGAGAGAGGGGATATGATGAGCGATTGGGGGACGCCTCAGCAAATGATTCTAGATACGGATGCCAGGAAGTGAATGTAATGCCAGGCGGGACGAGGGCTACAGCTTGAAGCTGGCCCCTAAGGGGAAAACAGAGTTTAGTTAGTTGTTTAGAGCAAAATAAATAGCTGTATTTTCACGAACCGGCCAAGTGAATCGTTATGTTCGCTATCACCTATGCCACTCGAAGGGCACAAACTAGAATGTCCCCCTGATATATCATCATTTCCTGAACAAACGCAAAGACCACCTCAGGACATCAGTGAGCTGACTACGCAAACCCGTGTAAGAATAGTCCAACTCCCGTATCATAGCATTTGCACAATTCCATTGAGAGAACCGCGAATCGCTTACGCGTTTCGCGAAAACACCCGTGAACGCACGGCGGGCCGCACGCTTTGAAGGGCACTGGCGCAACTAAATCGAACGCGAGCAGACGTCGAGCGGGGAGAGGGGGAGGCGAGAGGGGTGCGCTCCCGTGCGCGGCACAGCGGCGGCGTCATGAAAAGCCGTTCGCGCTCCGCTGACTCCTTGCAGCTCACGCTCTGCGACATGACGCCTCGCCCAGCGACACGACGCGCGCCCTCGCGGCCTGAGAACGACACTGCTCGCTAGGGCGCGGAAACTGCACGTCACCAACTCCCGGAGGATGATTATGATGATTTCATAATAATAATAATAATAACAATAATAATAATAATAATAATAAGAATAACTATTATCTCAGATACAGGGTCAAACAGAATCTGAAACTGTATCACAAAGTTTCAGCTTCATTTTTGCCCCGGCCGGGAATCGAACAATGGACGACTTCACAGAAAGCAAGTACGCTGTTCATGAGCCACCTGGGAGAAATGACTCAGTATTGTCCTTGCGAAAAAAATTAAAAACCATGAATTATTGGGTATTTTGATGTAAACTACACAATAAATTATTTTGTGGAGAAACTGTCTGAAGATGGTATTTGCGAGATTACGATAACAGAGACCTTGTTTTGTAGACGAATCAAGAAATACGAATGTTATTCTGTAGGGAATTGCAAATGTCTCCCAAACCACAATTGCGATAACAAAGTTACGGAAAAATTCAAACGACCAAGCGAACCACGATATGATTGTCGCCACAGCTTTTTGTGCCACTTCAGCTCGTATTATTTTTCAGATGGCTAAATCCAAGAGCTTTTCGCGAAACGGTTTCCCCTTTGTACAAGAATAGCATTCGCTGCAAGATGACTAAAACCCTCCGCGGAATTCGAACACTAATGACCACGTTTACCGCCATAGACTGTGCGCTATTTAGATCAAGTTCCGTTTAGAGAAGTATAAGTCTTCCAGTGGGGATCATCACTATGAAGAGACTTCCGAGAATCTGCTCCTCCCTTTGTTCGAACAAAGCATTCTCTGCAGATGACAAACCCGGCGCGCCATTTAGATTATCTCGATACGTTTCCACAATTCTAAGTGTCTGAGTGGCGGTGACTACTTTGAAGAGACTTTTGCGAATCAGCTCCCCTCCCCTTTGTTCGCGCAAGGGATGCGACACTGGCGCCTGGCGCGCGGGACCGGAATCGCGGCGTCAGCGGCGGCGGCGACGTCGTCCTCGGGCAGGGAAGGGAGGGCGGGGGTGGAGGCGGTCGCGGCGGCGCGAGGCTCCCGGGCCGCGAGAGAGAGGGTCCCCGCGGCGCCACAAGGCACAGTCAGCACGGGCGAGCGCGCCAGGCGGCGGCGGTCGGCCGGTCGCAGCGTCCGGTCCACACCCGCCACTCACGGGTCACTGGGGAGTTGACCCGGCTCCGTCCAGCTGCCACCCCGCCACACACGTTGGCACGCCCTCTCGACGTCTCCTCACCAGACACTACCCATAGCGCGTCCCTTCTTACGCCAGAGCCTATGCCTTATGCCAATACCTGGGTTTGATTGGAGGAATATGTGCATATGAAGTGAAGATGATACGAATGGTGTTGAAGCGATGGTGGAAGGAGAAACGAGTTAACATCCAGAAAAGCTTCCCCGTACCTCATTTGTAGTTCACAAACTCCACGTGGAGGACTGGGATTTGAAGGACAGTCCCAGCCGTGGAAGGCAAATGATCTGGCCGATGACTCCATCATAATTTAGAACGATATCAGTGCTTTAGTATTACGATCATAACGTCAAGTGAATAAAGGAATCTGATGGATAAATTATATTAAAGATAATGCATGGTGATGAAACAAGGGTAGAATGCTACGTAGGGTAAATGGAAGAACCCCGAGAAAACCTACTTTGTCCACCACAAAGTACTCGTATATCGACCAGCATTTTTAAGCCCGATAAAAGCAGTACACCACTTGTTGTCCCACCCTATCATAGCGACGAGGGCGGTTACACAATGAAAACCTTTTTTATTACGCACGGGCTAAACAATTCGATTGATGTCTGTATTCCCAACATAAGGATCTGGCGCACGGTAACATTGCTTCCCACATTGAACGCGACATCGCCGCGCGTTCTATATCGGTTATAGGCAAAGCATTACCACACATGTGTTACCAGTCTTGAGCTTATAGCTTGTCTCGGCTGGGACAGTGCGCCTCAGGGAGATACCTGCATAGGGAAAATCGAACAAGACATGTAGGTCGGCGCCGCAACTCGTTATTCAGCGGTGGAAGAATATGGTCATCCCCGTGACAAAAATGCACTACACTTTCGGAATTAATTGCCATAGCAATTGCCACGCCCAAAACACGAAATAATCAATCAATAAATCTGAGATCATAGTAGAGTGTGTGTGCAAAATGTTGTGTACGTATAAAACATTGCAAAAAAAATCTGAAAGCCATAATATATCTGAAACTCACTTGCTTCCGTTGAAATACATTTGATATATTCATATTTCACGTTGTAGTTACTCTATTTCTTCATCGAAATATCATTTGTACTGGATTTTACGTTCATTTTATATTTATAATTTTATATGTCATTAGATATTTCATTATTGATTTCTGTTTATAAAGAGGTAAAATTTTAACATTCTTATATGCGCCTTTTTTGCTGTGATGTCTCTCTGATCTTTCCATGTACGTCATCTATCTATGTATTTAAAGCCCGAGATATTCTCTAAGAGCTTAAGTTGAAAGTTCTGTTGTTTAAAGACAACAATAGAATGGGATGTATATGTCTTATTGTAAATACTTTGACCTGACTTATTTACAATTTTCTTTCTAAAGATTTCGCCAGCCATTTAGAAAATGAAATGTTCTTGTAATTTATATCCATAATTAACGCTAAGACGAATATGAAAATTGATCTCGGTTGAGGTTCCATTCCTTACAGCTAATTTAGAAACATTACGAGATGAATTGTGGTTAGATAAAACTAACGCTGTTAAAGATACTGTATGTTTTAATTCATTTTCCTTCCTCTTTGTTTAATCCTTAAGATTATTACCAAATTGTAGGGTAGAAGAATATGGAAATAACCCATTTCTTCCTGTCTAGTTAACGCTTTATCAATAAATCCTCGCCCGTGTACGACTGCAATTCAACAATAAAACATTTGCACCGTTTATGGAATACTATTGGTATGTTCCTGCAGCAATAACTTTGCAATCTCACGTGAGCCTTGGTTAAGCGACCTATTTTTCATCTGCACGCAAAGCCCGCCATACAATGGCCACGGCACTCGAAAGAAAACCGCAATATCACCTTGGTACTCCACGTTTTCTTCAAGAAGTCAGATCTTATGTTTGCAGCACTCTAAGGTAAAAGGCCACATGATAACACGTATTGTCGTTTTGCGTTTCCACGAACATTTAAAAAGTTAATAGAAGAAAGTTTAAAAGAAAAAAAGGAACACAAATTATTATGCTGTGATGCAAGGAAGTAAACAAGAAATAAACTTTATTTTTAGGTTTGTTTGAAAATATTAGTTCTACAAATAATTTAATTGGCAGATACAACGCCCATAGGGCCAGCACATCATTATGTATATGCTATATTTGAGTTTCCATTCCAGTTCGTGTTCTCGCCACGATCTAAATAGCTGGGGTGGATGATGCATTATGTGCATGGGAATTCCGGTGGATGGCTGCTCTGATCGTTTTGTTTTTTGGTGGACTCCTCTGACGTCTTCCAGGTGACGTCGGAGCAGAGCCGCTCTATCGACTATCCCGCTCCCATCCTAAGAGGCAGCCTACGGAGGGATCCCCCTCGATTTGATAACAAAACATACGACTGCTCTCCCGTGGATCTAAACTATCTGGAAGCGATACGCTGCGAGATCTCCCAAGGAATTAGGTGTGGCAAATTATAAAAGGAAAGTAAGACATAATTAAGTTCTTGGTATTGATAACAATTAGTCATAGGTAGATTTTCTAGAACTTTTCGAAGGAAAACCAAGTGGAAGGAAAACCAATATTGTGTTTTGTAATTCAGCGCCACAGACATAAGATCGCGTGGTCAAGCCTTTCTGTGCATGATAGAAGTTACGTAATCAATAACAACCCACGAAACAAAAATAGGTAACAAACGACTTATAAAAAGATCTGAGCATTAAACTGAAAGCGACTGGAACAATCAAATTAATCATGTTATTAAAGGCCAGGCGCTCGTGCTCGTTTTTCTACGTCAACCTGCATTTGTCAAAGTCTTGCACTGTAAGCCCTGCGTACAAGCGCATACGGCGCGACGCGCGCAATAAATCCATCCAGCAAAACTTCATTGAAGGACGCAACAACTCCATTGTGCTGGAGGGTGTGGGTCTAGGCCCGGACTTGAATAGAACGCGCAGTGTCCCGCGCCGCCGCATGCACGCCGCCCGCCCGGCGCCGCTCCATTGGAGAAGCACAGCGCAGTTGCTGCGCACGCAGAGGTGGAGGCTCGGTGGTCGTGATGAAGGAGACGGACGAGGACGAGATGGCGGGGGAAGAGACAGACGAAGAAGAGATGGCAGAAGTAGTCGCGGAGGAGGAGGCTGAGAGGAGAGGTGACAGGCGGAGGGGGAGATTCGACGGTCGCGGTGAAAGAGACGGACGAAGAAGAGATGGCAGAGGTGGTCGCGGTGGAGGAGGCTGAGGAGGAAGCGGTGACAGGCGGAGGCTTGGCGTACGCGAAGGAGGCGAAGGAGGAAAGTATGGCAAAGGCGGTCGCAGTGGAAGAGAAGGAGGAGGAGGAGGAAACGATGGCACAAGTTAGAGTGGCGATGGTCGCTGATGAGGAAATAGAGATGGCCTCGGCAGTGAGACAGAAGAGGCAACGGCGGCAGGATAGGTGGGGTGAATGGGTCTGGTGAATGGGTCGGGTGATTGGAAAGGAAGCGTTGTCAGAGACAGAGACAGAAACTCTTGGCAATGGGGTGGGAGAGGAGGCGGTAGCTGTGACGTTGGTGAGATAGAGGAAGACGCTGTGGCGGAGATAAGCTGAGCAGAAGAGGCAGGGAAGAAGAGGAGGGAACGGAGGCGGGGGTAGAGGTGATTGTAATAAATTTGGTGAGGAATTCAATGGTAATAGTGGTGGTGAGGGGGGCAGATACAATGATTGGGGCGAAAGCAAGAACACGTCGATGGCGGGAAAGGCGGTTGAAAGCGTAGGCGCCCGTAGACGAAGAGGAGGTAGAGTCAATGCTGGAGGAGTGGCGGTATCGGATCCAGAAAACGAGGCAGTGCCGATGATAAAGGACGCCACGGACGAGGGGGCGAAGGTGAAGATGTTGGCGGCGGTGACGAATTGAGATGATGACAAGCGGAGGAGGGAGACAGAACAAAGAAGCGGGGGGCGTGCGGAGGCAGCCACAAGCCGAGGCTCGGCGCTGCGCAGGCGGTGAATGGACGGTGGCGCGCAAAGGCGGATTAAGCGGCGGCCGTGATATACGAGGACCAGCGGGCACGGCGAGGGGACACGGGGAGGAGGTGCTGCAGAGGGCAGCAGAGGAACCTGTCACAAGCAGCGGTGGCGACGCGACAAAGGCAGCAGCGGTGGCAACGTTGGATGAGCAACTGTTGGGCATGACTGAGGAAGCCAGGGGAAGATCCTTGCCCAATTATGCATCTGTTGTGATGACACAGGCCGTGAAGCGGTAATGTAAGCTGTGGTATTCACTAGTCAAGTGTGTGTCAAGTATTATATGAAATATAGGAGAGGTACTGGCGCTCGTGGTCAGCGTGATCGCTTTTCAATACGCGGACCCGAGTTCCATTCCCACTCGAGCCAAGTCTATAGTGTGCATTTTCCTTGCAATGTCTCAGTGTATGTTGTTGTGTAACGATGTGAAAACTCACGTTTTAGGTTGAGAAGATCGGAATATGGTGTGGTAATGTCTACGTGCTAACCACACGTACCCTGAGCCAGTTCACAGGCGGTCGCGCCATATATATACATACATAGAATAGGTATTATAATTTATCAATCATTGGAACTTGGACGATTGGAAGGCTAATTATTATTTAAAATAATCAGAGCAAATAAGATTCAACAATTATACACGTGGTACACAGCACAAAATTGTTTATGCTAGTACTTATAGTACTTCGTTACCTTTATTGTAGTAGAATATAAAGGCATTTACAATTTAAATTTTTTAAATTTTATATACTCCAATCAGACGACGATAAAACAATTAATTATTAGACACAATAAAAAGAGATTTGGAGATCATAAGGATTGATAAGAGGAAATGTATGAGAGAGATAATCCATAGACAATGCGCTCACCTGTTGCGGAGGCTAAATTCACGGTAATGAACTGTAGCCTCGAAACAACTGCGAGAGCAGCTGTAGTGAAAAAAATATATTGAAGCACAATGTGAGAAAAATAGTAACGAAGAGTCATTATGACCAAGACAAATAGGTAAGGGACGATGGACATGTTAAAAAAATTATAGAATGAAAGGAAGAACAGAATAATTAAGACAAGTTCAGGGCACGAGAGGGAAGTAAGTTCTAAGTAGTGGAAAGGGATAGATAACGAAGTAACGGTATGATGAAGAGGCTTCTGAAGGCGACACGGACAGCAAATAGGCAGAGAAGGACGAGGATCCTTGCAGAGCGGAAGTACCACATTCCCCAGGCGTGAGGTCGAGCGCCGCAGTGGAGGCAGCGACCGCCAGCAGCACAGCAGGAGAAAGCAGCGACCGGGAGCCTTGGCGGAATAATTTAGTGGCGACGATCTGACGCTACGGCTCGCCCCGCCCCGCTCCGACCTCGCCTCAACTGACGCCTCAATGCGCGAACCCGCCGCCCAAACGGACGCCGCCAACGCTCCCGCCGCTCCGCCCCCCGCCCTCCAACACCTGCTATTCTGGATGCTCACGGCGCCCTTATCGGCCCAGCGCCCCTCCAACCAGTCGCCGCCTCTACTGTTAAAGCCGTATCCGCAACACCATCGCCACGTTGGCCCGCTGCTAAGACCTCATCTCTCCATCACTGCCGCAATCCGCACCTTATCGGCGTTCCTGCACAGCCACGCAATTTCCTCGCCGCCCTTATTACTTAATGACCGCCAGCTCACGACAAACCCCACCGGGTTCTCGACGTTTTTGCGACGCAATACTACCTAGCACTTGCCACCACGCAGTCCCTCACCGTCCTTTCGCACTTCCGCTGTCACCGTCGCCGTCCTCCCGCCTCACTCGCCCCCACCCTCCTCATCGGCCGTCTCCGCCATCTCTTCATCACCGTCGACACTGCCGTCTCCAGCACCACCATAGGCTCTGCCGTCGCTCCTCCGCCTCACCGCTTCCACCGTCCCGGTTGTTACCCCGTTCTCGCCAGCGTCCGCCGCCTCCAGCTCCCTTCTCCCTCCCCTCTTCCCTCGCCACCATCACCCCTCCACCTCGCCTTTATCCTTGCCTTGCACCCACCAGTTATGCGTCCATGGTGTCTCTCAGCCGTCCCTCCCTTCCCACCACCGCAACCCCCGCCGCGTCCACCACCCACCACACCTCTCAGCGAAAGCGACCGCCGCCCCCTAAGCTTGCTTCGGACCTTCACGGCTGCATTGCCTCTCTCCGCGTCGCCGCCTCCCCGTCGGACTAATGTGCTTCGCAACCTGCTCTGTCTCGCACTGGCACTTCGCTTTACTCCTAAGCATCTGCACTTGACTGCGTGTTAGAGCAGATGCATTCAAGCTGGATCTCGTGTGTCTGACGGTAGCCCCTGCCTCAAGAAATCGAAATGAACCACTGAAACCCCGCCCCTGTTTTATCTAATATGCACTTCTCGTATATTTCAATTTTGTTAGTATTCAGAGATGTTGCTATTTCTTCTAAGTATAGTAATACATGTTTTTTTACGTCTAAGTCTTTATTGGGAAGGCCTTTATTGGTAAGTACGTATGATTGTATGAATATACTACTCGTAGAAAGCGCGAGAAATGCTACTCGGTCGCGCGCACAGTTGCTGATGTGCATTTAATACGAGTAAATACTGAAACCAACTGGCCCTACGAAACATTCTTTAAGGCTAACGGGCTCGTGAATCCTAAGATCAAATAATATCCATAGGACCAAACGCCAACTGCCTCAATGGCATCTCAAGGCCTCAAAGCTAAGCTCTGGCTGGGAAGTGACTCATATCAACTGATATCACAGCAGTGCCTCTGTTATATCTCTCAAGAAGAAATTGAACGACTTCGGGCTGCAATGGTATAAGCCAGAACGGTCACGCATCCTCGCACTATTTCTAAATGTTAATATCTCAAGTTTACCTTATTTTGCTACTATATGTCTTGCTCATAGTTATGAAGGACTCGCGGCAGTAACAAGATGACATATATTTAGACCAAACTCGAAATTTTAACAAGACTTGATGTAGCGGGTGTAACTAATTCGATTCCCCAAGCCCTTCTAACCGCAAGAAGTGGTTCAGGGCATCAACTCATGCCACTGCAGTGTCTCTGGCTGGGAGCTCCTGGGGTTCGAGTGCCGACGGTGGCAGGCTTTTCGACGGAAGCCACATAGCTAGGTTGAGTTCTGTTGCTGTATGGAGGAGAATTCTGATAGCTGGTTGTTCTCAGCAGTAGATTTTCCGTGATTTCTCTGAATACCTGGCTTATGCAGGAGCAGTACGCTATCAAACGGGTCACGGACCGGGCGCGATCACGTCTTCACCTATCCTACCTCTCACGTACACACATTTACACTTTTATGCACTACACATGTCGGGAGACTGCTTGGGAGCTTAGAGCTTGTCCTAGCTGGGGCGGTTCCATGCTGGTGGAAGATACCTGGTTGGGCAAAAACCTCTCTAGCCATCCAAAGGGGCAAGATCTTCTTAACCTCCCACACCAAAAAATGTATTACACTTACGGAATAAACGACGTTAACAGCCCGTGCCCTATGTACAACTAAATATATCAATAGTAGTAAGAAGAGGTGAAAAACACATATTTTTATCATTAGAAGAACTGACATCTACTACTCAGCTGCCAGCCGTCAGAAAATGGACTTCATACGGTAAAAAACCTTCTGGAGGCAATAAATCTATCAAACAATCACGTCGTATTCTTCTCCCCAATTAAAGGCGTAAGAGTTGTGCGCGTTTGAACAATATCTGCACTCCCCCGCCGGGCGTGGAACGCGGGCCCAGTGCAGTGAGCGTGCTGCGCCGGTTACATAAGCCGTCGGCGGTGGCGGCGGCGGGGCTGCACTGTCGGGGGCAGCGGCGGTGGCGGCGGCGGCGGCGGGGCGGCGTCGGCGGCATCGACCGCGGCGCGGCGGCGTCGGTTTGGCGCCGTGCCTGTCGCCCGGGCGCCGACCGCCACCGCCGCCCGGCGCGGACGCCGCTCGCGCCCGCCCCCCGCAACCTGCCACAGCGCCCACGCGCTCCCGCTACGCCGCGCCGCGATGTTTACTGCCCGCGCGGCGCTGGCCGGTCGTTGCCACACCCCCCACCCCCCTCCGCCCCATCGCCGGCCGCCCACACGCGCCTGGCCTCCCGGCGCCGCCGCCACCCCGCTACTTCGTGTGTTTCTACCTAGTTTCGCACTCGATGTCCATCAAATCACTGACGCGAGAAGAGAACGAGTAAATGTTGTGTAACATCCATAGTTAGAAAATATGTGAGATCTGGGACAGGCACTCGCACCTGGAGGATTGACAATAAAATAAAGAGAATGGTAAAACAATACTAACAATAATAATAACGTTTTTCATCTTCGAATTTTTAAAGTGTTATTTGCGCCCTAATGAGTAAGTTAGTAACATAACAGACCATTCCCAGTCATTATTACCCAATTGCCACGGTCCTGCGCACCTCCCATCCCGGCGCCACCCTAGACACCAACACTCAATATTACTCGTAAAATACAATTACATACTTTATATACAATTATATACTATAACTTTATAAAATTAATGTAGTTTCTAGTGCTGAAACTGTAATGTTAAATGTATGTACTAACACAAAGATACATCGAATATTTAATGTAGATAATAATATGTGATAATACGGTACATGTACAGCTGGTACAGTTGTTACACATATGGTAATATACAGCTGAAGTCTTTCTCAATATGCAAAACAGATATCGTATATCTTTGCATATTGACAGAAAAAAGAACAATTTTGCAATAGTCTTCCATGACTTTATTAAATTAAATGTAATTGCCAAAATAATAATGCTTAATGCACCTGCTAATATAAAGAAGAATCATATGTGTGCTATAGATAATAATTAGAAATAATAAATACGTAATTATAATGTTCATTGCAATACACGGTATTATAAGTGAAGTCCTCAAAAAGCAACAACTGAAATTACACATTACTACAACTTTAAATACCAAATAAATAAATTGAAAACTATGTAATTTAGTTATCAAAGCAAAAATGAAATGTACGAGTGTATTGTATGGTAACAATGGAATGCAACAATGGAATGACTCTACCACGCGATTCGGTTCAAGACCGTCACGGCACTTCTGCCTTAGCGATCTCGGCTCTCCGGATCAGCATCATTATCATAATTATCATCATCATATTATTATTATTATTTAATTTCAATTGTTCCAAGCTCTACTATTCTTCCAATGAATATGTAACTTGAGACTGATCGTTTACTTGTTGCATCCACATTCCTCGCGCCCCGACTGGGCCATCTGAAGTTTTTTTTACACTGACTGAAGGCTCGGAAATGTCACACTATATATTCAATGCAGAAATATATTAGAGACAAAGAATATTCTACCTCTGGTGTTAAATGGAAGTATTTTTATTTACATCTCCGGTTTCTCAGCTATGTCCAGTATTATGTGTATTGCGGGTTGCATACACAAAATTAATTCTATTGTCATCGAACGCTAATCGAATCCGATGGAATTGATTAACTTCTTCATTTATCATATTATTTATTTATTGATCGTTTGGTGTGAATTTTTGGAGATAACAGACGCAGTTTATAAGGTAAAAATGGACATATCGGGACCCAATAAGGCGCTTCTATTGAGATATAATGAAGTTCTGTTATATTTCTTTGACCCCAGTGAATAAACTCATACGTTATAAACGCTTACATTTTTACAGGAGAACCAAAAACTTTTAGCTCATGCTGTAAATCAGGGATTAATGGTTTCAAACGAAACATACATACAAATAGTTTAGTTTAAATATCACCTTCGTTTGAATATCATTAATACCTGAATTACTACAGTTCAAAGATATTTTTTGCTCTTCAGTAAAATTTAAGCATTCATGACTTATCTGCTTATTCACTGGAGTTAAAGATTTATGGCCGTCTGTTAGATATATTGAATTAAAATATCTACTCATTATAGACAATCAATTTCAAATAAAACATTTTATTTTAAATTGACTGTCTATAATCAATGGATATTTAAATCCAAAAGGATATAATGAAGACGTATCAAGTGGTAATTAGGATGGATAAGTCGAAGACGGTGGATCAGAGAGAGACAGACAGACCAGACAGAGCGAAACAGACAGGGAGGGAAAGGAGAGGGAGAGAGAGGGAGAAGAGACGGGAGAGAGAAGAGAGAGAGAAAGAAAGAAAGGGAGAGACCGATGAAACGAGAGAATCCCGACGAAACTTTCCGCGAACAGCCGCGCGTTATCCAAAAAAAAAAAAATCCATTTCGATCGGACGTATCGGGCCTGGCGAGTGGGCCAACTACAACCCCGGGGGAGTGGAGCGCCGTACTTCGTTTGCACTCCACCATTCCCAGCCTCCCCTACCTTTCTTCCTCCCTTCCCCTCCGTCACAGCACGGGCGGCGGCGCGCGTGGGCGGCGCACCGAGGCGCTACTATCTGGGCCCGGAGCGGCGGCGACGCGGCGTCTGCGCCGCCACCAACGCCGCCTCGCGCCCGCCCGAGCAGCGCTGGCGGCCTCGCGCACAACAGGTAGCGGGCGGGAAGACCGCTCGCGGCCACGCCACGCACGCCCACTGCCCTCGTCGCCCTCGCCCTCGCCCTCGCCCTCGCCCTCGCCCTCGCCCTCGCCCTCGCCTCGCCCTCGCCCCTCGCCTCTCCGCCCTCGCCTCGCCCTCGCTCCTGCGCCCTCGCCCTCGCCCTCGCCCTCGCCCCGCCCTCGCCCCTCTCTCCTGCCTTTTCGTATGAGTTGTTGATTGATTAGTGGTTTCGAATGCATCACTTGCCACGGTCATTAGTGCCGTAAATGAAGTGCTTGTTTTTCTTTCGTGGAAGCGGTATAAACATACACTACACATCCGGCGCTGCTCTACAAGTAGGTTTGGGCGGTTTTGTCCTGCCAAGTATGTCCACCAGCGGGGCACCGCCCAAGCCGGGATATGCTGTAAGCTCCCTACTGGTTTCCCGACATTCCTGGCAGTGTAGTGCATGTACGAGCAAGTGTGTGTAGTTAAGGTTTGAGGATCGGTCAAGAAAGAGGAAGGAAAGATCGCCACGGAAAACTACCGACGAGAGCACCCGGCCGCTATAATTTTCCTTCAGGCAGCGATTGAATTACTAGCTATGTAGCTAGTGTAAAAAATTCTTCCATCGTCGAGACTTGCCAGTCAGAGACACAGCAGTGACATCAATTGATGTCATGAGTCATCTAAAGCTGTCCACGCTTATATTAAGCTTATATTTTGCAGAATTTTGCAGAACACCGATAACTGGATACTACACTTGTCTGAAAGTTCAATAGCGGCGTGCCTTTTAAGTCGATGGTGTACGAGGATATCATCCCCTCTTTCTCCTTCCCAAGAGAAAATATGTTTATCATCAGTAATGCATGGAAACCAGTAGTTACAATACTTGATTGTTTCTTGATTGATAAAGGCTACTTTGGATAAATCTTACTTAGCAGCATCTGAATGACAAAATAGACTTTGCCTTAGGCGTATTGCAAAGAAGTCACGACCATGTAAAAAACCTCCAATTGCGCGAAGTACACAAGTGGGGTGACATGAATCAACAAGTCTGCCACATCGCGTATCACTCCTATTGTCACCTACTCCGTCAACATTTCATTCGCATGCCAAATACACATTTTTTGCACTGGTCACTAAAAAACCTACAGATAAAGATATTTCAGTACACCGCCACATGTGCAACACCGGTATCCGATGCATGCTAGTAGCGTAAACGAAGATCACTCACAGTCAAGCACTCTCTTCAAATCATTTAGATATGACAACATTTTCCCGAAATCAAATATATTGATAGCTTACACACGGTCAGTAAGTTTAAACGGTATACTGTATCGGTAGTGAGCGGGGATATGGAATTCGAGACCAACTTATCTTTTTCTTTCTGCACAAGTGTGGTAATTGTTTGAAACTGCCGATTAATCGAAATTGCAATATTGTAATGTTCAACACAGGTACGGGCTATCTTGGCTGGCGGAGATAACGATCGTCTTTAGACACGTTTGTATACACATCTTTAAGGTGAACCTACCTAAGGTGATTCCTAAATAGTGATACATCGATACTACATAAAACTGAAAATTTAATACCGGTGTGAGGAATATATCGGTAGCTAGTTGTGGAGATCACTTTTAATTTAGTTTTTTTCTTCTTCCTGAATACAGATGTCAATTTAAAAAAACCCTTCGATATATCGATATTGTAATATATTGAAAGTTTAATAACTGGTGTGGTATGCACAATACATTAAATGTGTCGAAATTGCGAAATGGATGTAGGGAGGGGGCAAAAAAATTGAAATAGTTCAAATATGCTACAAACTCTTGGATGCATGCACGAGACAGAAAAATTTCTAAAGAAGAACAGAAATGAATCAAGAAGTAGTCAATACCAAATGGAAAGAATGTTCTTAAGTTTAATGATAATAAGAAGGTGCGTATTGTCATTTAATCTGAGAACATCTAATCGTTAACCTTATGAAAACTCGTAAGGTTCTGAGAGTGAGATTACTTTTATACCTCTTATTTAAAGATCAGTGTTTTTTCCAAAATTTTGTACTATAATAAAAAAACTGTGACAAGCTGAATCAATGAACGTTCCCAAATAAATAAATTCAATGAAACGATGAAACGTTCTATAGATAAGTCTATTTTAACGAAATACGCAAATTATGCGGCTACGATTACATGAATATGCACCAACAGGAAAAATCGGCCAAATATGTACTATATTAATCTATATAGCAATATATTCAAACCAAATGCCAAGAAATTTCACTTCATGAACTGAAGCCACGGACAAAAATACGCAAAATCATAGACACCTGCTCCATAACCATTACTTTTAAATTGCAATGAATAGGTCTCTTGAAGAAAAATGGTATGTAATGCTGTATTTATCATTTTGAGAAGACTTGGTCTTCAAGCAATGTGCAGATCCTACTTTACATCTAAGTCAAAGACATTTCTTGTCTTACCACGACCATTTTAACTACAAGTTTGCGGCGGCTAAGAATTAGAACGACAGTTAGAGAGCCATGTTTCGTCTGTTTACTTTTGATTGAGTCTGTTATTCCTGTTGCAACCCATCACTCGTAAAATTTTATCAGTAATGTTGATGGTAAGACAAGCCAGTGAAACAAAATTTTTTACGAGATATCGCGTCACGTAAGCCTAATACTTCTTCTAATACAGAACAAAACACGAGTGTGCATTATAAATAACTGGAATTGTGAATAAAGAGTAAACATAGTTCAAAAATGAAAATGTATTACGCTGCGGAAGCGCTACATTTGTTACAAAACAATAAACGTGCCAATTGAGAAGAAAACAAACCAGTAATGAATTAATTCAGAAGACTCACAGCGAAAGAGCGGCGAAATGTTTAAAATACTTTCGAAATTGCGAAATTAGTTTCCATGCTCAACTTTTAAATTAAATTTAGAATTAATTTGGAAAGTAACTTGACCGCGTAACGCGAGCAAACAACGTTTTAAAAAAATAGTCTCTGCAAACAAGGAAAGTGGATATTTACTCGCGTGTATTATTTTTATCCTACACTTCATGAACTTCCAACATTTTACTCTAATTTGACTCATTCCCGATCTTATCTTCTTTTACGAATGAAACATGCAGCAGTGTTTAATGTATGCACATTATTTCACCTGGCTATATGCTCTTATATCTTCGAAATTAAAGGCATTTTCTTAATCCAATTTTTTTTCACTTTTTAGGGGAAAAAGAGAAAAGAAGATGTTAGAACACATTCAATACAACTATTTATAGTGAAAGAAGCAGCGGAAAAATATGGATGTATCATATCACCTGGTCAAAGAGAGAGTAAATTACACGGAGTAATTATAATTAAAATTGCGCTTCATTAATCGTATGTTTGAAAAATCGTGCAGTTATGTGCTTTTTTCCCCTACAAAAGTTACTAACTAAACTTTCCTTCATTTTCTTTTAACGTATGGAACGAAACGTTAAATTGTTCATTTATTTTAAATATAAGGAAGGACAAACGTTGCGACGGCAGCGACTTAATCTTCTCTTTAACCCACTTTCCCGCGCTACCCCATGACGTAACCGGAAGCAGAGGGGCGGTGCGGCGTGGAAAGAGGTCACGGAGTATCCGGAGTCTCAGACACAGAACATCCCGGCACGCGCAGAGCTGCACGGAAGCAAAGGATGACGGAGACCGCCAGGATATTCTTCTCTTGGACGCCGTAAGGTAAAGTAGAGAGGGGTTAACGGGTAGGTTAATTGCAGCAGACATTCACGTCAGTACTATACACGTAGTGGCAGTTGTACATGACGAGGGACAGAGGAAACACAGAGAAACATTTTGAGTTGATCACCGAATGATAAGAAAGGTAGGTGTCAATGAGTAGGATCTTCCCGATCGTCAATTGCGAAGACTATTTATGTTCGAATTCAGTGGCAATATATACTAGTCACTGATAGATATAAATCACATTCAGTGTTTTAAATGATATACAAAGGACTTGAAGAGTGAGCAATATTTAATTTTTTAACCACTGAACACTTAATTTAATACCTGCTAATATTTTTAAAATCACCAGTTCTCGTCTGGTAGAATTACAATTTTTGTGTAATTATAATTTCTCTTCCTAGTAGAAAAATAATAGAAACTAGCGTATCGCTGCAAAAATATCGCATTTTGCAAGTCATGTTTTTAGGTGTGAAATTAGATTACATTTATAACTCAATATAGATCATGTCTACTCTGAACTGTGTGTTATATTATACAAAACCTGTACATTGTGTTGGTAAAAATTCTAAAACTGCTAAACGACTTAATCAATAGACAATCGATAAATCGCACAGAATTCCAAAAATCCTATTAATATTAATAGAATGTTAACATTATGCTCGTTTCTACGCACCTTTCTATACAGTGGAAATACCCAGAAGAGATAATCTTTCAAAAGTGTGGCAGAAGATCCAGAAATGTCTCATTTTCAAGATCACGGCATACAAAATTGAGCCCAGAGAGCCCAAAAATTGGATATAGGGACATGGGATGCACCGTTTCTGAGCTAGTTCGCGTGATTGAACATCGGGGAACATCGAGAGTAATGATAATTAAAATTGTCATTACAACAAGTTGTTTTAAAGAAAGAGGAGTGCGCTGCTATGTCAGAAGCCAGTTCAAAATTCTTTCGTTTAATATCACGTTTAGCGAGTCGACGTGCGTTGTTTGGGTGCATGGACAAAAGTGACGTTAGACAGCGAACTATATTTATCCCTTTTTCGTTACCAGAGCCTGACAATAAGAGATTTTCGGTTAAAAAAATCGCCGTTTTTACACTTTTACAATACATTATATTCTTACGAAGTAAAGCGAGGAAGTAAAAATATATGCGTTGATTATTTCCAGGAAGGTTAGGAGAAAGGTTATGATCCTTTTCATCCGCTAATAAGCCCAGTTGTTTAGTCTCGTAAGTGTAGTGCATGTTTTTCCTTGGGCGATGACGGTGGTCTGCCGTTACAGGATGGCGAGATCCGGCGACGACCAACCGTGGGCTAACGGTGTTTTCCCCAACCACGTATCTTCCACCAGCAGGGCACCGCCCCAACCGAAACAAATTCTATGCTCCCGGCATGTTTGGTAGTGTGGTGCATGTTAGTGTGCGTGTAAGTAAGGGGTGATAATTGGACAAAGAAGAGGAACGGAAGATCGTGCGCGGTCCGTGGCCTGTTTGTTAGGGTACTGCTCCGGCATTCGCCAGGTGTTGATTGGAGAAACTACGGAACACCATCGATCAAAGCAGCCGGATGCTCAAAATTTCCTCCAGAGACCAACAGAATTCTATCTAGCTAGAGTCGAAAATCGTCTCACTGTCGGCATTCGCAACTATTTCCTCCCGATCACAGGCACTGCAGTGACATCAGTCGATGCCCCGAACCATCTCTCCTGGCCGCGACTCGGTGCGACGGTGACGTGGTCCGCGGAAGTTCGCGGAACTGTGGGCGTGGCCTCGCCGCTGACAGCTGAGCGTCGCTTCCGGTCGGGCACGACAGCTGAGAAACTCCTCCACCACCGTTACGGTTCCCTGCACCTCCAACGCGAACAGACATTGCTCCAGAAATTGTAATGTGGTCGCAAATATTTTTCTTTACTTTGTAGACAAGGAGATCAAAATGCTTTCTTAAAATACTTGGCGGAAGGTAATGTTGAAATAATGTCATTATTAGTTTATAAACAAATTGCAAACTTATTCTTGAATCGCTCCTAATAAATTTGAAAATTGTAAATTACAACAATCGAAAGTTAGTCTCTAAGGAGAAGATGATGATCAAATGCAGAAAACATAATTACACGTAATCGTTAATTATTAATTGATGAGTGTGGTTGTCTGAGGTACACTGAGGCGGATTTTATTCAACAATTGCAAGATGAAATCATTCTTCTTTTAGGAATATTCGAGACCATAACAACAAAGCGTGAAACGGTTGTGCCTTATATATCTGCTTTAATTAATTATACAATCAACATTATAGAATGAAAAATCTGTTTCGTGTTTTCTGTTATGATGAATACCCCTTTGTCAGTTGTGTGCTAAATATCGTATTAGCAATTCAAATATTCCCTCAATGTTTACAAATTGTTTGGCATTGCTCATCAGCTGTACAATTCACTGAAATAACTTTTAAAAATATCTGAAAACATCCAACATCAAGAGATGGAGTTTGAAAACATTACTTTAGGATGATAAAAATGTATGCTCATCACGGTCATAACATTACATTTCTGATAAAAGCAAAATACACATACTACGATATTCAGTATCAATACCAGCAAGAGAGGAAAGTACTGATTAAAAGAAGGTTTTGGTTATATACAAATTGTTTTTCAAAACAATTTTGCGATTAATTTATATGCCCATTTGCAATTATTCTTATAATAAAGTTCAATATTAATTTTCCTTTTACAAACATGAATTTGACGGTTTTCAGTATATGGAGAATACATTTTTACACAGTTATCTAATAGATTTCAAAATGTATAAAAAGAAAGGAAATGTAAAAAAGAGTTTTTTCATCTCATGAGGATGGGTAGCGAAATACATATTCAAACAAGTTGTTAATTTTCTTCATTATCTGAATCATACACTAAATGCTCACCGCATAACTAAATGACAAACTCTATTGAGATGACGTTGTTAACCTGAATATTAAAGTAATTCAATATGGTACATGAATTATACTTACAGTTCTATCAAGTGATTAATAAATACCCGTAGTTCCAGTTTTTGGAAGTCAGTCGCCTGCCTCGTTACTGTTTGTGACGCATTGTTTCCACAACCGAAATTCATTTCAATTGATCATTTATTTCAAGTTACATTGTCTTATTGAAATTTACGAGTATTGTTTCATTGACATTTGTAATATTATTTTGACAAGGCACAAAAATGTTCTATAAACACGCTTTAACTTTATACTAGTATTTCATAACACATCTGTTAGATATAAAGTTAATATAAATGGATCTTTCGATCACACGCCATTTCATTTTTGTTAAATGTTTTTTTAGTTGTATTCTCATAGTATCATGGACATTTTAATACCTAGTCAATTGCTAATCCAATTATAAAATTCAGTTATGACACTCTGTAAATCAGAAAATACGAACAGTAAGTTACAGATGATCACCCTTTAGAGTGATTTGATTGTCTTTGCAGAACAAGACAAACAACAGCAGAGTTTACAATCATATTTGTCCATTTACTTTATGTTTCATACTATATGTAGAGACAGACAAACGCGATTTAGTTTTTTTTAATTGCATCCTGAACGTCAGTGTTGACTACCATTCCTATGAGCACCACGTTTCATAAATACGGTGACGCGTGCTCGCAACGTAGGCAGTGTTTTTAAACTATAAAGTTTAAATAGGTGAATTGTAATGATGTATTGTTTCATACAATATTTTGATATTCAAAGTAAAGTGCATAACACTTCCTACTTTTTAATCATGTGTTGAAGTGGATTGATATTAATATACGAACACTTGAGTTTCACTGATTTCGACGTTTCGGCTACGGGCTGAAGTGTCTCAGGACACCTGATGTTACTACAGTGCCTCTTACCAGGAGGTCCTAGGGTTCCAGTCTCGACGGTGACAGTTTTTTGAAACTAGATTGGTTGAATTCAGCCACTGTCTGGTGGAGGATTCTAGCAGCCACTGCTCTGAGCGGTAGTTTTCCGTGTTTTCTCACTAACCAACGAGCTACGGACCGCGTGCGACCTTTCCTTTGTCTTCCTTGTCTTATTCTCACCCCTTACTTACACTCTTACATGCACTACACTGCCATACATGTCGGGAGGACAGTCGTCTGTCCCGGCTGGGGTGGTATCATCATCCAGCGGGGTAAAGAACATTACCACCTCCCGTAATAAAACATGCTCTACACTTACGGAACTAAACAGCGGTTAGCGAGTCCGAAAACACGAAATAATCCATCAATTAAGCAATCATCGACATTTTAGTACTTCAGTCTGTTGTTGGAATCCAAACCGAATCGAACTAAGATCCGCACATTCATATTTTATTGCCAAGTCTCATTACTATGGTACATAAAAGAAATTAGGATCGACATATATCGTTTTCTTTCGAACGTATTGGATCTTCATCTCTTTCGCTGAACTAACATTGTGCTTAATTCATCCACAGAGCCTCTCCAATGTGTTTGCTTCCATTTTCCACCTGCAGCAGCTTCATGAAACCAGCGAGCGCGGGCGTCTGACGCGGTCGGTGTTTTTTAAACTCCACCGGCGCTCGAACATTTACAAATTGTCTATAACCGGCGCGAAATCAAGTTAGTGCCACTTATTCCCCGCGTTACGTCCATCATTGTCGGTTGCGAGTAAGCGCTGGATATCCCATTAACAATACATGGCTAGTAAAATGTGATTGGCGGCGTTTGCAGGGCCGTGCACGGAGTGCCGCGCTCTCGGCTGCTGGCTGAATGGGAGAGGGGGTAGGAGGAGGAAGGGGAAGGGGAAAGGCAAGGGGGAGAAAGGAACGCGAAAAGCAATAGAAGCGAAAATCGCCCTCTTGTTATTCGGTGCCTGGCTGAAATGGCCCTCTCTTAACTCTGGGTTCACTGAAACAATTTGGAATATGTTCAATAATTTTTGTAGCATTTTTTCGTGGACGATGACTGTTAAATCACTCACTAAGAAGCAAACCTGGTGTTCTATCTTGCAATACGCTGGCTCAATCTAAAACAAAAGGGAGAGCCAACTACATTTCAGGTCCTCTCAGATTCTAGACTTTTCCATTACACGTTTTTATTTAAATATTATTTTTCTAGTAAATGAATTAAAATACTACAATTAATAAAATTATAAAGTCAATGAAACAATAAACAAATACATTTATTTTATGTTGAATCATTTACAGGTTTGACAAGAGGTTTTAAAGGCTTCTTCCTTCAAAATTCTGCACCAAATTCCCAAAATATAAGCTTAAAAAAATCAAAAAATCATGAATTGATCATACTTATAAAAGTTTAATGATGTAGTTTATAGATCTAGATTTTCCTTTTCAAAATGTTCATAGGGGGCACGGCCTTCATTCCCCCTCCTTGTGCACACGCCTGTGGATTGCAGTGTTTAATGTTGTCTCCTGTCAGTTTTGCACTCTAATCTATTCCAACACCGTACAGCGCAATGTTATATTTTGCCCATCCCCTTATTATATATAGATCCTCCGTCACAAAACAAGCTACATTACGCCCCTCTGCTCCTTGCATCGATCGCTCAAGACTCCTTGAAGAATCGTAAGAAGACGGAGCGTATACCAATGATGCTAATCTAATGCTCAAGAAAGGCATGTGAATTCTAAAGATCGTGTATATAATTTTTCAATGCATCATTGGTCGAGCCGTTATGGTTAAGCCATCTTCAATCATTTCCCAAATACCTTCACAGCAAAATTATTCAACTTATTTGCAGAAATAAAAGTGACCTTTCTTAAAACTTTGATCACACTTCTGAGTATATTGTTGTTTCCCAACAAAACAGACCTCAGAAATAAAACGATGTAAAGATGATTAATGGTTTAATAATGGATTGGAGGTTTCTACTGAGATCTAGTCAAGTGCGTAAAGGACGTCTCTCTTCTTGTTACTTTAAATAAGAAAAAATCAATTTCGTTTTAAAAAAATTAAATAAGTTAAGCACTCTTCATCAAACCGAAACTCACATAAATAATATGTATTATTTTATCTTCCAAAATTTTCCCTTGCAACAGACTTTTATAATATTGTACGTTAAACCTCACACACACTAATTCTGTAATCTCGACGAGCTCCTGAAATCTTAACAATATCCAATTATGAGAGTAAACATGTGCACAGAATGTCCGTGCGAGAATGTGATGTATGTGTATGAATTT
Source organism: Gryllus bimaculatus (assembly GCA_017312745.1). Lineage (NCBI taxonomy): Eukaryota > Metazoa > Arthropoda > Insecta > Orthoptera > Gryllidae > Gryllus > Gryllus bimaculatus. The sequence continues at coordinate 3,124,720 of BOPP01000036.1, forward strand.
ATGTAAAACTATGTATTATGCATATTCGAACTATTTAGAATGTAGATCCCTGTATTCATCATTGAGTTATCCCTATTGACGTAAATAATCTTCCATCAAGTGACAGAGGAGACATATTGCTATGGAAAAGAGAACAGTAAATATTGGATGTAAGCGTATTTTCAATAGCACACAATGTACCATGACGTTACTTTTGTATGACCCTGTAAACATGAATGACCGTCAATGTAACATTCTTCACATGTTATAACACACGCAGCATTCTCCATGCCCCGTTCGACTTAACAACTTTACATTTATTCTCACTTTTTATGGAAAATGCAATCAGTGAACTGATGTTCATAACGTTCAGACGCTGCAAACACCACGCGTTAATTGCAGTATTCTGTGTAAAACAGTCGACATGTTTATTTACAGCTTTGTGCCACGATCATCCTATAATGAGGGACATGATGTCATGCTGCTCGGGAATATGCCCTTTGCCATTATGAGGTTCGTTTGCTGCAATAAGAGATTGAAAACGCGCGCACACAGATTCTGAATCGCGCTTTCATTTCCGTGACACGATGCTATCACTACTATAAATAATATTCATGCTCGTTCATGATGGTTTGAGACAAGAGTCGATCACTGACAAAACTAATAAGATTCTGTTTTAACTACAAAAGAATAAAATTAACATGACGTATCTTAGCAATAAAATGTATATTTTAATATAATAGGATAACAAGAATGTTTTTAACACGAACACCAATTATTTTGGTTTCTTGAAATTCGTGTTAAGGAAGGTGTTCTGTATGGCTTCTTATTCGATTTTTTACGTTCATTCAACTTTGGAAAAAATCGAGAGAGCCAGAATTTCCGGATCTCAGACGGTAGATTTGTGTAACGATACTTCAGCCCACCAACGATTTTCTTCAATTAATGTTCAATATGTATAAAAATATCGTATTTGTTTTCATTATCGATTAAATAGTTGGTAAAGTGAATACAAATTATAGAGATCTGCTTTGACTTTTCTTAACACGCACTTCTACACTTTTGTGTATAGAGCTATCAAGAGATCTTGTGCTGTTTCCAACGAGAAAGCCTAATGGCATCATGTAGAGCATCACAATTTGTGATGAGAGCACGCGCTGAAACGCTGGCCTTTAAGCTCTTGAAGGCTGCTACATTCACAGCACCGAGCTTGGGGGTGCCTTACAGACCGGACATCTATCGGCCAGTTTCATTCTCGAAATCTTGTAGCAGTCAAAAGATTGTGCTAATATAATATTCCTAATATCAATATGGGTGGCGGCAAAATCGGTCTTGAAAGTGTGAAACAATTTTAAATTTTATATTTTTTTCAATTGGCAAAATAAATTAACTGTATATTCATCAAAGACGTTGAATAACAATATAAATTAAAAACAAATTACCATTAAAATGCTTATTTATCACATGAAATTTTATTTTTATAAGTAAAATTTTAGGTGTAGTTATTATGAATTTCATATGGATGTATTTTGAACAATAGGAACTGGAATAATTATCCAAACACATTTATAAGTAATTTTAGTGTGTAATTTTAAACCATTTATAAAATTACTTAATAAAATGTTTTAATAACTATAATGTATGGTTTCGAAGGGAGTCGATTTTTTTTTCGCCGGGTGCAGGAAACTATAGATACCGCTGAATCACATGTCTGGTTTTCTTAACCAGCTGGCAGTCCATTTCAATCTTCTGTACCCAGTCAATAATTATGACATATCTCTTTCATTTACACGAACACTTTCATTTTCAATTTCATTTTGTAGTCCATCAACATATGTTTTCGTGAAATAAATTTCGTTATTCGATTAGCATAACTAAATTAAAAATCCAATCGAATAATTAGGTTTGGAAAGTATTAAGTAACGTCCATTCGACCCAAGTTGTGCACGTGATTTTGTTATTCTGAGTAGAGAGTGTCAGTCACAAAAACACTTTCAAACGCATCAAATGAAACCACAAACTAAAACAAAATCCATTAAATCGTTGTCAACACAAGAAGATTTGTAGTAAATCTGCTTTAAATGCAGAACTGTGCATTTATGCAGAGATTGATGTTAAATCAGGATATCCCCACTTTGATATTCTAACAAAATGCTCACCGCATTTCCATGTGTTCAATTTAATACATTAAACGATTAGCTGCAATGTTAATGCTATGTATTGCACAATTAAGGGCGCAGTATCGTAAAACGTGTAGCAACATATTGAGAATGTTTTCATTCTTTTGCAAAATAATTAGTGAAAATAAATTAACGTTGAAACTTACAAGTTTTCGCTTCTTAAATTATAATTACTGCTATGGGAGGAAATAACTGAAGTAAGCAGTCGGAATTTCTCTTCAAATAAATTATAACTTAAAATTATTGCAAAATACAAGAAACATGCATAATAAAGGAAGCTAACAATAATACATAAATACATCTGGATACAAAATAATAACTAGTATTTTTTTGTGAAAGTAAAACCTTGTGATTATTCTAGAATCAGAAAGTTTGAAAGACATATGTAAATAATCTTATTCATTCTGAAGTTAAATACCAGGTTAATTCTGCAGCAGTACTGTCACAAAGGAGCCACGGTACCACTCAAACACGTAAATTGTTTATTATTTACAAAATGAACGAATATATTTGTTCGGAAACAAACATTAACTCAGAAATTAAAAAAAAAAGTCGAATTGTGTAAATTGGGTGCTATTTTATTTCTTTGTTGAGCTGTGCCCGGCTGGGGGCGATGCCCAACGGACAAAAAAAACCGCAAATCGGCGCCATCTCACGGTTCAGCAAGGAAGAAAAACCTCCACTGCCAGGGATATTACATCACTACACATACGGGGCTGACGTGAGTGAGCAGTTGACTCGCCCGGAAATAATATTCATTATCCTCCCAGCCAACCCAAATTAACAACCACCGAAATATAAAGAACTGTAATAGAAAAACAAACCCCGGCCAAAGTGGTTCAGGGAATCAAGTGATGTCACTTCAGTACCTCTAACCGGGAGGTCCTAGGGTTTGAGATCCGACGGTGAGAGGATTTTCGACGCTAGGTAGAGAGCTGGGTCGAATTCAGTCAGCAGTTGTCTGGAGGAGAATTGTAGCAGTTGGCTGCTCTGATTGGTTGTTTTCCGTGGTTTCTCCGATCATCACCAGGCGAATGCCGGAGCAATACCCTCACAAACGAGCAATGAACAATGCGTGATCATTTCTTCTTCTGCCTTGTGTAATCACTCCTTACTTTCACACATTTACACTCACCAATTACATTTGTCGGAAGACTAGTCGGGAGCTTAGAGCTCGACCCGGCTGAGGCGGAGCCTCGAGTGTTGCGAGTGGCGATCGCGAGGGGGGGGGCGAGGAGGAGGGGATGGAGAGAAGATGACGGGTGGAGGCGAAGGGGCGGAGTCAAAGGAGGAATGCAGGAAAGGTGGCGCCTGAGAAGAGAGAGGGGAGAAATGATACTTGGCAGGGAAAAAAACCTGCAAGCCGACGTAAATCGGCGGCGAAGCTCACCAGCCAGCGGGATCACCGCCTCCCGCGACGAAACTTGCTCTACACTTACGGTCTAATGTCCTTTGCAATTGACGCACCCGAATCACTAATCAATCAATCAATCTCAGTAGAAAACGAAATATTTATTGAAAGGGGATGCCATCGCTCTCGTGTCACTATTCTTCCACAGGCGCACAGCCTGACGAAAGCCTATCGCCAACGTCCGCTCCCGACAAGCGCCAGCCGACAAGTGTGCTTTAAATTTTAGGCGAAACGCCGGGCGGGGGGGGCGAGCGGCACTCTTTCGCATCAGCACCACCCGTCGCCCACGCATCTCTCCCCGCCCACCACACCCCACGGGACCTACGCGCCGCGCGGTACCCGTCGACAGCAATGCATGCAATTTGATGTCCTTGCTGTTTCCTTCAGACTCATAACTTTCCCGCGCGCCCGCCCGCCGCCCGCCTCCCGCGAAATTGGAAAGAACTTATCCATTCAAAGTCGCTCCTTTTTCTCGGCAACGGCGGTGGCGGCGGGACGATTAGTCGACCCGCGCCGCCCCGCCCCCCGCGCCCCCGCCCCCGCGCCTCGCCGTCGCGGTCGTGCGTTTCATGAGCATTCATGCGCCGTCCGCGGGACGTGCATTCCTGCCTGAAGCGCCGTCGCGCCGCCGCGCCGCCGTCGCCTTTCGCAAAGAAAAAGCGTGGGCGAAGGGGCGGGGCCCGCGGCGCTGGCGGAGGCGTTTTGCGAGGCGCTGCGACGCGGGAGGCGGCGGCGCGAGGGGACGGAGGGAGAGAAGATGACGGGCGGAGGCGAAGGGACGGAGTCAAAGGAGGAAACTGCAAAGCTGGCGCGTGAGACTGATAAGAGAGAGGAGAGAAATGAGCGAATGGTCAGTAAGAAACAAGGCTTGCATTAAAGTTCAAGTCAAGAAACAACTTCACACTTCAAAGGGAAGAGGAGTTGGGAATATGTCAAATCGTTTAAAAGAAGACGACTATGTACAAGTGAATAGTTTCATAGTGAAATAAGAATCGAGTATTTTGCGAAACTATCTTGTGTTAGATGGAAAAAGAAGAATTCATCTTAGTGCTCACAAGTTGTTGTGAGAGCGCCAATACTGAGCAAAAACAAAATTATTTCCCTTTCAAAGCATATACTTTGACGTTAGAGAACTTATCCGCTGCTGTTTAGCTACGTTAAGCCAAGCACTCCATATATACTATTATTTTTTACGGGCTACGTTTCGAGACTCATTGTGAAAGAAAAAGGCAGCAACTCTCTTACCGCAAACAGCTTCATGACCGGATAGGCAGATCACTGAACTAATTTATGGGGGATTTCATATAAATTTTTGGCATTCCATTTCACGCCAGGAATTAACTAACTCACTTTCTCTAGGCCAATGCATTCACCCGGAAATGACAACTGATAACTAAACTTCAAGTACTGTATCTAAACCTGTTCACAGATTGACCTGGTCGAACAATTGGTAACTTTAGACTCACGTTGTTATTTCATTGCGGAACAGCGAATTTTATGGCAGAACTAACAGAACGTGTAAAGAAGAGAGGCCCAAAAAGAACGCGGCGACAATGGGCTGCAATACAAGCTCAACAGTAAGAGCGGAGGCGTGTACAGAAACGAGGCCTGTAATCGGGCGGCCGCAGCAAGGCGGGCCAGCGAGACTTTTCCTTTCCAGGCGAAATTTGCTGATAGGTATTTAGTTCCGCCGTCCCTCGGGGCGCGCGCTGCGACGTAAACAGGCCATCAGCATGCGCTCGCGCACGCGCTCGATCGCACAGCGGCGCTCCGCTCCGCCTCTCCAGCCCGGCCCCGCCCTGCCTCGCCCTGCGACCCGCCCAGCCCGCTCCCACGCCCTGCTCCGCCTCCTCCATCGCTTTCCTCTTAGCCCCGTCCTCTCTTAACCCTTTCCTCACAGCCCCGTCCTCTCAGCGCTTGCACCGTCTGGCACAACCAGCACCTGCCCTCCCCTGTCTCTGTGTCCCTTTATCTCCACTCCGCCTCGCTCCCACCAAACGCTTGTCCTCTCCCCGAACCGCCCTACTCTCCTCCGACCCGCCCAGCCCTCCACCGACCCATACATACCCCGCCAACCCACCCTGCCGCCCTCCTCCTTGTCTCCTTTTCCCGTTCGCACATCCGCACCTAGCCTTCCTCTGCCTGTGAGTCTCTCTCTACCTCAATTCACCTCACCCTTCCACAGTCCCGTCCCGCCCCGCCTTGCCTAGCGCTATCCCGTTCCGTCTTACCAGCACCTGCCTCTCTCTGCCTCTGCTATCTTCACCACGCCCGACCCTCCGCCACCCTTACCACCCGCCCAAACGGCTCGATTCCTCTGCATTGCGTCCACCCAACCTCTTTTACGCCATCCCCTCCTCGTCGCATCGTCGTCTCGTCACCGCTCTCACCACAGTTCTCCCCGCACCGGTCTTTTCCCCATTCATTCGACGTTCCGGCTCTGACCCAGCCCCGCCCCCGGTCCCGGCGCGCGTTCCCCGCCCAACGTCAAATCTCTGCGCGCGGGCATTAGTCAGGATCCGGAAGCGACACAGGACGTGCCCGCGGGCTCTGCGCAACTTTCCTTCGGGTGCCGCGCCCGCTTTGCCATGAGCTCGCGTACGGGCTTTCCGATCGATTCGACCGATCCGACGCGATGCGATGCGATCCGACCCCTGCGCCAATCGCAGGCGATGGCGTTGTTCGCTGGCCTGGCGCGAGAACGCGCACGCCGGAGACCCGCCCGCCCGCCCGCACCGCATTCCCCCCGATCCCGCGTCGGCTGCAATTACCGACTGACGAAAGCGCGCGCCGCAGGAACGGTTGTGATGGAGGGGTTAGGGATGGCGGAATGGCTGGTGATGGGGGTGGAAAGGGGTAGAGTAGCGGAAAGATAGGAGGCATAGGGGCCTTGCGGGATAATTTTGGGGGGAAAAACAATTTACATTGTAAACCAAGAAAAACATTGTAACACTGTAAACAATGTAAACAAGTTTTAAATCGACGCTCTCAAGTTGGAAACGCGTCCACCATTGCGCGCAACGTTGCACACTGGGATAGAAAGGGGCAAAATCTGGCCAAACCCTCAAAAATGAAATAAATTGTGCACCCTTTACAAGTCGCTCTCTTGAAAGAGCAATGTTCAACGCTTCAGAAAATGTTAACATAAATAATTTAACCCTCCTGGTTCTGGTGTGGCGTGTTTATAAAATTGAGCTCGGTCTACCGGACGTTCCTAGCGAGAATCTTGTCTTTTGGACAGTAAAGTTTGAGCGGTCATAGCATCAACATACAAAATGTCAGGAGCAAGATGTTTGGTCAATGTACTCTTATAAGTACTTTTTTGTGTTAATTTAAAATTTTGCTAAAGAATTCCCCTTAACTTTAGATTTCCCTTAACTTTAACCATTATATCTTAACGTGTAAAATACTCTGATATTGAAGTAAGATCAGTTTTGATAAGGGGTGAGAGTATCCTGTTCCAGAACGAGACTTATTGCAAAACATTCCTCATAATGTGTAAAATATGGGGCAAGAAACAAATACAAGCGCGAAAGAATGCTAACGATATTTTTTTAAATTTACCACGCCACATTCAAGTGAAGACGTGAAAACGAACTAGTGTATGTATTCCATTCTTGTTCATAGTCAAATATGTTTACTAATACTGTTAGTAAGTAGGGTTTTTAATAGTTAATCTATTCTTTAATTTTGTACTTTCTCTCGACAGCTTACGCAGTAGAGAGAAAGTTATACAAAGCTGCGTGAAAAAAGGCGAATATTCGGCTGAAAAACACTTATTGCCGACCTCTGCAAACGAAAAGTGGTTTAATCCAGTTTCTAAATTTAGAAACAAAATCCTCTAACAAGTGGTGTAGACAGACTTCATGTTTTGTGGTTCCTTGATACCGAAAAATTGATTGATGGCAAAATGTCAGTCCGTCTGTGAACATCGCTAGCGGATAAACCGTTCAGCTTGATTTTGTCCAAACTCGATATTCCCCAATCGATGCGGCCCCTTGAATTTGAAACCGATATTTTAATTTAGGGGTACTTCTCTTGAAGTTCTTGGGCCATTTCCCATTTTTTTAAACGCGTTAACGCTCTAACGTTTTGGATTAAATTTTGTTCTTGGATATTGTGAAGGACGTTAAAGAGAATGGTGCAGGTCTCATTTTCGTTAAAATAACTGATTTTTTGAAAATTGATAAAGTTTAATTTTTTCGGCGCCTTCCCATAACTATAATATTGAAGATAGATGTATTTGTCTGGAAAAAATGTGCTTAAGAAGTGGGCAGTTTTGAAGAGGCCCAGGAGTTGTTGCACAAAAAAAAAAATAATGAAAATATGCCGTCGTCAATACTCCAATAGTGTAGCCGAAAATCTACATAAGATGACCTAATAAATAACCTATTATTTTCTTTTGATCCCCTTGTATTTTAGAAAACTTAGCAAAAATACATTTGATTTGTGGGAGGAGAGTATTAATACCCTTTTTACAGAAAATGAGGACACATTCGTCTAATGATGACGGTGATATTCAGATTGAAATACATTATTGTAAAAAAATATTAAATATTGGCTGTTGTAAAATTAAATATGATGTTCTATATGTCCAATCATAAATTACTAGCCTTTTAATGATGATTCCTGTCCCAGAATTCGTGTAAATAGGCTTCCAGGAGTTTTGGCCAGGTTTGATCCCTTTCTGTTCCAATGTGAGTCGGTACACAAGAAAAGTGACATACGTCAAAAATGACCTTTTTCAGAGGTAAGATTTAGTTATGAGTAGAATTGTTTATTTTGCGGCCCTATACAATGATTTACTTTTTGTAGAGGCTTCCTTGTGAACTACATTCGTGGGAAATGTTACTAGTGAAAATACACTAGTATTTTTTAAACATTGTTCTTAATGTAAATAGGACTAACTAAATAGGACAATTTTAGAGATTCACTTTTCTTTTCCACCGACGATTGGAAAAAGTAATCTTGAACGAACTGAACAAGGACTTCATCCTGATTTTTTAAACAGTGAAATTTTCGATGATTGTATAAGTCAGCATATAAATATAGAAAGTGTAAAAAAATAATTATTCGTGAAAACCTAATTAGTGCGGGATGAGATTTCTTGTTCGATTGATTTATATCGGCAAAGTTAAAGTCGATTTAGTTACCTACGTGAAGTCAGTAAGTTTGATCCTCCGGTTTGGACGTTTAACTGCCGGTTGTAAAAATCAGAGTCAAAAATCAAAATCAAAAATGGATTCACGAAGTTTAATCCCTCAGGTTGAGGAATGACAGTCGGTTGTAATAAATTAAATCATAATAGATCGTACTAAGCGATCCGAAAAAGTCGACCCAGCTAACTGGAATAAGGTTTAAAACATGACAATGAAGATGATGATTTGGCGAAGTTACAAGCCATTGATTTCGTACATGTTCAACACTTCCTGAACATTTTCTTTTGAAAGGTCATGATTCTCAATTATGAAAATATAACAAATACCATTGTTGTAGAATTTTTGTTTTTTCATTTGATAAAAGTAGATTTTAAGAATGTTTCTTTAGTATACAGTCATCAGTTAAATTGTTTGAAATAACTCATGTGAAATCAATTCATTGTTCGTAGTGAAGGTATTCTGGCAATCCATGATTATATATTACGAATTGCAGAGGCATCAACCACAAAATAGCATTGCAATATAAATTTTAATAAAAATTAAACCTGACATACACGCGTTTACGGACTACTTCATATTTGTGCGATCATTTTCATCATTGTAGATCCACTGAAGGTGGAATGAAGTAATCCCGTAATACGCGTGTGGATGTGTTTTCTTATTATTAAAATTTATATTGTAACACTATTTTATGGTTGGTTCTTCCGCAATACTTAATTTATTATCACGTCAAATCAACAAAGAGCTTTCGTCGGTAACTTGTTTCATACGCGAAGTTAACTGTCCTGCACATTTTCATTCATCACTTATTGTTGCATCTCAGGAAGCATTCATAAATCAACTCACTCAGCTTTCTGGATTACACGTCGCACAATCGTTTCATCAGCTTACGATAGAACGCAGGTTACTGGCAGAATACGGCCGCTGCTATTTCTCTTGCATATCGTCAAAACGAACTTCATACTGTCGTTAGACGTTCTTTGAAGCTCTTTGATGTGGGATGCCCTCGACCCTCGCCCCGTTTTCACAGAATACGTAGACAGCCATCTCAATGTGCTTTCAATAAGCACGTGAGGTCAAAAGGGAAAATAGAGTCACGTATGTCATACACAATTCCTGCTCTTCTGCAAAGTAGCTGCACGCGATTTTGAAAAGCACCCAATAGTAAAGCAAATGAAGTTCAAGGTTAATCTCATGACATCATTTTCATTTCGCCATTTGTTTTGATGGCGTGAAGAATGAAATATAAGGTGTATGAGATTTTTAACTCAATCAATCGCAAACTGTAGAGGTATTGGCGTTTTTAGAAATGTATTTGTAGATAAACAGGCACTTATTATAGTTCTTAGATGAGACATTGGAAGGTAAAGGCGAGATGTGATGTGTTTATATTACGGCTAAAGGGCGAAAATTCCCTTGTGTTTAGAGTATCGGTTATGTTTGGAGCTGTATGTATAGCTGTATGATAGACGAGCGGATATCCTGCTAATGATGGCATTAGCATCAGGGCTCTGACTAAAGTAAGGTGACTGTCTGAATGTGAGGCTTCTTGTGTGTTCGCAAGAAGGATTTTGACATTGAAGTACTTTCTATTTTTCTGACTACGAAGTAAAGGAAAGTGATGTAACGTTGCATGAAAAAACGGCGAATTTTCCGCGGAAAAACTCTTACTACAGAGCTCTGGAAACGAAAAGGTGGATAAAAACAGTTGATATATTTAGAAAAAAAAGTCCTCCAACAAGTGGTGTAGCCAGAATCAAAGTTTTGTGGGTCCTTAATAGCGAAAAATTGATTGATGGCAAAACATCCGTTTTCCCATCTGTCTGTCTGTCCATCTGCGAACAACGCTGCGCTAGTTGCTGAACTGTTCAGCCTATTTTCTGCAAAATTTATTTTCTCCAATCGATCTGGCTGATGTCACGTCTCCTTGAATTTAAAACCGAAATTTACGTTTTGGGGTACTTAACATGAAACCCCTGCGTCATTATCCAAAATTTTAAAAATTTTTTTTATAATTTTGATGAAATATTGTTGGATAGTGTGTAAAGACATTTATGAAAATGGTGTAGGTTCCATGTTCATTAAAAATTCTAATTTTTAGAAAATTGTAAAAGTTTTTATCGAGATCTTCCTACAGCTAAAATATTAAATATTTATTTATATTTCCCTGAATTAAATCTGATCCATAAAGATTGATTTTGAAATAAGGTCAAATAAATTTTTGAAAAATTTAAGCATTGTTCGCGTAATTTTGCGTGGGGGTACGTTCTGTTTAGCACTAGGTTTTGTTGAAAATGGGGCATTGGACTATCTAAAGACGAGCCTTTCATTTATTCTTATAACGGAGAGATGGCAGGATATGAATGACCACAAACCAAAAATAAAATAAATTATGAAGGAGAGTCTTGGAGAAGTAATAGAAACGAAGTATTACAAATATAATAAAAAGTACAAAAAATTTCAGAAAAGTAGGCTGAAAAAAAATCCTTTTTAATCCATCCTAGGAATACAAATACAAAATGAACCCTTGAAATAAGAAGCATGAAAAAGGGATACAGGAATTATTTGAGAGATCCGTCGATTAAAATTAATTGAGTGCTTTACAAAATTAATAAAGTCGATGAAAAAAGGGAAGGAAAAAAAAGCTAAATAAAACTCATCTTCAGAGTACGTAAGACGCAAAACTGCAAAACTGCAAAACTGCATTGAAAGTAACAACGTTACATGCGGAGTCTCTACACCCGTTTCCTAAAGAATTTCTCCTATCATGCCATAGACTACTTTAATAAACGACCATTGTTCATTGTGCAAAGGTTAAATTAGAAAAGTGATGGAGGAGAGAAGTGAAAAAAGTGCAAAAGTCTGGAGGAGACGCCAGACAACTCCTAGTTACCTAAGAGAGAAGCTAAAATATAATAATCGAGAGAAGGAAAATACCAACAAAAAATATTAGAGAAACGTAAAATCGAAAAAGAAATTAAAAGCACGCTACAGAAAAAGTATTATAAAACTGTGATGAGAGGAAAAGAATGGACGCCCAAGACAAAAGACAATAGAAAACTACATTCAGCCTCCCCATCGTTCCGACCGTAAGACGCGAACGAGTGCAAGAGCAGTTTCCGGGTCGACAGGGACCACTGGAACACCGCAGAAAAGGCGTGGGCGGGGCGGAGAGGAGGCGGGGAGGGCCGGAACGAGGGCGGAAAGGTCTCTCCGGAGCCAATTCAGCGGCGCCAACTTTCCATCAGGACGGCGCTAAAAAGGAATGCACAACGCATATCAAAAGCTAACGAGGTTATTACGCGTTAATACTGAGAGTATACTTTGAAGTAATGAAAGAAGCGAATGAATGGTTAGTGCGTGCGGGCGGGCTATCGGCGAAATAGCTCATTCCCTCGCCGGGCCCAGGGCTCGTGACCCTCCACCCTCCCTCGCTCCCCCTTGCTCCCCGCCACGTCCTCCCCGCCTCGCCGCGGTCTCCGTCGAGTACGCCCTCCTAACCGCTCGGCCAGCCCTCGCCTCGCTACGTTTCAATCACCGTGCCTCCGCACGGAGGAAGGGAGGAAATTTCTTGCACTGAGGGACCGGGGGGGAGACACAGAACAAATTGCGAACCAATTTCAACTCTGTTTGGAATATGGATGGTTCGGCCCTATCGTGTTAACGGAAAAGAAGCTGGCGGTTTTTGTATAACAATTAAAAATATGTTCGTATAAACAAAACGTTTGTTAGAATTCGATTTGAAAAACATATTCGATGGACTTAGGAGTAAAAATGAAACACAGCAATCCAAAAGAAAAATACCGAATAATACTATTAGTTTTCTAGTTTTAATAATTTAAGTTCTAAATTTAATAATCTAAATTTGTAGTTGGTATCTTCTGGATCCTAAATCATTATCGATTATTGCTATATCTTTGCTGCCATCACGGAATTAATCAACTTTGTTTGCACATACTCCTTGGACTTGTGCATTCCGTTTAAATCTCATTTCAATCTGTACATGGAGTAAATATTTTCATACCAACTCCTGCCGAAAACGCTCATTACTACCTGTATATATAATTCAACAATAATATCTGTATGAATTAGGCCAGAAATCTTAGAGCTCAAGAAATCATGCCCTGTTTTCACTTCTTCCATACTACGTTATTTTGCCTAGTATGTCGTCTCGCTCACGTCATTTCACATAGTATGTCGTTATTAACTGTATTTGACATTAAATAAATAATTAAATAAATAATAACTAATTATATTAACTAAATAAATAATTAAGATTTATTACACATTAAACGAAAAATAGTTTAAAGAAAAATATTTAACTGTGTAGCCTGTAGGTTTATTGGCCAGGTCAAATTTTGACTTGCACTTTATCTACCCCGTGAATAAATAAGATGAGCAGAGATTATCGAGGGAAAAATGCTGTATCAAGAATGGCGCATATTGCATATCACTTGCCCCATGTACACTGATGTAGAAACTTGTTCCGTTCCCAGCAAAGACAATCGTTCAGATTACCTCACGTAAAACAAAAGTAATGGCTTTCCTCTACAAAATGGCGTGGCATTAAAAACTTAATAATAAAATAACAAAAGAGTCGTTGGAACAAACGTGCTGTGGGATTCGCAAGATTTATTAATACAAAGCTGACAGATAAATCGCTTTAGGCATGGTCATTCACAAACACTACGCTAGTCAAAAGAATGATCTTCACAATGAGATACAATGTCCAACAAACATCAACAATGCATGAAAGGAATTTAAAAAAGAGAAATCAGAGGGAATGTAAATTTACATTGTAAAATATTAGTTTATCACATTTTGAGACTGCAAAAAAATGTCATAATCAGTTCATGTCATCAGTTCTGAAAGTGACATAAAAACAGGATGATCTCAATTTGACTTCTGTATATGTTGTGGGTGTGTTAACGCATTATTTCTTAAATCTTCAGTCTTTGTTCGTGGTTCATTGTTAATTTGACGCAATATAATGTGTAGGTGGTCCCAAAAAACTTCACAAAAATCACGAAGGCATTGATTGAAGTTAAATATGTAAGTATTGTAGAAAACCAAAACTCTGTGCTTCTTATGGATGTTTTCATATTTAGTTTATAATGTTTTGGATGATTAAGGAATGATATCAAAACCAATGTAAGGTGTTAAATTACGTGTCTGTTTTTCAGGCAAATGATATCTGCTGTTGACAGTAATGATCACACGTTATGTGCTAAGTACTCAAAATAAATAAAATTGAAATAGCTCAATAAACACAGGTAATAACGTGAAATACAAAACATTCCTTTTTCTTTTACACATACTTCGCAATTAAATCGGAATGACTGAAATTAAATACATATGGAAATACATGTTGCGGATATCGCATTTGACATATATTTTACAGTTTCCAGTTACAGTACTATTTCAGAAGTTTTCAGAATTATTCTATATCTTCCGTTTGTAATTAAGCATTTTCTCATAGTGGATTACAGAGAACATTGATATCTCTCGTTTCTCGCAGCTCTCCAGCTAATGGGGACCGTTTCACAAAATTTCGAAAAACTAAGGCAGAGATTCTTATCATTTTCTTGCGTCGATCCTTTTTAAAAGAATGATTTGCAACGTCGTTACCTCATAAATTTTTTATAATATACATTATAACACAAATAATTGTACATGAATGACTTAAAGAAGTTATTAAAAACATTTGTCAAAACGTATGAATTAAAATATATTGAACCAACATGATTAGAACATAAATTTAAGTTCGGAAAAGAAATTGTTTAGATTTATGATATTTTATTGTAATAAAATTTTAATTTTCACAAATATAAGAAAGTTCTTAGAAACTAAATCTGAATCTGATTTGCATAAAAGTTAAATTTTCATTAAAGAAAATGACGAAAAATAGTGATAATGTAAGAGGCTGGAATTTGAAGTAGAAAATTGGAATATCAATATATTTGAGTTCATACGTTTTGACAAATTTGTTTAATAATTTCTTTAAGCTATTTATATACAGTTATTTTTGTTATCATGTGCATTAGTCGTTTGGAAGCTTTATATAAAAAGTAATTAATAAGGGACATTAATATTTTGTTTGTAATTCATTATTTTGATATTGATTATAGCAATCAGTCACCGGTTCATATTCGATTATTTATTCTTTGATCATCATTGACTCCTTCAAAATTATATTTTATCTTCAGGGGAACGATATTGATTCCGTTCTAAAGTCTCATCTCAGATAGGACAGTGTTGCAATTCTTGAGAAGGCTTACAAAAATGCATATATTTCTATTTGACCATATTTTTGGAAATTTCTTGAAAAAGGAAGAGTTGTGAGAATAAAGAACTCTTGTAGACCTTTGGAAGTTTCAATTCCGTTTGTGTGAGCTCAGAGAGGCAAGGACTGGGTGGATTCTGAGCGTGCGGCGTCCCCGGGATTCGAACCGCGGTCGCGACGGCCGTTCGTTGAAGGTCATGGAAGGGGTTGGCTACAGATAGGACATTCCTTCACGCCAGGAGTGGGGGGAGTGAGGGGGGGGGCAAGAGGGAGGACGGGGTGAGGTGGGGACGGAGGCGTTTGATTCTACGAAAAAGGAAACCGGTGGCTGCTGATGACGCATCACGATGGAGTTGGATACTGACTGCGTTCACCATTTCGCTCTTTCTAGAGACATTCTGTGAAGGTGATAGAGTTTTTGTACAGTGCGAAACTAAAAGGTGCATACACTATAATTTGGAACAGTGTGCACATGCGCGAAGTCAAACATTACCTTAAAAAGGTCAAAGAGCGCTATTCCGAGTTGTTATAGGAACAGTGTAGAGCAAGGAATGGTTGATTTTTACAATATGGTTAATTGTTATGTTTAAGGAAGTTGTTTCATTATGTGATAAAGTTTTATTAAAACTTCTCATTTTTCACCGAGCACCGAGAAACTGCGATAATGTTTCCCCTAAATATATTCAGTTTGAATTTATGAAAGTGTATTATTAATTTAAAAAAGCATCATAATAGAGAAAAATGCTTTGTTATTGTTGTAGAAAACGAACGTTTGGATTTGGCGTTTCAGTGTTATTACTCCTTCTAGCGGAGTTTACTGTGATGAGAAAGTAAGTGTGGTCATTAGAAAAATGAAAATAAATATTAAACAATGCTATCCTTATGGACAAATATGTTGCGAAGAGAATAATGTCGTCGCCCGTTCATGAAAGAAATACTGGAAAATATTCCCTACAATATATGTACATGGCTATAATTGAAGTTTGATTGTTTTGCTTTATAAATATTATGTTGAAATACATTCTTCAAATTAAAAAAAACTAAATTAAAGAATGTATTTTGTTCCACGAGTTTCGTGAGAAATAAACTGTTTTGACTTTTGCGTTCCGTGAATCTGTAAATCTTCGAAAAAAATCCTCCTCTGCCAGCGAGTTCTCCAAAAGGGGTTGCGGACTGACCCAAGGCGAGTGGTGGTTAACAGCGGGGGGCCAGCCGTGTTTTCGCGCCGTGTTCGTCGACCCGCCCTGGGGAACGCCAGCCCCTAAATCCGCGACGATGGAGCGCCGACGAGCACTCGCGCGGCCGCGTCGACGGCGCCCTCCCCCCTCCCACGCGGCGCAGGGCAGCCAACATAACTCGGTGCGGGCCGGCCGGGAATCGTCCGATGGGCCAATCATAATTTCATTCGGCGCGGAGCGAAGCGGGGTGGCGAAGGGCGCGCGATGGTGGGACGGGACGGCGGTGGGGGTGGACAGGGGGGCGCAGAATCGCTCCAAGTTTATTACGGAGCGGCCTTCTATCACATAACAACCCCCGCAAGTTATAACCCGGCGGGCGAGGGTACGGGGTGGGATGAAACAGAGGGGCTGGGTCGTGTGTAAACCCAGGGCGTTACGACCCACGGGCCTATGGGGACCAATTTACAGCCCTGTAAAAAACAGGGCACTCCTCCCGTAGCGGGGCGCCAGTAACAGCCAAATAATTAAACACGCAAAAACACATAAAATACATATTTGTGCGGCTGCGCTCGTGCGCGAGCCCAGCACAGCTGTACGCAAAAATTGCCCATATGATAAGTAAACAAAAAACGAGAGGGCAAATGGCACTCCCGAGAACAGAGCGCTGACAAAAGCAGAACTTTTCCAACTGCGCTCTTCTATTATTACTTTCAAAAGCGCGGCTCATATAGGAGCTGCACAGTAACAAACATTTGAATTCTAGGGGGACATATTGCTGCAACTGCTAGATTAAGAATGCTGATGCACTCTCTAACTACAACAAAATCGTAATGCTGACAAATTCTGAAATATTCACATTAGCATAAAGACATATATTGTGATATTGAAAATTTTGTGTGCGTATACAACGTAGACTCGGTAATCAATATAAATAAAAGAGTTTCATACACAAGTTAAAAATCGAATTTTAACACATCATGTCCTGTGCTTTCGGAGGAAACTTCGGCATAATCGAGAACATTCCTCTATTGGAATGGGAGGTTGAAAAAATTCTCAATAGAATTTCTGAAATTAATTTCAAGTCTCTTAGAAGGATAGGGTTGTTACTAATTGTCGGAAATGAAACTAAGTTACCAAACGCTGACTTGCACGAGATCTACGCCCAGTGTCAGTGATATCTCCGGGCACTGTCCGGGGTCCCCGAACGGCAGCGCCGGAGCAGGATTGCCACCATGGCAGCGCAGAATTAACGAGTGCCGCGCCGGGAAGCGTGCACCATTACAATTGAAAACTCCCCGTCGGGGACGAATCTGCTGGAAAATTCGATGGCCATCTCCCGGGCTAATGGTACGCAACGGGCCATGAAGCTGAGACGATTGACGGGCCAGTTCAAGTAGCTTTCATGATGGGGAACAGAATAAATAACCCTTAACTGCTATAGTTGCAGATTAACTTCAATTTCACTCACCAGCATTACTCTTCTAACAAACGAAACACTTTCTTCTTTAAGCATGAGCTAATGATTTTATTTTACAAACTTTTTGATTGATTGCAGGCATTTACAGGTGAAATAAAATATCTCCCTAAAATTAATAAATTAGTTTCCATTTACAATCCTACATATATTACAAACCCCGAATTCGACCGGGAAATGAAAGAAAAGGAACGCATCCTCGTACCATGTGAAGGGTCTCTTTGGTTTACTTAGGAAGTTGGTAAAAATAAACGAAAACAACAAGTGGTGTTTAAATACGTACGTCCTCGCCATAGTAATGGTTATATTTTTGTCTCATAAATCTCATTTGAAATCGTAAAAGATTTTGTGCGAGAAATAGCAGAATGCGAGAAAGTAAAATAATTAAAAGTTAATAAATAATACTGAGAGCATTGACAAATAAATTCAAATAGATCGAAATATAATAATAGTAATTATTAAACACTATGGTATTGTAATGTTCTACAAACACATAAAAGTATACATGTTCATTACCGCGAACGAAGAGCAGCCATCTTTATCGGCTTCTGTTTTCTGTGCGGACGTATAACAGTGGATGACAACAACCATCAATGACGAAGTCGTAGGCTTCCGCGACCAGAGTCATGTGGGTGATCTGGGCTGTCCGGGTGACGCCGCGTCGAAGGCTGAGTTGCCGACGTTTCGACTATCCTGTCGTGGTCTTCCTCAGGGCTGGTACAGGATGGTCGAAACGTCGGCAACTCAGCCTTCGACGCGGCGTCACCTGGACAGCCCAGATCGCCCACAACCATCAATGACCGCTCACCTATTCC
The DNA here is from genome assembly GCA_017312745.1 of Gryllus bimaculatus. Taxonomy (NCBI): domain Eukaryota; kingdom Metazoa; phylum Arthropoda; class Insecta; order Orthoptera; family Gryllidae; genus Gryllus; species Gryllus bimaculatus. The sequence continues at coordinate 3,143,199 of BOPP01000036.1, forward strand.
TATTCACATTTAACACAATTTAATATGAAATAACGCAAATATGAAAGCAATTTAATATGAAACAACATAATTATAATGAATAATAAAATGAAATATTAATATACATATTCTAACTTAGGTAGCATTCAACTGTTTAAATTGGGAGCGGGGGACTGAAGGTTAGCTATCTTTATTTCCAATAGGTTTTAAATAATTTCTAAAAGATTTATTTGAAAATGTATAACAAAAGATTCAATGTAAGAAACGAAAAAAGAAATATTAAATATGAAATAATATACACATATTAACTAACGCAGCATCCAACAGCCTCAAAACACCATAAGATCAAAAAGCGCAGGATTTTTCGGTTTCCGCAGGACTTATTTTGACGCCCAGTTACTCCAAAACACTCATATTTTCAAAAAATTGATCATGACTTTATTTGAAAATCTGTTATTGAGAAACACATTTCATTACGGAAAAATGTATCTTCGTAATTGTTGTTGTAGGATGACGCTAAAAAATTGATAATTTTTTTAATTTTTAGAAAAGTCAGTGTTTTCAGCCAACATAAAACCTACAACATTTTCTTAAATGTCCTTCAGAATATCCATCACAAAAAAGTCATAAAAAACAATGGCGCCGATTTTAAGAAAAAATGTTTAAACAAAAATTAAAAATTGCCTTTATTGAAATCAAAAGTACGAAAAATAATAAAATTTTCGAAAAATTGTACACGACTTTATTTTCAAAATCTGTCTGACAGGAACAGAGAAGGGAGCCACAGGAACACGACGAAAAAAGCTTCATGTAAAGTACCCCCCAAAATTAAATCAGCAATTTCAAATTCAAGGGGTTACAGCATTAGCCAGATCGTTGGGGGATATCAATTTTGGAGAAAATCAGCTGAACAATTTAGCCGCTAGCGTTATTCACAGACGGACAGACGGGAGGATGGATGGACACACACACACGACTTTGCCGACAATCGACTTTTCGGTATCAAGAAGCAACAAAACAGGGATTCGGGCAGCATCACTTGCTAGAGGATTTTTTTCTAAATTAAACAACCGGATTTATATTTGCTATGTTCGTGTTGCGCAATAGAACAGCAAATTTTGAGATATTCTTGGTAGTATCAGTATTTAATATCCTATGCTATTGCAGAATTTGTAAAGATAGTTTTTGGTTCAAAGTTTAATTTTTTGAAGTGTTATCCGGGCGTTCTTGTGTAATGTACGCGCGACGTTTTGGAAAAACATTTTGTGTGGTTTTGTTCAGCAGCATTTTTGCTGTTGCAGGTGGATGGTTCATCATTATTGTTGCATATTACAATATTTTTAATATTCATACATCCACTAAAATGATATAAAAATAATGGTTTTCTTTTCAGGTCATAGGATAAAACAAATTGAAAATACATTTTTTTTAAAGTTCCTGTAGCTCAATATATTTGACAGTCACAATTTTGTGGTCAGTTAGGTATGAATAAAAGAAATATGTTGATAAGAATGAAGTAAAAATGCAGTCTCAAAATATTTCAATGGTGTTTAAGAAATAACAGGAAAATTAATGACGATATCAGGGTGAAGGTGGATGAGGATATCCCAGACTGTACGGGCTTCAACGTAGAACCACATCATACTTTACACAATCATACTTTGCTTTAATATTCTACAACACCGAGCCTACATTCACGTTTAAACACACTGACTCTCGTTCATCCGTTGTAGAACCCCATTCAAATTTCTCAACTCGGAAAACATGCTAAAAAAATATTCATTTGTTTTGATTGTTGTTGGTTGACAAAAGCGCGGCTCATTTCTGACGAGGCAGTTTCACGTTAACCCACCCAGTCGAAACCAGGAGCGTGACTAACATGGTTTAAATGAAACGACGAACAATCTCCTATTTTATAGAGTTATTAGCCCCGCCCGAGCAACCGCACATTCCGAGTCCTTTTTGTAAACGTGAGTTGCAAAAACTCGCGATGTTACCATTGTTTTCGAAAGAGGAAAGTGATTGCAGTACATAGAGCTGAGGTACAAGGGCAGGTTGAGGGCAGAAATGTCAAACAGTTCGTGCAGGTAAACGTTGGCATCAATGAGAGGAAAATGAAGAAACAATCGGAAAACTATTTAAAGAGAATATGTTATTCATTACAAAGTCCGTAACTAAAAGCAACTAACGTATCTGTATGAGAACTCTCACATGTTAAAATCCACCCTCTTTGCATTGGTAATCCTTGCATTGACATATTAAGAGAGAAAATTGTTGACAAAACATTTATTTGTTGAAAATTATAAAGGTTACTTCCAATGTACTTACAGAATATCAAATGAAAATAACAAACAATAAAATTGAGGTTTGAAACAAATTTTGGATAAAGGATTATTTAGTGTTAATGTCAGATTTCCTTGGAACATTTCACAGGAATTTCTTAAAAACAATATTTGAAGTAATTAGACAACCTTGCTTGGCAGTTATCTTTTCGCTGTCCTTGATAGTCACAAAAATAGTGAAAAGCTTTTTAATCCTAATAAAGCTACTTAAAGTTGTTCACACGAAAATACAGAATTGAACAAGGACAACCATTCTCTTTGGAATATTATTTAACTTTATTACCGAACTGAGAGGTACACACGTGCAATGCAATCACCTTAAGTATCAGTAATTAATTTACTTCACGTGCAGTTGAAGATTTTGCACGTCTATGAACACATGGGGGGTTATATCGAGGGAAGCCGGACCAGCAAAATGTAATAGAATGTCCAAGAATCTCCCGTTCTATAGATTACCGTGTGAGGAACATGTCTTTGACATCACCCGCCACCAAACTCTAGAATTTAAGACCATAGAACGCTTCATTTAGGAGTAATTTAACTAAATAAATTATAACAATGCTACCTAGTCTTTTTTTGAATATATTCATATTTTAATGCCAAAGTGAAGTTTTCTTTCTTTAGAGAGCTAGTTTATAAAAATTGGTTGTGTGAGAGAGCCGCAAAACTCATCCTCCTACTTAAATAATGTAAGAGAAGAATGTACATATTATAAACAATTAACCATGAGGTGAAGTTGCATATTCTGGACTCTTGTATATTGTGCCGACTATATTTCCAATTTTGTTTTCTAAGAAAGATTAGATATAAATTCCGTCTAACATTAATGAAACTAAGCAATCGCATTCCTGCAATGGTTTGAATGTCTCCTTAGCACACTTCTTATCAAAATATTCTTATCTGCTTGCTCTTATTGTTCGTAGTTATGGAGAGACAATACATCCCGCTTTCCTAAAAAAATTGCATAGGGATAATAGAAAACAAAATACTGCAGAAATTGACAAATCTGTACTGTATGTGGTACACTGTTGTTCAATAATTAATAAGTAGATATGTTTAATAATAAATTTAATTTTCTTGCACATACCATCTAGATATTTTACTAACCAGCTAAATAACATATACAGCACTGAATGTACTACGAAAATAGTCCTAATTTTCTTGCAAAAGCTGCAACTTGCCCAAGATATAAATTATTTTTTTAAACTACTAATCACTCTTGGGAAATAACTGTTTTCCTGGTTTTTCAATGCAATATGACTGAAAACGCTGACTTGAATATTTCACTGAATTACTACTGACAACGAAAATACAAGCATAGATAAAATAAAAACTAATCTTAACAAGACACTCTTCACACTTCACTGTGCAGAATTTTCCATTCTTTACCAATATTGTTTCTTTCTTCTTTTTAACTAAGAACATCAACAAATGTAAGAGCTATCTTTGAATCATAGTTTGAATTAGTTTCTGCCTTCTCTGATATTGCCCTTCGCAAATTTTCTTTAGCCTCTTGCTTCTCTTGTGGATTCACACGCAGAACACCCTGACAATTTCGTGGAGATGACTGGTTGAGTGTCGGTGGTCCCATTGTACACTGTAGCTGCTTTCGTGACTTTTCTTCGTAGCATAAGGGATTGCAGCGAGTTTCACTTTTATCAAAATGGAGTGCACTCACATTCAAAGAAATAAAATAAGTAGAATAAAGAAGGTATAACAATTATTTCTCTTAAATGACTTATATCGTAGTTCCTTCTTCAATCGGCTATATATCCCTCGCAGAAACGGAAAGCGACTGGTTGCACTACACGTATAAAAACCATCTCCATCGGTATCAAGCAACTATTAATACTTCTAGCGGCTTTGAGAGTTGGCGGCTGTTGAATTAATGATGATACAAATAAATCTCGGCAGTCTGCGCAAAATAGGTTGTACACAGAAAGCGTGAATATCAGACGGAGGAAGCCTTTTAAGTCTTCTAAGTGTATACAAAGATGGCCACCAGCGCCTAGTGCTGAAACATAGGGGGCCTGGGTAAGCGCCGACCCGGAAAAATGTAACTGAAAGACCAAAAATATTTCATCCTGTAGATTACGGTGTGATGAAAGTTTCTTTGAAGCATTTGGCCTCAAAATTTCGTTTTTAAGGCCTTACAACGCTTTGTTTAGAAGTTATTTAACTACATAGATTTTGACAATGCTATAGAGCGTTGCGGGTTGCTTTTGATATGAATATTTAGATTTTTTGTTTTACTAATCCTTCTCATTTTAAAAGTCAAAATTCAATTAGTCACATCTCCGTGTAATTTGTTTTCTTTAGAGACCTCATTTATAAAGATTGGTTGCCCGCACGAGTTGCAAAAGGTATGTATACAATTGAAATAATGTAGGAGACGATAGGCAGGGCAAAGTTATAGAAAGTTACAATTTACCAAATATTTGAGAACTAACTTAGCGTAGAACCCCAATGAAATATTTTGATGTTTAAAAATTTGAGTTTTTGCAAGCTCAAAATCAAAATAAATTTTAAACCTTACAGTTGCCCATCTCGTTCATTTTCTGGCATAGAACGTTAGATGAATAAATGTCGATTAAAATCTTTGTTTGTTTGTTTCATTTTAAAATTAGGTTTAAGTATCGGATCGGCCATGTCAGTCGGATGTATTTAAGTGGTAACATTTTATGACAATGCCGGAAAGAGAGTATAGCAATTCAAGCATTGCTCCAAAAAACGTCTAGTTGGACTGAAACATATATTTATGTCTGTGACGAGGCTACCTGTTATTTTCTTTCAGTATTGATTAAATAATATTGACTATATAAAATTGAAATTATACTGCATTATAACATCTTATATATTATATTTATTGAAATAATACAATTTTACTGATTGTGTTCTTTTAAACATTTATCATTTCCTTCATACATCAAATACCTCTCTCTCACTTGACTCCCCTGATCACATATTTTACATTTATTCTAAAACAACGTGCGTTTAGAATTACCGTCAAACCTAAAAACTGTCTCTGTATTTCAAAACCACCAAAACGCCTATTTTACGTGAATTATTCCAGAATATCCTAGAAGGATCCGGCTCAGAATTACACCATTCGTTTTGCATTACGAAAGGGAATTGAATTGATTGATCTCTGCGAGTGCCGTAAGTCACCCAAAAAGCGTTTTAGTTATTTAAAAAACAAGTACATTTTACCTTTTTTAGATAAATTTGTTCAATCTAGTGGTTGGGTCTGTCCCTCCTCCTACATACACACACACACACACACACACACACAAAAGAAAAAAATATTACCACCACGACCCAGACGTGTGAAATTATACATCTCATTTGTCCCTAGACCAGGAGCGATCTTTCGTGGAGTAACGGGCGGACAGACGGACGTAGATTACTCATAAAGTTGGATAAATGTTGGTCTTGGAATTTTGGAAACAATGTCATAGGTAGTTTCAATTTATTTTAATATTTACTTTGGAATGGCAACAAATTCTAATTGTAATTTTCTAATTGTAAGATAATTATATCCGTGTCCATGTTTTGTAAAGAATATTTTAAGAATAATTCAATATATATACTTCCACAAATGTTATCTAAAGCTGGAAATTGGAAAGAGTTATCTTTATTGCTTTTTCTGATTTAAGAGTACTGATGAAAAATATAATGTAAAAGAAAAATTTGTTTGATTAAACCTTACAATCCTTGTCTGAATTTGAAGGATTCGATGCTTTTTTCTACATCTTCACATCGTTTTGTTAGATCAGCAGTACTTTCTTCTCCACTTTTATAGTAGCATTTTATTCAAGGAACAGTACGTTGGAAGTGATGGAGAAGAACTTGTAATCGATAAGTGTTTCATAATAATACCCATGAACATAACTACAGAGAGCCCAATGACAGGTTTGTAACTGCCTTACTACCCAACAAATCCACCAACCCCCAATCTAGAAATGCGTACAATTACAGTGCATAAATTGCCGAGGTACGTGCTTTGCTAGTTTGAAATGTGTTGGTAATGTGAATTAGCATAACGCACTACAAAGGGGAAACACTGTGCAGAGTCCAAATGTTCTTTGACATCTACCTCCGAGAGTACTAGTCCATTATGATACTCCGAAATGTGCAGCAAGCATCTAAACAGATGCACAGGATTATCTATCCTCTCAAATGATCGTTGGTTGTAAAGTGAATGAGCATTACAACAGATCATAACTAATGCGTTGACTCTGATCGCTGTGAATTACGGAAAGCGATATTTGCTCGTAACTAGAACTACTAGTAAAATGTAATTCACATATTTCGTGTTAAGTTTTCCTCATAAAACAAAAATAATTTAAACATTACATTGATATATTCCGAGTTTTTAATCTTGTAAGAATGAGGATCGTTTTGAGTACTAACTTCCAAAACTTTTCACAAGAAGAAATACAGAAAACCCTTGTTTGTTCCTAATGGAAATAAATATATTTTTTCGTAATAGATACGAAGTATTTCGTTGGAGCAGTTTCAAAGTCGAAACTAACTTTATTTTTCATTCCAATATTTTATCAGATGTATCTTTTGCTCAGTTCACTTCATGGATAGAAAAGCAACGCTTAACTTCTTTAAGATTTCTTCATAGGCAATAAACCACATATTAGAAACATCTTTTATTTATTTTTCAAACTTTATTTTCATTAAATATATTTAAACATTAGCCATGAATCAAAAACAGTAAATCAACAGTCATAAATCTTCAATCACAAAATACAGGGTGGCGATAAACGTGTTGTGTAATTTATCTTCTAAACCAGATACCAAATCGCCAATTCAAACTTATTATTTATGTCAGCTTTATAGTATCTCCTTTAAGAAGGTTTTATTTGCTCGAGCACCACTTCTTATCCACTTACGTTGTATAAAAAAGTATTGTAATGCTGCAACGAAAAGTGATACTTTTTTGATAGAAAAACCCCTATTGTAGGTTCCTGATACAATGTGGATCATTTCTGCTTCTATAAGTAGTAAAATACTTCCTCTGATACTTTTTGTTTGTCCTCGTTTTGTGAACCTATTAAACAAATGAAATAATCAAATCTTAAGGTCTGTCCGTCTGTGGGCAACACTAGTTCTAAATTAAAGTCTCATAAAAAATACAATATTCAGCTTTAGAGATTGGAATAATTGCAAAGAATTCCAATGTTTATACAGACATACTATAAATAATAGTATGGAAATGCGCGCACATTTTCTACGCCACGATATGTTCATTTTAACATCTGGCAATGTAAAATATACGGCCATGCAGATAAATTATGGGATCATCCGGTACCAATTTCTGTTAGATAATTGTGTTACTTAAGATTGTTTCGTTACATTGCACTTAATTAGTATATTTTCTATGTATTTTCAGTCATCAATTACTCTGCAATGTCTTCAATAAGTTTTCGGTTACTCGTATAAAATTGTAATGCCAACTTTCATACCCGCTCTTGAAATGCAGTAAATTTTAGCAAGTATTCCATATTTAATTACTGCTGGAAATAACTCATGCCTGAAGTTAATAATTTCATAATCAACCACAACATGTGAATTATTAAAAAGTTAATATCATTTCAAATTAATAAAGTAGATTTATAGAGAAGTTATCAGGTATAAATATGCGTTCGAAAATTGTAAAGGTTTTTTATGTTTTCTTTTATGTTTAAGTTTTCTGCGACATTTAAAGCATTAAATATCAAATTATGTAATATATCTTACAAACTTATCCATATACTCTTTGCACTCTGTTAGATATTTTGCACAGGAATATTTTGTTTGGAGAATACGATTCCATCTCCGCTAGCATTCAGAAAACAGAAGCTTTCCTACGCGCTCGTGCGTCAATTGTTTATGGCTCGCTTAAGTGAATGGCACAGCTGAGGCTTTTAACTTTCGCCGTTAAACTCCCTTTTATAGGCCTGGTGATATTATACGTTTAACAAGGGATAAACATCTTATCTGGGTCTGGTAACGTTCTACGGTGCTTCTTCTTGCTCACTGGCACCGAAAGACGGTCGCGCTGCGTTCATACAGGGTTGCCAACAATTTGTTGGTTTTGGAATTAGTGAGTACAAATGAAGGAAGCCGAGAGGTGGATTTAGTCAGAAGGGAGTCAACCGATTTAATCACTTCAAAATGCACATTTGGAAGTGATACTAAATTTTGTTTGTAGAGAAATTCACGAGAAGCCAACTTCTCAGTTTCTGACTTACTCGTACATTTCTGAGAAATTTGTTAAATTATTGAAATTCAAAAAATAATTTCTAACACACTTTCTCGGAAAGTGAGAAATTTCAACTCACTCGAGACGCATTTTCAAAATCCATCAAAACACATGAACTGTTGTAAAAATTGAGGAAAATGTTTTACCGCGCATTCATGTAATACAAAAATAAGATGAACCGTTCTATAAATCCGTTTTTCTGCACTTGCACGTTACGTTTTATGGAGTGCTCCAATCCTTTTGGGGAAAGATGATCATTGGTCTGATTGAGGTTTGTCTTCAAAGGCAAAACATTCACTTTTTCACTTACGCGGCGATACTTATAAATAAAATGTATATAATATTACAGAAGAAAAATATTTTTCGGAGAACGCGATTTAATGAAAATACGTATTATATTTAGTTCAAAAACTCCACAAAAAATCAAACACATCAAACCAATGTTTTCTCTTGCAGGATTTTCTTCAATTTGAGAAGCTGAATCAAACCGATGAAACAAGTCCTTGCCTAAATATACCTAGTTGGATTGCTTGCTTTAATTACCACATTGCGAGTGTTGTGAAATTTGAAGAACACGTGCAGCAAATGAAAAGAGCACGTCTTGGATATGAAACACAAAACTCATTACATTTCACCTTGTTCCAAATTTCACATCTAAACAGCTTCGTTCATTGTTCGTTTTAGTGACAAAGTTCTGACAATAATGTTCAAGATGCAGAAGCTGCATTCAAAGAAACAAATCCTCATTTAGTAGCTTGTGTATTTTTAACCATTTCCCTAGAGTATATTTTATTAACTTCATTCGTAATGCGTACTTTCTGAGTAAAAAAGTTCATTCTAGTATGTGCGCGTATATAAGGAGCAGCACAGGGAAATATTTGTCAAAATTCGCGGGGCCATGATTAATTCCGTTATTTATTATAAGCATTTCTTTGCAGAAAATGATATACATTAATTTTAACAGGCTACTCTTTACAAATTACTCTTTACTCTTGTAAAGTCAGTTACTACTTATATAGAAGAAATTCGTTAATAAGTTATAAATACCCACAATATCTACAATGTTTTTTCATATGTATGGTAAATTAGACAGAAAAATACACACGTTAGTAATGAACGAAATACCTTATGAACTCGATATGCCTCTACAATAACGAAAATATTACAAAATAAGTTTAACATAAATATTAATAGTTTAGATTACTAGATTATAATTAGATTTAAGTGACTGTAATAAAATGTCATGTACTTCTTTTTTACATTGTGGTGATATCTGTATTTCTTGCTACAGCCCAATACTTGATATCATAGACTACTGCGACCAGTCATTCGGACAGCCCAGATCAGTCCAATAATTCTAATATTTCCAGATCTTGGGGCACATGAAAAAAGTTCATTTACAATTTCAAAAATATGTTTAACTCGGCGTTGGCAGTGAATAGAAATTGAATTG
>BOPP01000036.1:3156635-3183282 GCA_017312745.1 Gryllus bimaculatus
ACACAAAAGAGAGAGATCTGCACACATATCTTACTGTGCAATAAAATCTTGGTCCGGTACGACCGGCTCTGTTTAGCCTGCGTACTCAGTGCTCTTTGGCATTGCCTTTAGGTGCACAGTCATACGTCACCCGATAAGTCACCATTACTATATAATGAAATACACGTTTTAGACGAGAGAGGGTCTGGATTAGATTAGCGCTCGACTGCATTCCATATGAAGCGATCTCTGTATATCACGCAGTCTTCGTCGAGATATATAACAACAGTCTATTAGTATTGCGCCTTTTCGTGTAATTTCCTCTCCTACTCACGTCTCTCTTGAAATGTTCTCTCTCCCATCACTCCTGTCTATCTTTTCAATAACGCTGTATACCGTGGCTCCTCTGCAAATAAGGCCTCTGCTCTCTCCGGGCTCACCTTCCTACGGAGGCCACCACGCGCTCGCCACACTGCAACCGCGAGCGTGGGTCTCTCGGTGCCACGGCCAACGCTTCCAAGCGGCATCAGAAATTCCCATGCGGGTTGCCCCGCCAACTCTGCCGCCCCGCCTCTGCCAAGCCCCCTACTGCCGCGCTCCCCGCCAGGCCCACGCACCGGCCACAAGCCCCCTGTTCGGCGCCCCGCCCCCGCCACCGCCCCGGCCTCGGCCCGCAAAAAACTTTTCCCAACGATCCGCTCGGCGTACGTTGCTTCGCACTCGCGCCACGCCGCGCCGTGGCCGCGATCCGAGTACCCCGGAGCGGGCAAAACAACGCACCGCCCCCGCACCGGCGGCCGCAGCGCCTCTGCAAATCTCCCCAAAAGACTTCCGGGAAACAAATGTAAGATGCGAAGGCGCTACCGCCCGCTTTCACTTTGCCTACTCCCTTCCCGATGCCACTTGCCTCCGTCGTGCCTTCCCTTCCGCTGGGTCTTCCGCCTCCATCCCGCTGCTGCCCTGTCTTTCGCCTCCATTCTGCCATCCCTATCCTTCCGGTCTTTCGACTCCGTCCTGTCATTCGTAACTACGCTGCCTTTCGCCTACATCCTGTCTTCCGTTTGACATTTCGCCTCCATCCTATCTTTCGTATCTATTCTGTCTTTTGCCATCGTCCTGTCATCCACATACACCCTATCTTCAAACTCCAGCACTTTTTCAGACCTGTCGTTTTGCCTCCAATCTATTTTCAGTATTCATCCTTCCTTCGTCTCCGTCTTGTCATCCGCATACAACAAATCTTCCGCTTCCATCCTGTATTCTCTTTCTGATCTAGCGCCCGTTCCGCCTTTCGTCTTAGTCACATATTTGATTTATACTTCTCTTTCTGCCATTCCTACACAATAGGAAGTGTGCCCAGCCCACTGCCTCAATAGGAGCTTCATAAAATACAAAATTTGCAAGAAAGGAAAATGAACAAGAGAATTGGAAACTTCTTGCTTCAAACTTGCAAATGTTGAGAATATACTTTCTAATGATGAGGAGTAGAATAAAAGTCGTGTATTTTCCGGTCTTTCATGAATTAATAATATGTTGAAAATAACTTATTAATAATATTACGCCAACTGGTAATTTTTGGGAGTAATGTCTCAAACACATGCAAGGGTGGAATATTGAGAAATCATGGTTTAATGGTCATTTCCGCTCATTGTCAAAAGCTTGGAATTTTTAAGAGTCTGTAACTGAATGGTAATTGGAGTTTGTAAATAGATTTAAAAAATACAACAAATTGAAAATCGTCATTTTTAAGCAAGAGAAATACTCAGAAAGGAGAATGTTAGTTGCCCATTAAATTTCACATCACGATTTTACTGAAGTAAAAGAATTCTAATAAGCGTCAAAATGTCGTTAATGTTCTATGGCCACTACATGGTGCTTTTATCTTATTGCTCTTGTTTTAACTTCATCAGCTTTGGTCGAGTACGTCTTCAGAGCTTGATTAATCAGTCGTCTTTTGCCTATCTATCCGTCTTATTTTTGCCTATACGTGTTCTTTTTCTTTTAATTCTCGCGTACTTTTTCGTCCTTCCTAGCGTTCCCTACATTCGCCTTATAAAGTTCTCTGAAACATATTTCTTTTCACTTTTCATGCTTACTTTCTTTCAAGCCAACATACATTAATGCATCCTAATATATCGTTTTAATCTGTTACCCATTTTCTCTACCCTTGTTCTTTATTTCCTGAGTCGCCATGTTCCTACCACATCTGAACAAGATTTCTTCACTTTCCTTAGCTTCTATCCTATTTGCCTTTCCCCATTGCTTTTTCTGGTTGCGGAAGAGTAAATACAACGCGCTGGTGATTCTCTGACGTAAACTATTTTTTCTTTCTTTTTGTTTCCTTCTTAGGATTAAAATACCTTACCTTCTTCACCTGGGACTCATTCACTTTTGCTCTGGGAGCCCCACAAAATTTTATCTCGTTTGGAAAAGTCTGGTCTTTTCTTTTTTCGTCTCGCGAACAACGCCTACCTTGTTCCACTTTCCCCTCTCGGTCTGGACGGTATTTCTCTCAGTTACGATGGCAGGAGGGGGCCCGGACTGCCCAATACCCCATTCGTTCCTACGAGATCACTTCCTAGAGTACTAAAAAAACTCTGTTGCCTAGACAGGCAAGTCCGTAAAATAACTGCTAGAGAAGTTTTACGTTCAGGATGCACGAAAACGACTCGAAACGGCTGTTAGCGGAAAGCGAGCAAGTTTTCGACTATTCTTCTGAAAACTTTCTGATTTCCAGATACTGAGTATAGTCGAAGGGAATGAATCACTTTCCGATGATCGTTTGAGAAGGATGTTCAACAGTCACGAAACAGTACTAAAACACTGTTAACTCTGTGAACTATGTAAGTGTTAGAATCATGTGCAGAATTCTTCTAAAGCAAGAGCTAGATTTAAACAAAAGAATGGGGGAAATTAACACATTAATCATTTAATAAATGCAATCATAGGAAAAAACATAATGGTATAATACAGAGTGTCAGTAAAGTAACACTAGGTGATAACTGTACTGATTTTCTTTGTAACAATAACACCAGGAAATAATAATAAAAGCATCATACATCATGATTTGAGGAAGCTCTTTTCGTAATTGTATCACATATTTTTTTTTTAATTTTACATTAAGAATCGACTACATATAATAGTGCAAAAATGTATTGTAGATATTGCCTTTTAATTTCTCTAATTGCAAAACTTGCATCAGTAGTAATAAGATCGGATTTTACTTTGTCCTGAGGTTATATCATGAGAAGAGGAGTGGGAAGAATTTTTTTTGAATGATGACTTGAAAATAGGTTTCACATGAAGGATGGTAGATAATAATGGCGGTATAGTTAAAGCATTTGAAAACGGTGCGAATAGAAAAGAGAGTGTGTATAAACTACCATACTAACAGTTTTTTACCCAGTTACAGTGTAAGAACTAATGTTACATTTCCTGAAGTTTATGACGAATCGTAATTCTCCACTATCATTCAGAGAAACGAATGAATCAAAAATAACATAACTTCAACTTATCGCTTATCTGAGAAAAACAAAATTCAATAATGAACCAAATTGCCCATATATCACACAATTTCTACCAAAACCCAACAGATATCCCAGCAGCAGCCTATTTCAATCTAAAAAAAATTCAATACACACTCGAATAAAAAATAGATTCCCGTTTGAAGCTTACCTCAAAATCTTAGCCAACCATGATACATAACCCCCAGGATCTCTTCTAGAGTATCCTTTCTAATATATAGATTAAATTAGCGTAGATATTTTAGTATAAAAAATCTGTAAAGTAATTATACCAAAGTATTCCATCTAGAACAAATAAATATGTTATATATAAAAAAACTTATATCAGTCAATTGATATCGTCAGTTGATATTATTGTTCTCCAGACTTCTATTTACACACAATTTATCAACAGCAATGATCAAATACACTCTTGGGTGATTCAAACAAGATGCCAGTCTACAACATTTACGTCCAAACTACATTATGATAACCTACTACTAAATTATCTAACACCGGTGATAGATAAAATATTATAATACTTAAATTATTAAATTTATTCTAAAATATTATTTTTTTTGGGGAAGTAACATTAAAATGTTTGAACTTATTTAATAAATACAAAGGTTTATATACTATTGTTGTTATGCAAACTATTTCTGAATCACTGCTAAACAGTGCTGACTTCCTTTCACATACATTTATTTTTTATGACCATCTCCACCGACTAAAAACCATTATAATACGGATGTCGAATGCAAAAGACTCAACATATTTTCAGTTCCTCTTTTACAATTCCTATTGATGCAGAAATTGAATTTATACTCAGAGGAACTCTAAGTTGGATACAAAATATGACTGTTTTCGCTTAGTGAAGAAGCATTCTCTTCCAATTCATCTTCTCGTTCGAATACAACAGTACTTCCAAGCCATTTTCCCACAAAATTCCTTATTTATTGCCTCTTGGAAAAGTCGATGTCAGATATATAGAGAAAATATGTGACAGTATTTGCTAGAAGGCGACACACAACATATTTTCAACTTCAATATGAAGTTATTAAACTCTGTTTACACTTAAAATCTTTAAAATAGAAATAATCTTAATCTCGATTTGATTCATGAATCCATCACTTCCTTTTAATCAAAGGTTAATTATATACAAGTAATATATCAAAAATTCTATTTTTTGTTTTATTTCATTATCTATAGAAATATGCAACAAACGTATACAGGTAATAATCGTATCTCGTATCTTTCCAATTCATTTGAAAATTTTAATAGATGTAGAAAGAATGTAATTAATTTAAACTATGCTATTATTTTTACGAAGTTAATAATAATTTTTCTTTCGTTTGTCATCGCTTACATTTACAAAGGCATAGAAATAAGTGAAGCATATTTACATACCATTAAATTTGAATCGGATAGTCTATCGTTCATCGTCATTTAAGGCACTTGTATGTTCGTAAACGTATTTCCATTACCACCCACACAATCTCTATTCTATTCACGAACAAATCCAATCATGATTCAGGAAAACGGTCGTCGTGTAAATCTTTGTCGCATATGTCACACCATGTCCCGGACCGCATCATAAAACAGAAGACCGTTTCAACCATGCTGCGCCACATTCATCATAAGATGTATCAACACATCGACGCCCATTCTATTTCCTGAACAGAAATGGGGCGGTACCTCAACACAAACCATGTGGGTGGCTGCGTGCCTTTTGTGGCTTAACCATCCTGAAGAAACGGATTACTCTGTGGGGTGTCCAAACACTGAGGAGTGAATTTCATTGTTGTTCGTCCTTCAATGGGAAAGAGCGTTGATTGAATATAGCTCTTTCAATAAAATATCTTATTGTGCGCAATCTTGTTATTTTTCATTCAAGGCGTCGTCAACATTAAGGCTCTCACAACTTACGTTGATTAACTCTCCACAACTCACGCTGATTAATACATACTCTCAATTTTCTTATACAACTTCTCTGCCGTTGTGAAAATTTTAAGTTGAATTATTCATTTATGTTCAAAGCCAGTAAACCACCAGAAAGGTTTACATTTCGGGATTTGAAAAGAGTAGATAACTTAACTTTAGAGCCATCTAAAGGGAGTTCGGAAACAATTGTTTAGGACGTGTTTCGACATAATGCGTGGACGTTTTGTACTCGTATCACATATTTAAATGCAAATAATAATAATCAGTATTTACATACTTTTTGTTTGGTTTTATCACTTTTAATTTTAAGAGTAATATGTATTAATTATTTTTCTGATACTTAAGTCTTGTGATCGTTAATTTATGGCTTCCGCTTCGGCATATCGTGTCCTCATCTTGTGGTTTGTATCTCGATTTCCAACAAAGGTAACTGAACAATTCTTGTAGGTGTTATACCAGAATACTACTACTTCTCAAGTCACATGCAGAATGAACTATATATTGACGTACGTATATAATGAATTATTATTATTATTATTATTTACAACTTTGCAGAAAGAAAAATTATTGAGCAAAAACGTTCTGGAGTGTTTTAATTCTCCATGTTTGTTTAAGACGAGACGCCCGTAAATGCTTGGGAAGGTCTACTTTCACAGAAACTGCAACTTTCAAACTCATTAATGTTTACATTTGGATTCTCGATAAAGTGGCTTCCATACAAAAATTACTATAAAAAACTTTATATATTAAATTGTAGCATCTGCTTAACTGAGATAAGAGGTGAAAATAACTTCAGGGAAAAGTTACTGTCACTTAAAAAAATCTAAAACGAACTTCGTGAAAGTATTACCTCAATGCAGGTAGCTTAGCGTTTTTACTCCAAGGATTTGAGTCGTATTCATTATGCTAAACATCATTAATCTTAGTTTATAAAACATTCGGCAGAGTATATGAATAGAATGTTTCTTTCAATAGCTATTTTGAAACTTCACTAATCAATTTGCTTACACATTTTAATTTGTATTGTTAATCAAATATAAAAGAAAATTAGAATGAAATATTGTATTTTTAAGTTCTCGACAGGTATTTACATCAAAAGTTAAAATAATTATTCTAAGAAGTCGAGAACTATGTGAGCGAAACAAACTAGACATCATTCAAATGAACTAGTAGAAGACATATTTACGTGTATCCCTCGCTTTGATAATCCCTGAAATGAAGACTACTCGTATAATTCATAGAGAATACTAAAATGAAGTTTTCCTTAACTGACCTATTACAATTTATAAAGATATATCCTTACGAAAAGGACAACTATTATTTTGCCTAAAGGAGGAGGCCTACATCCGTAAGGTTTTCTTACCTCTTTTTGAAGGAGGTTATGTCCTTTTGCGATGCTACAACGACTGTCAACATGACGATTTCCGTTGCCTCTATGTAAGTCTACTACCATACAAGTTTTGCCTCAATCGTGTTGATTGCAACTTGGTAAAATCTTGGAGATCAGACAATAATGAATTATTGCTATTTCGCGGGACGATGGCCCTGATGTAATGGAAAAAGTATTTCCACACTTTCGACCACACCTGCGTTGAACATCTTCAGTGTCAGCGCGTTCTGGCCCTCAAGGCCACGAAGGCCATGCAATCTGGAGGGCTCGATGACTGTTAATGAGTGACCTGGTAAGGAATAAATTAAAATTCCTGGGAAAAGTGGCAATCATCAACTGCCCATGAATGAGTGGATGTAAGTGACACATTGACACATTTGTGATCACTGAAGTAGAATTTATTCTGCGTCCATAGAGCAGTTTACAGTCAACGCCCCTCCGTATCGACTGGATAACCAACAATAGAGAAGTACTAATGAAAACCTGTGCAATTTGGAGGCACAGAGGAAATTCGCTATTGTTTTCCTCACTCAGCTACAAAGTGCCGAAGCTCTAACAACCCACGAGTAACATTTCATAGCACGAATGCCGTGACTTAGAACTGCGCATATTCCTGAAAAATTCCATATTGACCCACCCAGAGAGGCTGTGACTGTTTCCTCCCGCCTGAAATCGAAACCTGGCCCTTACGCAAGTACGACCTCTCTATGAGATGTCTATGAAATATGTACTTCTAAAAGTGTACTTACTTCAAGCAATCTCTTGTTATTTAGGAACCCGTAAGGGCCGGCTATGAACTCAGTCCCTCTTTCTTGAAGCTCTTCAGCCTTTCTATCCCTGACTCTTTATCCCCGTGTGCCTGCCTGGAGTCGGGGCGCGCAGGCCGAAATCTGCTTCTCGGCGCCGCGCCGTCGCTGAAAAGGAGGCGTGGCGCGGCGCGGCGGGGCGGGGCGAGTAGGGGCGGGGCCGGGTGGAGGCGAGGCGCGGACCAAGTTTTGGTCCGAGACCGGTTCTGGCGTTCGAGCGCGTCTTCCCGACCCGACATGAGCCGCCCGTCGGCTTAATGAAGAGCACTGCTCCCGCCCATGCCCATACCACGCCCGCCCTGCGATACCGCCTCCTCTCTGCTCGCGTCGCCCGCCTCCCAACCCGCCGCCCTTTTTCACCCAATGCCTCATTCTATATCTACCCGCCAACAGCCGCCTCGCCCTACAGGCCTACCCCGTGACAGTGCACAAGCTATAATAAGACCTACATGCCCTCCTCTTCCTTTCTGTTTTGAACATGTTTCAATACGATAATGAAATCCATATTTAATGTGAATCTTAGTGAAAATTTAAAGTACAATCATTTTTGGTACATCATATCTTAACTGAATTTTAATAGGGAAAATATAAGTCAATAGATTATCATTATAATATTTATATTATTATTATTTTTATTATTATTTATTATTACTTATTCATATATATTATTTTCATTATTATATATATTTATTATACTATTATTTATTATTATTATGCCGATTTGATGGCCGAGTTCACTAAGTAGTACCTGCAGTGGTGGTCTTGGAATCGCAACAAGTATCATGGGTTCGAGTCCCACCTCGGGCATGGATGTGTTGTGTGTCTCTGTATGTTTGTATGGGTCTATTACATCGTTCATCATCATCATCATCATCATCATCATCATCATCAGAATTTCAACCTATCCCTCAGGACTAGCTTTCCTGGAGTGTAAAAATGGAATCAGCGTTAAAAAGCCAATCCCCCCAATAGTAAGTAAGGTGCACCTACCCCGATATTCAAGACTGGGACCCTGTTGGATTGCACGTATCTCGTAGCCTTATGAAGGCCGATTCTCTGTTAATAATAATGATAATAATAATAATAATAATGATAATAATAATAATAATAATAATAATAATAATAATAATAATAATAATAATAATAATAGAATCCGAGGCTGTTTCCAGATCTGTGACTATTTGTAGACATGTCTCCTTGACTATTTTTAACTCTCTATTGATGTGGTATTCATGTAAAAATTCATAAAAATACGTAGAAAACTTGGAAATTACCGTTTTAAAATATTAATTTTTTTCAAAAAATGCGTAAATTGGTAATATGGGTGCGGCCGTCCGCAACTCACACCTAGAAAACTTTCGGTCAGGCAATCAGGGTAAATTTGACCTGAGTGGGGAAGTGACCATTTTTCCAAATCCCTAAAGAACATTCTAAGAGAATTATCGATATAAATAATTAGAGGAGAGTACCGAAAATAAATTTTGGGAAAATTAATTGCTAAGGTGGTAATTAATTGCTCATTCGGTAACTCGAGACATGGAAAGTATTCAATTTTTAATTGGATCGTTCTAGAATATTCTGAAATAATTCAAGGGAAAACACAGTTGTTTTCCGTTTTTGAAGGGGGATAAAGGCATCTAAAATGGTAGAATTATGCTATGAATTACTTGACTGTCTTTCCGGCATAACGTGAATCCTTAGGGCACGATTTGCAACACTAAGATTTATTTAAATGTTATTTAAGGCCGCTTTTCAACCACAAAGGTCATATAGCGACCAAAGTAATTAATATTGGGGACAACGGTAATAGTATACTGCCACACTAACAAACGTCCACGCCCCAGGTGGGATTCGAAACCGCGACCTTTCCGGCACGAGGCAGCTGCGATTCTTCCTGGATAGTCGAGGCCTTAGCGACCTCAGCTATCCAGGCCGGCTAACACTAAGATTGTTATACCGAAATATGTAATGAAACATACATGAAGAACATTTCGATCGGTAATTTTTTGCACGTAACTTTCCAGACACATACGTACCAGGCTTAGCACAAATAAAAAATTTAACAAGAAAGTGCTCCCCCATGCGCTAGGTTTAGTCACGTAGTTGATTTCATCCCCAAAAAAAATGTTTTAATTCAGAACGTAGTTTAATTAAATGGAAATATTAATTATTAATTATAGCTTTTAGTTATTAATACTACAGTATTTTAATTGTTGGTACAAATAAAGAATGTTCCCAAATGTGTATTACTTTGCGGTCTTTTATAAAAATCTTTAAAACAAGTTTTCAACTTTGTAAAGTAGACTCATATTCTCAGAGATTTATCTGTAAAAATTACTATCTTTTTATTGGACAAAATATATTGCATTAAAGATTTTTGAAGATTCTTACACAAGCACTAAGCCATCACACATAACTATCAAATAATTTGAAATATATGTTGATATCGCTGAGAAAGTAATAATGTGTGATAGTGTATAAAAATTCTTGAAAATATTTAATAAAAACATTTTCTCTACAAAAGGCATGACGTAATTTCGAGGTATTACAACTTTAAGAATTCCTATCTTCAAGGTATCGCACTATAAAACTGTAAATCAACTGTTCTAGATTCAACAAAAGAGCCTTTTTATGTGCCTTACAAGAACATTAGGGTCGGTGGCTTCCTACTTGGAACTTGACAGGTACCGCTACAGACGACCGGTGCCAACTTGGTGACACAGCGGGAAGTCCCTGGTTCGATCCAGTATTTCAGTCGGTGTCGCGGCGCCCAAAAGTCTCAACCGCAACGGCCCACGGCGGAGATATATCAGTCATTACTCCCTTAATGCCTCGATCCCTTAAACTTTGTATCCGTAGTAAAGTTTTAGGTGCACGGCAATGACGCAGTTCACTGTTACGGTTCAGAAGCATGCAAAGGGGTGCAAAGTCTGGCCAAAGAATTTTGGAGTCTGATAAAAATCAGAAAGTTAAAATCGTATCTTACACATACACTCAATGGCATTGTAGCACAACACGTGAATGTTCATAGTGTGACTGCGAAGTGTAATGACGTGTAATAAAGATTTATTTCAAAACCTATCTTTAATACAAAATTAACACGTCTCTCATTGAATGCATAAACTCGTTTCGATTTATGATAAGTATTTTTCCTAATAAAATTATTTTTAATAATAAAGAATTGGAAAAGAATTTTAAAAAAATTAAATCAACTGGACAGAAAGAACATAATTCCAAAAGAGAAATATGTTTCAAAAAATGTCCTTAATAATAGTTAAACATAAATAATCTAATCCCACCTGTGGAATACTTGAATCACGGATGAATAAGCTTCAGGAATGCAGAGAATGGCGGTATCATCTGTACCTAGAAAAGAACAAAAACAAATTGTTATGAAGTTCCACAGAAAATATCATAAAAATACATCAGTAGCTGCAATAGAATCTTTCCGAAAACCAATAAATTTTATAAGAGATTGTCTTGAAAGAAAATGTATTAATTACTGTGAATATTGGCACAACACATTGCAATAATTTTTAGGGTTTTTTAAAAGATGAAAAAAAAAAATCAGAAGGAAAAATAAATTCAGAATTCTAATTCGCTAAAATAAAATAATACATTGAAATTAATCCAAAAATATATTTATTTAAATTATTTCTGTCTCAAAAACTTCAAAATAAATATCAAATTACTGAAATATTAAAAAGTCCCTGACCCACAATTTTAAAATAATATATACAACGAAAGATCGAAAATATCCTTTCTTCGTAAACCCGTTAGAGACAATAGCGTTCCCATTGAGGTAGACATCCATCTGGCAGCAACCAGAAATTTAAAGGCAACAAAAAACGTAAATTAGCGAGTCCCTTCCGGCAGGGGGCAGCTGCGATGCTATTGGCGGAGGCCTCGTCGGGGTACCGGCCGCCATTTTCTTGGCGGCTGGGCGCCCATGCAAGGGACCGACGTAGGAAGGGGCGACGGGCCGACCGGCACGGCTTGCGGATTAAAGGCTATTGTCTAAAAACCATGGAGAGCACAACATGGAGGCTAAAGAAGAGAGACGGTGGAGAGGGGAGACTCAGTTCTAGGATTCAGGGATGTACCCACAAGCTCTCGGCTTAAAGCCAGGGCTCTGATTCTGATGGCATGTAATATTTTCATTGATGTATTCTAGACATAGCTAACTTATAAATGACTGCTTATCACGATATATAGGTGATAGAAATGTATAGTTATTGGGTCACTTATCACTTTGAACTTTCAGGCATTTTTTTTTACTTTTGCGTAATTTTTGTCGTTTTTACGCATTTGTTTCTTTTCGTGTTTTTTATTAGCGAATGTTTCATGAAATTACTGACTAAAACAAAGTTTTTATTGCATCATCAATTCATGACGAAATTCACTAGTGCAAATGGACTCTGTTTTTCGAACTCTAGAAGTAATTCTATAGTAATTACATGGATCTTTGGTAACTTTCTCGACCTCTCAAAACTGACGGTTAGAAGATTGGAGCTAAGGATTACTTTTTCTCCTAAAATGAAGTAAACATTTAATATAATTTTATATAAATAAATTTTATTTAAAATTGTAATATTTATTGAATAAATATACATTTTCATACAATTTTTTGAGTACTCTTTAAAAAAGTAGGTCTTTTTTAAGTCATTTTTCTCTTATTGTAAGTCACTTTGTATGTCATTTTCAAATATTTTTTAGGTCATCGAATTCCGAGTCCTGCTAATTACCTATCTTCACAAAAAATGTAAAAAAATCCAATAAGCGCAGACAGAATTATTTACAAGCGCTGAAGTTGCATAATCAGGGATTATAAGATGATAGTTTTTTTCTTCATTCATAATCATGGTTTTGTTTATCTTTAAAGTACTGATACCACGTATTCCGATTGCATCCCGCATTTTATTTTTCTGAAGTCTCCCCAAAATGACATAAACCAATTGCATCCGGTTCTATTTTACTCGTGGCTACAACGAGGAGCCCGTCTTGGTAGCAGTTATTGGAAGATCTCTCTCGCACAAAAGCTCATTTTCACATTAATTATATCTTACTCAAGAACAATATTGTCAGGTCAGATAGAAAGTGAAAACTTGTTAATTTGAAATTAAATTGTATAGAAAACTCTTAATTTACTTAAACGATTTCTACGTATACCGTGGACCGCTCTGAAGGAGCCATGGCAAGTTGATTCCAGTACAAGTACACAGTTCACTTGGATTGAAAACTTTATTGTTATATTGCGCTTTTCCATGTACTGTCCATGTTCATTTCTGAATCAGGAGAAATTTCATTATCTCGCATTCCCCGTTGCAGCGCCATGCGTATAAATATATGGAAATTATTTAAAGGAAATTATAATTCTAAAATAACGATGTTGAATTTATTAACGATTTAGTGATTGAAACCTGAGCCGATTATTTCAACAATGATTTGATCGTATACTTTGTTGTGTTTTGCAGTTTTCAATATCCCACAAAAAGCAACTATTTGTAAAAATAAAACAATTTCTTTCAACTTTTGATATCCGCATTTTCTAAAGTGTAAAATACTTGAATTGAAAATTCAGGGAATTAGCAGTTTTAAATACTTGTAACGTTATTGCAACAAGTAACATAACGATGAAGAACGTACTGTCGTTTTACAAGATTTTCATCCCCAAAACCGAGGTAAGCTTATACGCAAGAGGGGGCGAACATTCAGAAAAACAGCCGTATTTCTAGCGGCAGCCAGTCGGCTGACCGTCCGTTGACACGGGTTTCTGATGGAACACCACCCATCCTGGCCGGCGCTGGGGAGCACTGTGAAAGGGTGCCAAATGGGCGGTAACGGAGTCGGCATGGAGCGGGGCAGGGCGTGGTTTGCCAGACAAGCGGCGGCGCATGGCCCGGCCTCCAAAAGGGCGCGGCGGAGCGGTACGGAAAGGGCGAGGAAATGCATGGGGCCCCTGCCCATCACAGTTGCCATGGGGCGTACGAGGTCAACGCTCTCTTTCCCGCACATAGTGTAAATAGTGTAAATAGTGTTTTTAGGGTGCATAAAGTGTCGTGTGAAAGTGCGTGTGTGAAGTGTAAATACAACCTAGTGTGAATGAAAAAAAAAAAACAACAACAAAAAAACAACTAAGAAAACTAAAACTAATAAACAAGTAGTAAAATACAAAGTCTTATGCTAAACTTAGGTTGCCGGCCAAAGTACCGGCTTCATCCATAGTTAAAGTTAGAAATAAGTTAGAAGTAAGCACTGCCCCCTTATTTGCCGCATAAGCCAAAGAGCTGCGGCGCATGTATCCCAACACGAAAATAAACTCCCGCCTCGCCAGGGATACTGGTGGGGGGAAAGTTGAAAAAAAACTCACTTTTCCCTAGTACGACTCAACAGAGCAATTCCAGCCTTGGTCTGACTTTCGTGTAGTACTCGTAGTCCTTCCGCAGACTTTCTTTTTAAATCACAAAGAGCGTAATGAAGACAACAAATAACAATGAAAACTCACTCGTGCATTATGTGCAGCGCATGCCATGTAGCAACATTACTGCACTTTTTCTTGCAACATGAAGTGGTTGATACTGAGTCGTCCAGAACGCCTCAATATACTGACGCAAAGTAATATACTGACAAAAAAGTTAATCGAGAGCAGGGTGTAGATATTCTTTGTAAACTATTTTGAAACCTTTAATACTTATTTAATCTAATACGTACAAATTTACAGTTACAGCACAGTTATATTAATTACTAAATTTTTTTACGCATGGGTGTACTGAATGAATAAACAAATGGAAGGCGTAGTCTGAAGAGAAATAATTCGAAATTGAACCTCTCCACTTAATTTAATTTTGTGTTCATTAGTGCAACAACTCATGCACAGTTAGATTCAAATTGGTTGCAGCCTCTACTTGTTCTCTCCAAAATTCAGTGGGCGTTGGGGGTGAAATGGGCTTCCCATAACTTGTATTCTCAATTTTCGTAATGAAGATGCCACTGCGAAGTTGTTCAGCAATTTTTAGTTGGGCTAGTGCCTAGTGCCTGAATATGAGAATAACAGTGTTGATAAAACTATGCATTTCCGATAAACACATTTTCAGGTCTTTAAACGATTTATCAATTATTGGTTCGAAAAAAATTAAATTGACATATTTGCTGAACACTATAATACGTAAATCTTGTAGTTTTTAAAGAAAATTGTCGGTCCTGAGAGAATATTGAGGATGTGAATCTGATTCTTTGAGAA
Source organism: Gryllus bimaculatus (assembly GCA_017312745.1). Lineage (NCBI taxonomy): Eukaryota > Metazoa > Arthropoda > Insecta > Orthoptera > Gryllidae > Gryllus > Gryllus bimaculatus. The sequence continues at coordinate 3,171,495 of BOPP01000036.1, forward strand.
TTGTATGTCTGGCTATCAATGAAATGAAAGCATGCAATATTCCGTTTCTTCACTTCTGAATGTTTGCCGTCGATATTGTCGATATTATCGTACACTAATAAAATTAATTTGTTCGCCCAATGCTATCATTAGTTATTTAACATTTCAATTTCGTACTTCATGTACCTGCTCTTCAACATTGACGCCTGTTGTTCTCCTATCAACTAACTTTGCACTGCCACAACGCACCAGTGAAATTTCACACCAACCTCCTCCTCACATTACAAAATATGTCATCTCCTCCGTAGGAGTTCTTTACGCTGTTTGGTTTTCAGCATTCTCATTATCTAATATTCCAGCTTGCAGTGCTTTGCTCCAAATTCCCTCGCAAACGCCGCTCCTTCTTTCTACTGGCCATCTGAACCTGTCATTTCACTCGCTTACTTGCGAGACTTGTTAAATTCTGAACGAACAACTCTTCACGCCTGCTAGTTTTCGCTTAGTATAATGGTCTTTCTCGCCAATACACAGCAGCTAAATCACAGTCACACATCGTTGCAGCTAGCTACGCCATGTAACACGCTAGCTTGTTACGTTATGTAACTTGAAGAAAAGAAAACATCACAGAATTTGTGTTACGTAATCCACAATCAATGGAATTGACCTTTTAACAGTAATTGTTGATATTAACGACCATATAAATTATTTTTGTCGTTGAAACATTTTCTGAATAGACTACAACAAAATTCGTTTAGCAGTTACCGTCATTAAACTTTTATATCATTTGTAAATAAACAGGAAGAGAAAAAACGTGCATAGCGCTATTATTCTTCATGATTTTCTTCTATTCACATTTTAGATACAACCTCAAAAATCATAAATAAATTTCATCTTTAGGTGTAATAGAAGGTGTAAATTAGCAAAAGAGCTGAAAAAAGGCACATTGTTTACAATGTCGATTTATGTGTATCGTGTCACTTCCTTGTACGCTGGGTTTGACCTCATAGTTTGAATCTGATGCATGAACGAATGTGGACGGTCAATAATAGGACCTGTCTAAGCTTGTAGAAATAACATTGACGGCGAGAAAAATTTAAGCAGTAAAATACGAATATAGGACATAACAAAGGAGGTAAAACATTCGTGGCGTTTTTAATACAATTTCTACGACAAAATAGTATACTTGGCAAATTAGAACAAAGCGTACATGCTTTCATAACAAATATCGTTCAACCCAAGAAAAAAGACGCAATACTATTGTATATGAGAATGCGAGAAGAGACGTCTATTTTGAAGTAAAAAACGAAGTGTTTTACGCCATAATATCGGTTCTCGTAAACTATCTCCAAGATATATTTACTAGTAAAAATATACAATTTTCTAAATCCATTTCTTCACTTAACGAAAAAAGAAAAGAAACGTTTTTGAGATGACTCACTTTTTTGAGTGCCGCCGGAAAGTTGTAAGACATGTATGGTATTTCTCTTTTTCCATAGTCTCGATTATTTGTTTCCTGTAACCAAATATTTTTGGAAACATTCACATTGCATTCCAAGTTAATGCAGGCAGCGCAGATCTCTTGAGCAGCCCGTTGTGCAAACTGCAGGATTAAACGAGGCGAAACAGGAAGAACAAGACGAATGGGCGAGCACCACAACGAAACCTGTCCGGCTACTTCTGCAACCGCCCGCCAACCACCTCCTCTCCTAAGTAATACGCTGGCGCCGCCTACACATCATGAGCGCGAGGGTCAACCCAATTTTCGCCAAAGAACGGAACCTTAATCGTAAAATAACTCGCGAAATACGCGCAATCAAACAACACGAGAGAATAGAATCTACTGGCAATGCAGTAACAAGTGATCTTCCAAGTACTACGAATCGGGATGGCCCCATGGCTTTGGTACAGTAGGGGAGGAAGAGAGAGAGATGAGTGCAATTTGTATTCTTGCCACGGTTCATTTAAGCAACGCGAATATTAAGCTCTGCCAAATTGTGTGAATCGTCGCCAATTTCTAGAGATGCCTACCGGTTTGCTGGTGGGGCGAATTTAGGCCTACGTTTCGCGGGCCAAAGATTTTCTGAGACTGGCAAAATGTTTATTTGTCATGTAAAATTTTTCTTTGTCGTGTTGTGCAGTGTTATCTACCTTCGCGCACGTATGTAGTTTTAGGAAATATCATTTAAAACTGATTTTGAACTAACTTCAACTGATTTTGTAAATATATATATTGCCTTTGTCGTTTTTCAAACTTGTTACAAACCATGTTCAAACATATTTTTATAGTTTAAGAGCATTAAAATATTGCTTAACATTTATGAGAAATTATGTAAAAGAAGTTTCCGAAAAACATTAGGAATACTTTGCCCTGAATTATGAATTTTGTGACTTCTGAATAGAAAGATAATGTGTTGACTTACAGACACAAAACACCAACCCACAAAAAAGTAGGTAGTGAGACACTTTTCAATAATATTGGCGTTATATATTACTCACTAAGTCACAGGCTAAAGAGAAAGAATATGAAGTCAAGTTGCTCAACAAAATAATGACTCTCCGACCATGAGGGCGTACCATTCATAAGGAATTTGAAAGTATGACAGTACTATTTGTAATACTTCATCCAAAGGTATATGTATCGAAAGTCAAGTATAGTCATAGTTGTATCGAAATGTCAAAACATTTTACTATATTAAAATATTTACGGCTCAGAACACTGAATGAAATGTACAAACAGGCAATGTAAAAAGGTTGAAAGTGAGAAAATATGAAGACTTTCTATGAGATTTTTATCAAGTCAAATACTTCATCTAAAAAATAAATGATACAAAGCACACACTCTGATATTTAATTTTGCCTCCAATAAAGGTTACTTTATTTTGTGTAGAAGACACGTTGTAAGAAAAGCAATTCTGGGACTTAATTTTTTCTAAAAATTATTTTACACATTTATACTATTCTTCTAGACCATTTAGATAACTACACAAGAAGCGTTTATAATACATTTCAATTTGTTTATTTATAAATAATTTTTAACCTGCAGAAATAGTTTTTAAAGCAGTGGCATTTTGCTCATTCACAGGTTCCATCAAGAGACTTTATCACTCAACTTCCCTCAATCACTTAACTTCCCTCAGCGGAACGCTTTGCAGACAAGAGAATTGCGGCGAGCAACGCCACATGAGCGCCAAATATCTAATGTCCTTTCTGACTTGTCTTTTCTTTTCTCTATTACGAAATAGACAATACATGCCCGAAAGGTTAAGGATGATTGTAGTGTGGTGCAGGACTTGATTTGGGTGGAGCCTCGAAGCGCAAAATCGTTTTTGGAGTCCCTCCGAAAATAAACCCCACCAAAATTACTAAAAGAAGATAATTACAGTACAATATTTTTTGTAAAATTCATAGGAAAATTAACAAATTACTTATAGAATTGGACATATTTTTTTTTAAATTTAAATATTCTACATTTGTAATTGCTTCTCTATAGATACATATTACACTAATTTGGCATATATCGACATCATTTTAGGGCCTCTACGCATCTCATTACTTTGAGTGCTAAGTACCCTTCTGTGCTGCCCCGGGGAACTGGACTGAGTATCTCTCAGTGGCGTAACCACTTGAACACTGTTTATTCGCGCAAACAGCATTTCGTAGCATCGGTTTCAACTCGATTTTACTACGCCGATCATTCCACCGGTACTTTTAAATTCCATCTTTTCCGCTGGGAATTTTCCGTGATGTTCATTCGACAACATGGGCGACGGCGTCACCGGCAACCTGTCACACGGCGCCCAACGCCGCGGTTTGCCGAGACTTCGCGAAGCGCCGCTGCGCCTTCGCCGCGGCGCGGCGCGCCAGCTTCCTCCGACTGGTTTCGCCTCACCTCTGACATTTCTCGTTTTTGCATCACCGCCAGCTACGCGCCAGCCGCCCCTGTTGCCGCCCCCGCTGCCGATTTCTCTTCGCGTTTGGAATCGGTACGAAACGGTCCCGTCTGCCATTGGTGAACTGTGTGGGGATAGGAACTTTTTAAGACTCTCATTGACATACGACTTCGGAAACGATGATACAGGTGAGAAGCGTGACACATATTTCGTTTGTCGTAAAAAGCTTGGTAGAAAGAAAATGTGTGATTGAATCATATTTAAGCAAGGTTCATCGAAGTTCTTAATTGGTTAAACCAAGAGTAATGCGTTTCTGAAGTGGAAGGTTTCTGTTCTTGAAATTCAACTTCTTGAATGTGAACAAGAGATTGGCATATAGCTTTAAAATAATAGTAATATCAAATATTGTATCATTCACTTTCCAGTCTGAAATTTATACCAGTAAACTGACAAACATTATCTATTAGAACATCGTGATCCACAACACGATTTTAAACAAACATTCGGAACAAAATGTTTCAAATAATTCTGACTTTTTAAACTTCTGGCCGCGAATTGGCACTGTTTTTATAACACTTAACGAGAAGTCTTATCCAAGAACCATGAAAATAATAGTAATTTAAGTATTTGCATAACTCCAAAGGAAGCTTTACCTTGAAAAATCTTTTCGCTTAAACACAACTAAACCAAACTTGAAAGCTGACCACTACCCTCAAACTCCTTTCTACAAACTTCTGTTTACATGAATGTTAGCTAACACTGGGGTCAATTAAACATACAATTTAGAGATATAAACTGTTTGTAATGTTTAATACAATTGTTTAGAACAAAAACTTTTGGGAATGAGGATAAATCCAAGGATATGAACATTTGTCAACTATCATTTACTAAATAGATGATTGGGATATTCAATCATTTTACTGCTATATTCATAACTGTATCACACAAAGAAGATTGTGATACAATTTCTCGTATGTTTTTAAACAAAAAATAAAATTTCTTTTGAATATTTTGATACGTTTAAATATTGCAAAACGTACACTTTTGATTGGGGACTGATCTTGTTGCATGAGAAACGTTCCTTACTGGCGTAACGACCAACACTTGGTCACAACAGGGAGTTTCAGAAATATACCATCTGGAAGAAAGGTCGCCTTCAGATGCGGACGATCAGCAATGTTTGAAGAGGCGTTGGTCTTTGTGATTGCTGTTCGCTGCATCATGTGAGCCTTCACATCGGTCTTAGGTTATGTCGTTTAACCTCAATTGCAATATGAGGTTGAAGCAATCAGGCACAATTAAGTTACAAAATCTCAATGATATTATTTACTTAGATTATAAAATAGCTGTAATATAATATTAACTAAGATATTTCGATTAATTGCTACTTCAAGCTTTTGTTTGAACATTTGTAGAAATTAAATTATTTTGATATTTACTGAAGGTAACCCTAGGGGTAAATTTTGTGACTTTAGCAATTGAAGGTCAGAACTAGAGAACATTGTAAAGGTTAATAACAAGTTACATAATTTTGGCGTGCTTGAACGATACTAGCCCGACCGGTCTTCTCATCAAGTAAAGCTTCTCTAAGAGTTGCTGTAGAGGTTCCTTTTATGCTTCTTGCAGACATTTAATACTTTATATTGAAACGGTGAATTTCTCCAGCATTGCTCGCGCTTTTTCAAGACAACGTCGAGACTCGGGCATAAAACAGAAAACATCCTTGTGTTCAGTCAACGCAAAGTTTCAAAAGCATTTTACGCCAAGAAATACAGATTCAGCTTATCTTAATTCACGGTGCTACCGCTACTAAGACATAAATATTTCCTCTTAAATAAAATAAAAAGCGAATTGAACACATTTTAAAACTATTCTTAAAGCGATGCCGCATTGATCATCTACACTTTCAATCCGAATATCTCGGTGTGTTAACACGACTCACCGACAGGATGCCACGATCTTACAAAGTCTGTATCGCGCCGTTTGTGAATCTGTTTGCGATCCACAGCGTGAACAATGAAGCAGGTAACGATAGCGACGTTTTATATTATCTTTTTTGAGAAGTAGCAAACTCAAACGCTGAATTGGAACACGTGTGGTAAATGCCGCATCCCTGGCGGTGACTCAAATCGCGGTGCGTGTGAAGTCAATTGGGCTTCGCTTGTGAAGAAAATTGCCAAATTGATATGGCCTATTGGACTCGCTTCTCTGGCGCATTTCCAAGACAACGGCGTGGCTCTGGCCTTGGATGTCCGCAATCAACACAAAACATTACCGAGTCCCATGAATGCAAAACTCCCCGCGAATTTTAGGCCAAAACACAGATTCATCTTCACATCATTCGCTTCGCTAATTACTACTAAATTCTTCTGAATTATTTTCCTTACTTGCAATATCATCTTAAGTAAAGGAACTCATTCTACACATATGTCGTTAATTGGAACAGTTTAACCGTTTGCGGTGCTGGAGCTAGACACTTCTGGACCCGGAGCAATGCTGAAACGTAGCGCCTCCCCCCCCGAAACATAAATTAAAATTGTAAAAGAAGTTGTAATAAGAAACTATTTTTAAAGAAGTTATTTTATTTCAAAGAATAACAAAAATTACGAAGTTAAAGTTCGAAAACGATTTTGGAAATATATTTTAAAGAATAGTTTTAAGTAAACGTATTTAGTGATCAAATAATACAATTTCCACGGTGAGCTTAAAACCCAAAAAAATGTGTGTTTAGTTAGTGTTTAATGAAATAACTTGTTGCTAAATATATGAAATAATCAATATGAGTTTCAGTAGACTCTATTTTAATGTTAGCGTTATTTGATTCATTTCATAGAGTCCTACCTTAAAAGTAATTGTAATAATTACCTCTTTAAGGTAAAACATTAATTCAAAATTGTATGAAATATCATACTACTGTACAGCAACTCATAAAATTACGGTAACCATTTTCTCAACTTCTGACTACTTTTTCAACTTTTTACTAATTTTCCCCCATCAGTCCCATCCATCACCGGGCCCTTGACTAGCGAGGCCCGTGCAGTCGACCGGCCTGCCCGTTCCCAGGGCCGACTCTGATCGTGTGTCCACAAAGCATCGCGGGCCGCGCATCCGTCCGCGTGCCGCTCGGACCATCGCGCGCCGGTCGCCCGGCGGAGGCCCCGCACCACGCTGGCCAGCGCCGCTCCGCGCCACGCCCACGCCGCGCTGCGCCGCGCCGCACCGGCGCCGCACCGCTGCCGCCGCGGCCCGTAGGCACGCCACGCCCGCCGGCGCCGCCTTCGCACAAAAGCCGCGCGCAAAACCCGCGCGCGCGCGGCGACTCGCTCGTGCTCCGCGTGCACGGGCGGCAGACCGCGCGCAAGCGAGCGAGCCAACCTCGGCGCGTCCCCTCCGGCCCCCGGCCCGCGCCCCGCGCGGGCCCCCCGGCGCAGCGCGCGGCGCACGTGGCCCTCGATTTGCCATTGCACTTGGAGCGGGCGCTCGGGCGTAGCCCTCCGCCGCCCGCCGCGCGCCGCTGGCCGGCGAAGTTCAAGAGCACGGGCCCGCCGCCCGCCCGCTCGCCCGCTCGCCCGGCCCGCGCTGCAGTGTGGCCCGCTCCACCGGAGGAGGATGGGGATGTCAATGTGGAGGTGGATGAGGAGGTACTTGTGGAGGTACTTGTGGATGTGGATGAAATGGTGAATGTGGAGGTATATGTGGATGTGAAGGTGAATGTGGAGATAGATGCATGTCGAAGTGGATGAAAAGGTAAATGTAGAAGTGGATGTGGAGGTGGTTGTTGATGTGGATGAGAAGGTTGATGTGAAAGTGGAGGTGGATGTGAATGCCAATGTGAACATGACTGTGGATGTAGTGGATGTGAAGGAGGATGTGGATGTGTGGATGGATGTGGAGATGGGGATTTAAAAGGCCAGGAAAGACGAGGATGTGAGCTGGGATGTGAAGGCCTGGCAGAGAAGTAGGAGGTGCGAGGCGGTGAATACGAATGTGGAGGTGAAAGAGGAACAGGAAGAAACTGAAGTTCAGATGGACATAGAAGTAGAATGGAAGAAGGACGTGGATGAGAGTGTGGAGGTGGTTGTGAAGATGAAGGCCGGAGTGGAGGAGAAAATTGAGGTCCAAGTGGAGAAGGAGGCAGGCGGATGCGGAGGCGGAGACCGAGGAGACGGAGAGCGAGCTGCATGTCGAACTGGATGGGAAAACTGTGTGATTCGCTCAGAAATGTTGATCGAATGAGAAATAAAAGCGACTGAATGACATGCTCTAAAATATTCCAAACCGCACGTGCATGCACAAATTATTTGGTATGCTTATTGGCAGTGGAAGTGGAGTCAATCCTATATGCGGATGATGGAAACTAGACACAGCGGACTGTCGAAGCAATTCGTTTAAAACATTTTCGTAGTACTGCTATATACGCAACCACACAGAGGCGCAGAAAATTACTCTTAACGGCTATCGCCCGATCGAAACAAACATAACTAAACATGGTGTACAAGAACTATTCATAGCAAAGGAATTTCCCATCTATATACTTTTTTGTGACAAGGTGGTATTGAGAAAAGTTTCAAACGATCTAATCATGGCATGGAAAAGTGATTGATAGTTTGCTCATAATTATTGTATCAGATGATTTTATTTTAAGGTTCATTACATAACCTAACAAGCTAGCCAGAGTTTGCATCCCGTACAATCTCAAAACATACTTTAAAACGTCTTGACTTAACAGACGTTTACTCTTGCGATGACAAGGTTTAACAAACATTAGGATTAGGCCAAGAATAGATCCAAGGAGCAGGTGACAGAAAACTTGATAACATAAGGAACTAAACTTGACCCCAATATTTAGCGTCTAGTTGCCGTAAGTGTTGATTATTTTACCGGTTAGTAGGCCAACATATTTGATGGGATTTAGGAGAACATTGTTCAGGAAATTTTAATTTAATTCCCTTTCATATTTGAAGAACATGAATTAGAAAAAGAATACACGCTCCTTTAAATGTAATCCATTTTGTCTTACTTTTACATTGTCTTAGTCGGTTTAAAAGAGTAAGGAAAACTCATTTTCAATTAAACTGTACTGAATATTTTTAATTTGTTGAAACTGATTTCTACAAACCCGTCGGCTACTGTAAGGAAGCGCGTTAATGATGCGAGGTAATTCAGGTTTTCCTAAAAATCTGAAGAATTAAAATTTAACAAAATAAAATAGACAAAAGTGAATAATAATAGACTAAAATTAAAAACTCTCTAGATTAGCAACTTTTGAAAAAGTTGACATTTTCGCTTCCGAGAAATGGAAAACTTGCATTAGTAAACAAATTGCAGCTTTGATTGTTTTGCACTGCTAACACATCCCCGGCCCTACTCCTACCACTAGAAGCAATAAGAGAGCTCAACAAAATGTGCGAATAGTGAAGCTACCTTTATATCTAGAAGCAAAACAAGGGGCCATCTCAGCATTTGCTCAATAGATCAGGGAAAATGGGCAAAAACCCAACCGAAATTGGATATAAATAAATAAATATGAATAGATGACATCAGGGGTAGTGACTTGCTAGCCAGAGGCCTAGCCCGCGAAGCTGTAGGTTATACAATAACTAGTGGTGATAAAACAGCACATACTTTCTCTCCTGTATTTTCACGCAAAATTACGCGAAAAGTACTCAAATTTTCCAAAGATTGTACTTGACCTTATTTAAAAATCTATCTTTAAGGAACATATTTCATTATGCGAAAACTTTTTTATTTTAATAATCGTAGTAGTAAAAAGACAAATTTAAATATCTGCAATTTTTCGACGAACGTAAGAACAGCGTCCATTGTCTTAAACGTCCTTCATAATATCCAACAACAAAATTTAATAAAATACAATGGGGGTATTTTTTTAACATTTTGAAACTGTCACAGAGATTGCATGTAACGTGCCCCAAAATTTAAAATATAGTTATTTTTAATTGAAGGGGCCACGACATAAGCCAGATCGATTTGGTAATATCAATTTTGGAGGAACTCGACTGGATGGTTTAACCACTAGCGTTGTTCACAGACGGACGGACAGAGAGAGACGGTCAGAGACGGATGGACAGATGTTTCGCCGTCCTTCGATTTTTCGGTTTCAAGGACCCACAAAATATGGATATTTGCTACACCACGTCTCAGAGGACCTTCTTTCTACATTTTGCTAATGGATTTATCCACTTTTTCGGTACCAGGGCGCTGTAATACGAGTTTTCCTGCCGTAAATTCGTCGTTTTTTTGCTCATTACATAATTTTCCATCTACTACGTAAGCGGCAGCGAGAAAGTTAAAACAAAGGTGGGAGAGGTGGTGGAAGCGGTGGTGCTGATGGCTCAGCGCAAATTTGCTAACGACAGCGCTTGGCTACATGGGCGCTCTTGCACACTTTCAACTGCAGTTGCATCCGCCTGGGGCGGTGCGTAAAACGTTTAAGCGCACTCGGACATGCACTCTTCTCGGCACCGGGTCTGTGATTGTCTCTACTCGAAACAGGGCGAGGGAAGGAACATAAAACCTCCCCTAAGACATTTTTTGGAATTGTAATTCAGTGTATACAAAACAATTACCACGCATTGATCACATCAATTCAAACGAGTATTTGCTTTGCACAGTTTAAAAAATGCCAATCTACCATTATTTATTTTTAATTATTTGAAAATATGATTACGCAAAAAATCGGTTGGGCTCAATCTATAATATCCTCCTTTCGTTGGTATACTTTTTGATTTTCTCATTTGCTCAGTAAACTAATTTCCCATGATTCTAGTTGCGTAGAAATTATATTATTTAATAAAATAATACATTATCGTTACCTATGTTTATTTTAGGATTAGCAATCACTACATATGATATTCACACAAAGAAATTGCCTTAAAATTTTACTGATGGTAAGAAGTATTCGTATTTGCATTGGTTTGGGTGAGATGATATTCGTCTAAAGGAAACAATAATAAATGTAAGCAGCAGGTAATAATTAATATAAATAATGTGTTATTGTAATAGCTACAATGAGATTTTCAATTTATCCATGAAAAGAAAAGAAAGTTGACAATGTGCGTTTCAAACGCCATAAATAGTAAATTAAATTTTCATCTTCAAAGAATCTAAGTTTGCAAAATGTCCTTCCTTAAAAAAATAAGGTCTTGGGATAATGTATGAGAATTTGAAAAAGTCGGCCAAAGCGATTTAAAAAAAAAACTTGTGCCTGTAACTTTAAAAAAATCCATATTTTGCCTCCTAATGAAAAATATGAAATTGAATTTCGGAATATAAATGAAATATATTTCGTGACAAGTAATAATCGCTACTGAATTCTCTGATTCTCAATTACGAATTTTAAATGGATGCATGTGCCCATCGTAATAAATTGCAGAGTTTGATAGTCACCGAACGTCATACGAATAATGCTCAAACTATCATAAACAAGCCGACCTCACTTCTTGCACCAATACACGTGTATTTTGGAAGTTTGGTTCAAAGAATAATGATCCTAAATGAAAGTAAGAATCTAAGATATGCACTTGCAAAGCGTTTAAGAACTGATTTATTTATTTACACAGTCACGCGCGTTAGAGGGCATTTCAGTTGCTGTTGTTATTATCATTAACATTATTATTTTCATTAATTCTATTATTATATCATTATAATTATTGTTATTTATCGAAAAAATCTCAACTTTAGTAAATTGCCCTGCTTCTTGCATCAACGTGAACCATTGTACTGCTTCCGTTGAAACGTGGCGTCGTCACTTGAGCTCCGAGAGCAGCGGGGAACTGCATTTCCTTGCATTTCCCTTCTTCATTCCTGTGCGCTTGTAGCTCGCCCGTTGAGCCCGCGCCGCCAGCCACTCGGGGGCCTCGCTTCTTCCAGCGTCGGCGGCGTCGGCGTCGGCGTCGGGG
>BOPP01000036.1:3183290-3203668 GCA_017312745.1 Gryllus bimaculatus
CGCCGCCGGCTCGTGAGTCATAAAACACTTTGAATAAAAGGGGCAGAAAAAAAGAGGGGGAGGCATCAGCGGCGGCGGCGGCGGCGGCGAACGGACGAGAGTAGAAGAAAACGAGGCCTTACTCCCTTATTTTTTTTGTGTACATACATAAATGCACCCGGGGAGGGTTTGCGCATCAGATACGAGATCAGAAATAGGATTTGATAAATGATGCGCCGCGCGCGGACTTGTTCGCGAGTCACGCCACCCCGGCGGACATTAATTCGGCCATCATTACTGCGAGTCCCAGCGGCGGTCGAGTCTTCTCCTCGGAGAGCGGGAAGAAGCGGCGGAGACGGCGGCGATGGTGGTAGTGCAGGAGTTAGAAGCGGACGCTTTCATAACGGATATGCTTTGCGAACATCCGAACCCACTGCTCGTTGATCATCTGACTGCGATTTCGGCTACATTATAGAAAAGAAAGTTGACTCGAAACAGAGAAATAAACGTTTTGGAACTCTCTTTATATGAAATCAATCAACGGGTGAAGTTCAAGTGACCGATGCGTTTATGGGAGTGATAGGTCTGAAACAGTACACGAAGCAATGAAGAAAACATTAACTATTTTCTATTTCTGATTACGCAATGAATGCGCAAGTAAAGTTACTGTCCTTCCTGTTTTATCGAAATAGAAACATTTCAGATTGACCATGCAAGCCCAGAATGGTTTCGCCATTCTCCACAGCAATGGATGGTATGCGCATTCATTCGTAACATGAGATCCCAAAGCTGCTCAAATGAACCTCTCGAGTGGAGATGGAGATGGCGGTGGTGGTTGTGGTGTTGGGAATGACAGATTCAAACGGAAGAGCAAAAGTGTAATTATGGAAAGTCTCATCAAACTAGTGACAAACATATTGTTTTTAAAATTGCGGTTACGGCTTTCATAATTAGATAAATGAGATTAAGATAAATTAATATTTACATAATTGTATTCAACTTTTATGTTGAAAAGGGACAAAATAAAATGTCAGATTATAAAAGTGCTTAATTTACATTAAGCGTAAAACTTGAAAAATACATTGCTAATTACGAGGAAACCATCATAAAAACCCATAGATTGAATTTACTCCACAATAGTTTGGTCTTCACTAGCTGAAGTGAGAATTCATATTGGAAATCGAAAATCAAAATAGACTTATAGCCGCACCACATTAGAAAGTTGATTACTAATATGAAATTACGCACTGTTCAACAAAAGCTTTGTTTGTGTATAAACAGACGTCGTATTTCAAGAGAAAGAGTAGGGATACTATATTCCCGATATTCTAATATGATTCAATAGATTTCTAGAGTTCACGATTACTATTTTCTGATAAATAAGGCTTTATTATGAATTGATATTTATCTAACCATGTAAGGAAGCGACATTATGAGAAAATATTGCAGCGGTATGGTTACCTCAAATTGTTCAGTCATGCCAATAAAATCACATTTCGGTGATGAAAATGTTCTCAATATCATTTGTAATTTCTGTTAAGAATTGCAAGCTACATCTCTAATAAGCTCTGATATTTTTATATTCCTTGGAAATTTTAAGACATTACATTTCATTAGAAAACATAACAAGGAAAGCTCATATTTCAAGATTTTTTACTTTTATCTTATTTGCTAATTGAAATTTTGGTAATCATCAAGTAGTAAATAACGTGTCTCTCCAGAAGTTAAAAATGTAATAAAATTTGCAAGTAAAATGATCAAATGTGTTTGGTAACAGATTTTTTTCTTTGTAAGTTGTTTTACGTAGAAAGATTTCCTTAAGAACAAGGTCTTCCCCACTATGTTTTTCTCGGAAATAGCTGAGAGCATCCAGAATTTTAAATACTTCACATATGAGTTATATACTAATTACACGTTATTCTGCAGAATATCATCAAGATATTTAAGATTTACTTTATGTGATAAAATAATGGTACGGCCATAAATTCTAACAGAAATGTATGCAGAGGTTTTGAGGAAATGAGGTACATTTTTCTCTCCAATTCTGCCAAACTATTCGTTGATGTGCTTCATGTGACACAGTCTTCTTGTAAGTTCACAGCTGAGAAGTAGCTAAAGCATAATGATGTACAGAAACCATTACACACTGCACCCTGCTAGCTCGTAAACGAAAAAATTGCGATCTTTATCTCAATTATAGTAACCTTGCATCACCGGGTAATTACATTATTTCGTAGAACTTCTACTTGGAAACGCCTACGAAGGAACAACCGGCTGAAATCCAGTAACTTGCATTATAAAATTTAATAGTTTTGCGAGAACTTCAGTCTGCTTGTGAAAAAACGTGTGGCCTCAGCCAGTCCTAAGAGAGGGACAGTAGCTATGATGGAAAACTATTACGGGATGTTGAGATTAAGATAGCAACAGTGTGAGGCTACATAATAAAATGATTTACGGCAGGATTTCTCATATTATAAACCAAGAAGCTATTACGACGTTAATGTAACTTTGAATTTGAAATAAATACTTATTTTCTATTTTCTAAAACTTTACTAATTTTTCCCGTTCGATTCTCTTTTAGAGAAAGAGATGAATTTTATAAAGTGTACCTCAAACACATCACAAAGACGTCAAATGTCCAACATTTTCGTTTGTTGGATAGCATAGTCCACTGATGTTTAAGTCAAATTACAACGCTCCATATCAATTATCGCCTTGGGGTGGCAATAATTAAAACATGAACAACCTGCATTTTGTGAGAAAAGATTTATTGATATTACTAGAGTATTTAATCAAATAAAAATACTCTAGTATAATTTAAAATATTGCTAACGTGCAATACAATCATTTTAAATATTATGAGTCTTTAAAATGGTTTGATTTTGTGGTAATTTAGAAGAAAAGTAAATAAACGTTTCAAAAATGTTCCAAAATTAAGCGATTTACTAGCCACGAGATTCATTGCTTTCGTAAATTGTTTACCCCACCCATATTCACATTGACAAAAACAAAGAATTCTACTAGAAATTGCGGAAAAAACTGGACATGAACTGAACTAATACTTCCTACTAAATGAACATTTTTAAATACGAGTGAACTGATACAAATTTAAAATACAAATACACAAGATTACACATAAAGACTTTTAAAATACACCTCGTTGCCCAGGATTTTATCCCACATTTTGATATAAGTTTCTTACATATTTAGTTTCATGAAATTTCACACTGTATGATATCAATTATATACATCAACATGCAACGTTGAGTCTGGAGGTCAGTTTCCTGAGAGTAAAGACTTATTACTGTGATCCATCGTGTTGTCTCTGGGCTTGTCAACGCAGCTGTACTCAACAGACGTTTAGCGTCATGCAGACAAGGTCGCGGGAATCACGGTTCAGGCGAATAGCCTTGCAAATTACACACCGCCAAGTTCTCTGAACTCTCATGCGCTCCAGCCGTTAACTAAATACGAACTTCATTTATTCATGCATTTTGCATAGTTTGAAGGACACTTTTGGAGCGAATATAAAAGATTCAACCAAGAGAATACGGAATTAATAGATTAAATCCCATACACAGTTGAAATACTAAAGACGATTATTAATTTTGTACCGAACGAAGAATTATGTTCTTAGATACTAAACTAACGTAAAGGATTACGTCAAAAAAATTAAGGACATTCCCGATAGCATTATTCTCTTATTTATACAAAGCATTAATATATAAGGCCGTAGTGTGCTAAGTATTAAATGACGTATTTGTGTAGTGTTCTCAAATGTTGGAATCATTTGTTTCAGTAATCATGACTATTCGAAGGAAATGTTACACCGAATTAAGCCTTTATGCTAATTGATCTTGAAGTAAGTTGAGAGTTTTAATCTACTAAAACTCAAATGAAAACAAAAGTAGACAACGCGTCAGTGATCATCTCTGTTAAGAAATATATTAAAAACCTTTACATAATTTCTATGAAAGTGTAGTGTTCCAACATATATTAATGATGACACTAACTTGATAAACGTATTCCTTCAGATTCTACGTGCGACAGGGAACAAGTATATATTTAAGAAAAAAATAACAATAGTTTAGGTAATTGTGAGGTTTCCATTAATATTCGGTACCAAATTGAGAACAATGAGTATCTTCCGAACCACACAAGTTTCCTTTTTGCACAATGCTATGTATTTACTCCCGCAAAATTGCTATTGCAGAAGACTACGGACTGTATCAGGCAAAAATGGTGTTATTTCTAAATTCATCCTTTTCTCCACTTCCATTATCTAGTCACAAAAATGTTTCTAAAATATTTCACTCGAACAAAAATATTTCAGTCGTGGGATTTGAAGCGTTCGTCTATTAATGTAACATGCTAAAAACGCACGAGTCATAGATATCAATATTGTTTTTCC
Organism: Gryllus bimaculatus; assembly: GCA_017312745.1. NCBI lineage: Eukaryota > Metazoa > Arthropoda > Insecta > Orthoptera > Gryllidae > Gryllus > Gryllus bimaculatus. The sequence continues at coordinate 3,187,681 of BOPP01000036.1, forward strand.
AATTTATCGGATTTATTTGTTTTCTTTAGAATGAAACAAAAACGAACTTTAAATCCACTTCATTGCAAGCGCTTAGCAGCAAGGGTTCGAATACTGCAGCTGTTCAGCAGGAATGTCACACATGAATGACATACATTATTAACCTCCAATAATTAATAAATTCGGAAATCTTGCCGATATATTTGATAACACCAACTAAAAAGAATAAAGGATGCTTGTAACTTAAGTTTGTATCAAATTAATTATTAAATCTGAAACTTCTTCTATTTTACAGAACGAACCGTTGAGTTCAATTAGCGTAATATTTCTACTTTTGCACTCAAGGCGTTTTTGCACATTTGCAGGTTCTCGAGAAATTAAAAAAATGCCCTGTCTGCATATTCTTGGTGTCATATTATGGTGCACAATTAGAGGTAACTGTGCACTAGAAGTGTCCCTCCCTTGTACTATCTTCCTGTCCATTGTCGAAGTCATTGAGTCCATTGTGAAAAACAAAATTATTCATTTCTTCTTGCTACAAAATAACTTAGAGTGGTTAATTTAATTAAAAGTACATTTTTTGTTTGTTCTGAATGATTCAAGGACGGAAATTAGCAAATTGCCTCAGCTGCTCACTACCTCACATGATGGATAACCCTGTATTTTCTACAATTAATATCATTACTTTAAAGCAATAGTCACATTATTGATTACATCTCGGCGCAAGTTCGTTCCAAGACCGTTCACATTATTAATACAATTTTTAAGATTTTAACAATTAAAACAATATTATTAAAATTTTTAAGATGAACTGAAGAGAGCTGAGGATAAATAATAAAATAAAATACTTATACAATGCCCTAAAGTACTTTCTGGGTACGCCCCTGTAACGCCCAGTCTTCACTTTCATCTGCTCAGAAAAAAGGAGGGCATAAAGACTAGTGCTTCCTACCCCATCGCGACGCTCAGAAATAAGTATGACATTCATTCAAGGCCTCGGGTATTAAAGCCCGAACCTTCCTAATTTAGGGGATACATTTTCCCCTTAAAATATGAAATATTCTCCTATATTATTTAATCATGATGTATAACAAGACTCAGAAATATTTTTTTCCGAAAAAACATTAGTATGAGTTATTAAAAGAAACACTATACAATTTTAATGTTAAATCAACTATCATTTATTTTCACTTTGAATATTTCTGTGTGCAGAAAATATGTTTACTTCAACAGGTGGGTAGTAGATATTTGAATATGTACGATAACTACAAATTCCTATTATGAGACTATTGATTGACGAAAATGCTTGCTTTAGATTCCAATGATTAAACAGACAGATCCAGCCGGTTAATTGATAACATAATATGTGTTCCTTATTCATTTTGTGAGTCTATATCAAAAGACTAAAATAAGCATTAAGCTTAATACACTAGAGGAGCCACATTTAAAAATTGTTGGAAATATTTTTTTTTAATTGAATTTAATTCTGGTAACAATTATATAATTTATACAATTCATAAAATTTGTATATTTTTATTTGTAAATGGAAAATAGGTCGTCTAAATTATATTTTTATTAATCTTTGTACAAAAAATCTTTTTATACTAGTAGAAGTAGAATTAATTTAAATTCGAATATATGTGTACGATATGTGTACATTAATAACATTTATATATGTTGAATAAGTTAACTGTTAATATCATTAAAGGAATTCATGAATAAGATATTCGAAGCATCTTTATAATTGTTTATAATTGGTTTATAATCAATATTTTAAACCATTTCCTTTAGGAGGGGGAACCCCAACCTGTAACACTTCTCTTCTGGAACAGCTTATGGTTCTTAAAAGCACAATTTTACCCAGTAACCAATTTAAAATATACGAGGCGATTACTTCGTAATAGAATAATTCTAGTACAGTAAAACTAGTAATTCAGCGTGGAAGTTCCGCACGTGCGAGCAGGCACAGAGCGCAGTGTATGCACCGGTACTCATAGCCCTATCGCTCGCCTGGTGACATCTAAGCTTTCTGGCAGAACCATAATCTTAGTGTCTTCTATAGAGCTGAATTGGGGCAACTGGCATTCGTCTGGGCTTCTGCTCTGGCATAAGGCGAGGATGGCGTTCTTGTGCGAATTATGTGTAAATAAATTGCTTTCGTAACCCATTCACCTAAGAGAGCGAAAGACTGAACGCTGTACTACTGAGTCGGTAAGAGCTATCCACTGATAAATCTTATTCATCGTTGTAGTCTTGGTGTTCTTTGAGAAAAAGGGATGTAGACAACGGAAATAATATACGATAATAGTAGAACCTATAGTAGAACCTTTGGTGCTTAACACATTAAGAGTCGGAATTTTCAACAAATACATAATAATAATAATAATAAACAATTATTACTAACACAGTTTTTCAATGTATAAATACATATTTGTTTCCATATTTTTTACAAAATGAAATCCAATGTATTTTTTCTTTCTCCATTTCTGTCTCTCTCTTTCCAATCTTCATTCGAATTTTATTTTAAAATTACTTCAATTTCCCAAAACCATGAGATTCTGGTCTTTCCTCTTCTTCTCTTCCCCGTGGAAAACCTCTTGAAAAAAAATAGAAACTAACAACTTTAACAATAATATCAATTATAAGTAAAAGAATCCGGTTGTCTTGTAGAGAAAGCGGCCGCGTGGGGCCCGTTGGCGGCGGCGAAGGGGGCCTGCCGGGGCTCGAGGCGCGACCACCGCGCGCGCCGCTCACCCGCAGCGACCCCTTTCGGGGCCCCGCGGGCGGGAGCGCGGGCCCACGCCCCCCGCCCTCCATTCCCGCGCACTCGCGGTTGCCATCTGGCCCCGCAACGCCCGTCCAGAATTTTTCCCCTTTTGGGCCCCTGTGGGACGCCTAACTGACAGAACGTCCCCATTTTATCAGACAACCAACTTTTTTAATTTTTTTAAAAAAAAGTATCGTAATTATTTGAAGATTGGAATTGACAGAGGTGTTATATGACAGATCTTACTCTCTATTTGTTAAAATGATACTTATTTCTTTTAGTTGATATTTGTAAGGCATTCTTATAGAAATAATATTGTTTTTTACACATCTAACAATAATTTTTCAACAAATAGCATGAAGTGTCTGTAACTTAAATATGTTTTTAAAAACAAATTCAAATTTCTATTTTATATTCTTATATGTAGTAAATTTCTAATCATGTGAATAACATTATTGAGCAAAGTATGAAAACATACGTCTTTTTCGAGCGTTCAGTGCTTTTTCAGAAGTAATTGGTTTTTATCAAAATGTGAGATCGGTAAATATCCGATAAAAAACTCTAACGTGTGTGGATAATACATTTTTTAAATGCGAATATTTTAAGAGACCTGTTGCTCGTACTTTTGGAAAGCCCTGTTCTGCAAATAAGTAGATCTGATTACTGGCACGGCATTGTAAAGGAGGCTTTGAACATTTGAATCATAATCAGGTTAAAATTTCTTTTCCAAAAACTGAATTGTTTCTGTCCAAAATTTTAAATTGTTCGAGTAGTTTACACTTGACTTGCGGACCTGAAATATTACATTTCATGCTGAGACGGACGCCAAAGAGCACATACTTGAAACTCCTGTGAGTTAAAGGCGAATTAAGTGCACTGAAATTCACATATTATAATTCTTCTAAGACTGCTTTACAACAGTGTACTGAATTAGGGATGAATTTTATTCAATGTCTCAGAATGAAAAATAGGAAATTATTTTAGATACTATATTGGAATATTAAAATACATTTTCAGTAGCAACATATTACCATATTGAAAAATTAATAGCATTTGAATAAATTAACGGTTTTTGCCATATCTTCCTTCATCTGTTTTACAAGCGAATCCACTGGCTGGAGACCACATGGGAGCAACGCAAAAATGCAGACCGCAATAAAGTTTTGTAATGTACACCGAGAAACTTGGGCATGTGCGCGTATAGCACGTTCCAAGTTAAGAGTAACTACGGAGAGATTTACGGTGATTTATTTAAATATTTAAAGCTTCATATTAAGTGTTATTTATAGTGGAAAAGATTCCTCTGCACGACGTTAGTTGGGAAGAAAGCCATTTTATGGTCCTGCCCCAAAGCAACAGTCCAGCATAGCGTTCGCGCTAAGAACCTGGGAGAACTACACATAAAACAGAATTTGTACGGTGGTTCTGTTTCGCTGGAATGGAACACGCGTTACAAATTAAGAAAATTAGTTAGGGTTTTAACAATATAGTTCTAGCTCAACGGTGCCAACCTGTTTTACGGTAGTGGAAATAATATGCATGAGAATAGAAGTTTTAGTACTAAAAATTATGTTTGGGAATCGAGCAGACATGTAGTGCAAATTAATATGAATATATCAGATGATGTAGAAAGAGAATAGTCTTAATTTTATCGCATCATTCTGTCGCGATAACTAATTTTTTCAATATTCATTGGTGTATTTCTTTTTACAATATTTCAAAAACGAGTTTTTGAAAAATATTAATTGCATTTACGATCGCCACATTTATGATAAGTAAATTGCATTTCTTGTTCAGTTTGGTGTCCATTTAAAAACACACACAGGAAACCATAAGAAAAACAACTTTGAATTTTATTTCAAAGTATGGTATTAAAAGTTCGCAACTAATATATATGACATAACGAAAAATATCCGGCGTGCCCAGTTAGCTGAGTCGATTAGGTCGTACTGTAAACAAGGTTGGTAGTTTAAAATTTCGCTTTGGGTTTTTGACCTTTGTCTTTCATAATATGTAATAGGGGTATTACGCTTTTTGGTTCGTTAATTGAGAGAGAAAAACGTATATGTCTCACTATTCTAAGATATAATATTTTGCAAGTGTTATGCGTAAAGAGAACCAAGGTGTCAAGGTATCAATAGCATTTCTCCATAATTTAACAATTCCTTCAGCACTTTCAAACACGTAGTACATCCTGGCGAGACTTAGTAAATCCCAATATAGTGAAGTTTCACTTTAAGCGAATCAAAGCCACTGGCACTGATCCACATACATTACAAATAAATGGTAAATTATGGTATTCTAGTAAACTCTCCACATCTGCTGTAGTGAAAAGGAAATAGAACAATTTGTTTTAGGACCACGAATACCCATAACACTACGATTGGAGGAGAAGGGCCTTGTGATTTATTTTTAGGGCATTAACGGCCAATGAAAAGGACTGAGTGAACTGAGATTTAATTCAGTCCATCTATTGCAATTCTTATGAGCCTAAAGACTTCACTGACGCATACTTAGAAATGAAAACTAGTGAAATCACAACTATCTTGGACATCGTAAATACTGTGAAAGGGACTTACAAAGATGAAAAAAAGGATGTGAATGGTTTAGCCACTAGTGTTGTTAACAGACGGAACCACGAACGGATGGACGAATCGACGGACGGACGGACAGACTGACAGAACACACACACACACACATGGACGGACATACCGTACGTTTCCCCTTAAACCAATTTTAAGGCATCAAGGACCCACAAAACGTGGATTTTGACAACACAATATATTAGAGGAAGTTATTAATACATACAGGAGAACGAACTATCCATTCTCGGAATCTGGTACCCATAATAGGAGTTTTTCAGTCTATAAGTCGTTATTTTCCGCTGCATCATTACAATACTGTCTTTTTTAGTACGTATGTAGTATGCGAGAAAGTAAAATCTTATTTTAAGCTAAATAAATATATTGAAATTATGGATTCACCGTGTGTACATTTTATTAAACCTCCGAAATAAAAATTAATCATCGATGAGAAACTAGTTTGTTGCAAATTATTGATTACATTGATATGTCTATGAAACAGTGAAGCAGAAATGTTAGTCCCTTGTTCGATAAATCCGGAGCTGACAGTATATCACAGGTAGCTTCAATGAAAACAATTGATAATGCGACAGTTATTGAGGGCAATTATTAAATTACCAATAAAAATGCGTTACATGGGAGCAAAGATGAAGAAAAGGGTAAATTGAAAGTAATGATCTTTCCTTTTGTTTATATTACTGAAAACTACGTAGTGAAAACAGCAGAAAATTCACCAGTATTCACAAAACGCTCAGCACACATCTGTAATGTATTTTGAATGTTGGACCTTTTACTTAACAGGCTGAGTTTGGCTTATTGGCTGAGTTTTAAGGAAACCGTGAACTGCTTTTAACACATTATTTGTATAAAATACCTTTCTTCTCATGCTAACGAAAGCCATTCAATGTGCTGTTATTGTTATTAACTACAAGTTAACAATTATTTATTTTACATGTAGCATAAATGAAAAATTATTTGTAAGAAAACATCAAGTTGGCTCGACACTAAACTTCTAGCCACACCGCTCCCCGAGAAAAACCTTGGTGCGCCTCAACTTAAAATAAATGTAAGTTACACATACACGAAGCTTACTTAATACAGCAGGTGCATATAATTTATTTTAACATATTGAGAACGTTGGCTGGGCCAAGACTTGTTTCTGACGTTGGCTTCAGAAATAAACCTTTGGAGAACGTGGAAGGCTGGAGACAAATGGACAAAAGGAGGGAAGGTCAGCTATGTCATTAAAGGGCTTTTATTTAATTTTAAATATACTGCCACGCCCGTTTACTGGATAATTTCTAACACAGAATTGAGTGATTTATTCAATTGAATCTTTAGGGTTGTTTATACCAGGCGTGAAAGTTTCCTAGTTTCTCCATATTAAAGAAACAAAAATTGAGTTCCTGTAATGTAATAACAGAATTGACGTTTATTCGATTCGATGGGAATTGAAGGAAGAAATAAATACGTAATTACGAACAAATAAAAGAACTTCGGATTCAGTAGGTCGTTCAGAACGCCCGATAAACACAAGAAAAAGACTAACGACTTCACTAAGGTAGGAAATGAACGAGATAAAACGTTCACAACAACCGACGCCCGCGTCACCGAGACAAAGCGAGTGCCGACGGCGCCCGAAGACGTTCCCTGGAATCAGCCCCTCCTACGTCGCCCCATCGCAGCAGGCACTATTTCTCCGCGAGCATTAAATTTCTCGGGGCGAGACAAACAGTAGGAGATTTAATTCCCGATAATACACGTCGGGCGTCCGGTAAACAAGAACGCAGCCAATTCCTCCACTTCGTCCAAATAAACCCCCCCTCTAAACTCACTGCGCGACCTCGCCGCGCCGCGCAGGCAAGAAGTAGAAAGTACGAGCTCCATTAACACCTCGCTACGTGATCGCCCGGCGCCTCCCACAGGCCCCAGCGAGCGGGGCGGGGCGGGGAAGGGCGTGGAGCAGGGGTAGGCAACGCACGGCGGTGCGCCGCGAAGAGTGGCGTGATAGACACACTTGGACAATTTGTGTGTAGGGAGGTTATGTGTTCGTCTATGCTATCAGAGATATGCTCTTGGTAGAAAAGACGCTTCAGCCCCGGTCGGGAACGGGCAAGTGATTCTGCCCTGAAGAAGGTCACACGACTTGTCCTTGGCACATAACGCGATCATCCGGCGACTACCACAGGCCCCAGAAGAACAGGGGTCGTGACAGGGCGAGGAAATGGAGCAGGGTTTGGTAACAAACGACCTATTCGATCCACGAAAAGAGGCATGATAGGCAGAGGCGGATTTTATGCGTAAGAAAGTAGTAGGGAGCTACTGATGAAAGAGTTCACGTATATGTCTTGGCTAACGGAAGTCACTCTCGGTGGAAATGGTATTTCAGTCCTTAATTTTGGGATAATTATGGCTAAGTTATTCTGTCCTGAAGAACGTCGCACGTTACGTCGTTTGCAGAAAACTTCTCAACGGGAACGCCCGGTGACTCCCAGAAGCTCCAGAGAAAACAGGTGACCTGGCGGGGTGTGGAGCCGGATTTGGAGGCGGACGGCGCGCGGGCGATAGGTGCTCGAGCGGCGAAGAGAGGCGTGGTAGACAGAGGCAGTTTGAGAATTTAATGTTAAAAAACAGGTAGGAAGTTTCTGAGGCAAGGGTTCATGTGTATGTCTATTTCTTCACTAGACACTGTCGGTAGAAATGACGTTTTAGCCCGTATTGTTACGCGACTTATACCTATGTGATCATGCCCTGAAGAAGGGCGCACGTCACGATCTTTGTCGTTAACATCTCCAACGGGATCGCAGGGAGACTTTCGAATACTCCAGAAGAAGTGAGGGGCGTGGAGCAGGGGTTGGTCACGAACGGCTCGTGCCTCAGGATTTAGGAATGTTCATGTTGTGTCAAATGATGGGACTTTGGAAACATGTTCATTACTCATCACAACACTCGCTGAATTATTGGCCATTTTTGAATTTGGCTGCACATGATATCAGCAGTTTTTTTACTTGTTGATGTGCGTTCCTACAGTAAAGAAAATCAACTTGCTCAGTAATATCAATATATTACTAGTTTCCTTCCCTGGTTAAATGAGTATGGAATCTAATTAAGATGAGAGTTATCGAAGAATGTAACTGCAATTAGCCAGTGGTGCAAACATGACATATCACAGCAAATTTTACGCTGTTCAAAAATCAACAGTCACGTTCAAACCCTTGAAATTCTGTTTGGAGTCTCGTGTCACGTCCTTTGCAGTAAACCTTTCAACGGGGTCGCGTGGTACCTCCAGCAGGGCCCAGAAGAACCAGAGGTCGTGACGTGGAGGAGTACGGAGCAAGGACTGGCATCTAACGGTTCTTGGACGGTCCATGCACGACACGAGTCCTTTTATCTGCGCTTAGGGACACGTCATGATCACAGGGAAGAGTCCAAGGTCCGTTGTTATTTATAGTATATATATTATATTAATTTATTATATAGTATATATAATTAACGCTATATATATAAGATTTGGTTGGGACTTGAAACCATACATAATATATAACGGGGATTTTTGGTTTGCAAGCGAGAGTGGATATTTTGTGTAATGGCTCTTGAGAAGGGGGATTAAAATTAACGTTAAAGACACACGTGATAGGAGAAATGTTCATAAAAAGAGGCTGATTTAGATAATGGCTCAAGGTACATGGCAAATGAATAAATAATTAAAGCTCAGGTTAACTTGGCAAGGTTTATCAGAATTCAGGCCGGTGTTTCTAAGTAAAGACAGATGACACATATAATGGGAATTAGAGATAGATTCGAGGGCTTAATGGTCGCTGGTTGAATATAGGTGTGAATTGTGACTAATGAGTGATGCGTATGGTGAACAGGTGTGTTGGTGGTAGTGAAGGAAAGGGGCGTGGATAGGACATTAAAAGAGAAGGGTAGGAAGAAGCAAGAGCAACTATTAGTTACAGAACTTTGTGATGTAGGTGCTTTTAGGAAAAGGAGTGAAAATCAAGGAATCTAGGAAATTCATCTCTAGTACCGAGGGGCCGATTTATTGGAATAAGTGGGCTCCATTATTGTTTGGGGACCCATATTCTTTTAGGGGGGAAGTAAAATCTCTCGAAAAGTGCAAGAAAGTATTGCACGCAAAAATTTGTTAGGAGAGGACGTTTATTTCTGAATTTTAGATCTAGTGAGAACCTTTGGAGAAAAGCAGAGAGAAATCGCGTCTTTGTGCGTTTTATTCAAATCAGTATGATTGATCGTCCGTGGGGGAAAGTGCGGCAAGATTTTAAAACCGCCATTCGTAGCGCGAAAGGATGATGTAAGAGTAATTCCTCATTTGAACAGGATAACATACAAAGATGTGAAACGAATTGCTGTAACGTGCTGGAGATTTCTCAGAATGTAAAAAAGTTTTAATTAGATAAATAATGTGGTATTTTTTTTAGAATATATATATAACATTATTTTAAAATTATTTATGTTGTTTTATGTCAGTATTTAATGAAAGGATTTAAATATACTAATCGTAAGTAAAATTGTGTTACGTATTACGTACAATGAAATGTTCATTTGAATTGTTTGTGTTTTTGTGTTGTAGTAATACTTTAGAAAAGTCTACACCGGAAACATTCCATGTGTACTAGGTAGAACATTAACATTATATTTTTATTATTTCAAGTAGCTTTAATTAAACAAGGATATTTTTATAAGCTTTCGTCTTCCACCAGATGAAAACCAGTTTGCCGCTGCCCATTCGCTTCCGCGCAGTGCACACGGAATTAACCACTAATTTAATTTCTTGAGAAATGAAATTTGAAAGAAATTCATCACGTATGTTTCAAGTCGCAAGATGATTTCTGGCATGAACTAGAAGATTCAGAATTAATGTCGTTCAACACCAGAACGTCCTTTAACGAGGACTTAGAGAGGATTGAGCCGTGGGCGAAATTATTTTGTGTTTCTAACGTGTGATATTCATTCAGTTTAAAATGAAGAAAATGTCCGGTGATACGTCAACAAAACAGAAACTGATAACTCAACCATCAGGACGTGAAACTACTCAAAGTGATGAAGATAAGTGAATAGTTAAAATAGAATTTTGTTGATGGATAATTATGATCCTTAAATAATAAATTCGCGTAAGAATGTGTGGTAGTTATATGAGGAAATGTATTGTTCGGAACTTAAAACACATGCATTGAAAAATATTTGCTATGAGTCTCTCTCTGAATAGGACAACGTAGTTTGAGACGTGAATACTTTATTTGACTACTGAATCGGGAGATGTGCAATGCCTCTTTTTCTCTTTGCGACTCTAAGATCAGAAATAGAAACGCGGGTTGTGCGCGCCGAGAACGAAACCAGGGTTGAGAACCCCTGGACGCTCGGATAGCAACGCGGGGGCAGCGAGTGCAGCTCTCGACAGGAGGCAGCAACAGGGGAGGTAGGCGAGTTTAGATCTGACTGCCAGTGGTGGCGGCGAAGCTGGCGATAGAAGGTAAACGGCTGGCGTTGAACCAGGCGCGGGCAGGGGGCGAAAACGCGCCGGCCGCCGGCCCGCATATCCGACCGCAACCGCCCGCCTACCCCGCTCCGCGGACCAGGAGCCGCGCGCGCCGCTCCGGCTGGCCGCCCGCCCGGGTCGAGGTAGACCGCTCGCCCGGCGGCGCGTGGGCCGGCCGGCGGCCGCCTGCACCGGACACTCAGCCCGCGTCCGTGCTATATACATCTTGCATGCGCCGAGGGGATTACTCGTAGGTACTGCACCGGGCGCAAGCTACTAAAGTTCCGAGCGCGTTCCCAAGGAGGGGAAGAAAAGTCTGAGAAGAGCTGAACCGACGACCACGCTTTATAATAATTACAATTGAGAATTGAACTACCGCCGCCCCATGGGGCGTGAATTCGCGTTCGCTTCGCCGCGGGGCGGAGGTGGCGTGGGGGGCGAGTTGGTAGGGGGGGGGAGGGTGGCTATGGGGTTGCGTGGTGGGCGGCCCCCTGCCGGCGCCGCGCCGTTGCGCCCGGTCGCATTTTGGGCGGGGGCCCCCTTTTAAAAGCGCCGGTGTCTTTTTTCTAATTCACGAGGGAACGCCTGTTGCGCCGGGGCGCTCCCGCTGTGCCGTGGACGCGCCGCGCCCGGCCCGGGCCTCGCGCGAGCCGAGCGGCCCGTTGCTTAGTGGGGCCCGCAGGCTTCCGCAAATGGAACGAAGAGCTCCTCCGAGACACCCCGCCGCGCTTGCGCTCCGCAGTCGAATTAGGCCTAGCGGGTGCTGGCGATGGCGACGGGAGGGGCAGAGGTCGCTACGGTGAAGGCAGTCGTGTTGGTGGAAAACACAGGAGTGATGGCGAGAGAGACGAGGCCGGGATGGGGATGGTAACGGCGGTGGTTGTGATGGTGGTGTCGATGGTGTCAGGAAGTTGGCGAGGACGGTGATGGTCAAAATTGTTGTGAAGAGGTGATGTCCAAGAAAACAAAGGGAAGCAAGAATTGTCTGAGAGGTTGAAGCTGCTGATTTAGAGGAGGTGGCAGGTTTGTTGTAGACTGTGGAATTTGTGTTTGGAAAATTGTTTGAGGCAGTGATGCTGGAGGCGGTGGCGTTGGAGGCGATGGCCTCGGAGGCGACGGAATTGGAGATGGTATTGACGTCTGTGGTGTAGGTGCTGATGCTATAGGTGTTGCTGTTATAGGTGCTGATGGTAGAGGTGCTGATGGTGGAGGTGGGGGTGTTGGAGAAGGCGATGTTGGATACAGCGATGTTGGATACGGCGGTGTTGGATACGGCGGTGTTGGATACGGCGGTGTTGACGCGGTAGTATTGTAAGTGAGGGTGCTGGAGACGGTCGTGTTGGCGTTGATGACGTTGGAGGCGGCGGAGAGGGAGGCGGCGGTGTTGTGACCGCAGTATTGGAGACGGCGGTGCTGGTTATGAAGCAGTAAGGCGCATGCTGGAGCCGCTGAAGACGATTGTAGCGGTGCCAGTGGTTTCGAGGAGGTGCAAATGGCGGGTGTGTTGGTAACAGAGATGGATGGAGGCAAGGAGTGATGGCGGCGGGGCTACATGTGTGAAGTGGACGGCCCTTGTGCACACGACCGCGCACACAGCGTGCGGATACGTGGACACTGAAAAAAAATGGATTTGGAAGCCAGGTGTGGTCCGATTTCGCAAATGTAGAGTTTTTTGCAGTTATATTTTGGAGATTCACTTGGATTAGCATTATATTTATTTTCACTCGGGGATTAATTAAAATAATAGTGATCATAATAATAATAAATTCAGAACAATAGGTTATAAAAATACAACACCGCCAATAACAAAAAATATTATCATAAAAGTAATAACTGTTCTAGTAATAAGTTAAGAAAATTCCATGTTAAAATAGTGCAACCTATGTATTCTAAACCTGATGTGGTTTTTACACCACTAAATTACCGCATCGCACTGCACTAATATGTTCGAAATCTTCTTACACTTCACACTATGCAATGTTAAAAATACATCGTCCTATAATTCAATGGTATGACGGGGACAGAAAAATGATGAGTATATTTACCGGTGAAAGGTAAAACAGAAAATAATTTACACATTTTTGCAACTTTCGTATTGCATTTTTTTACTCAATGACAGACGGCACAAGGTCTATGTGATTTAGGACCAATAATTTATTTAATGTAAAAAATCAGATTCAATTTTATAGTTTTCAATTGTTTTATAATACCATTAGTAATATGCAGCATCCACAACCCAGTTTGCTTTTCTATTTAGTAGATTATTTACTGTGCAGTGGAGTCCACATTTAAATAAAAGCACTAAAGGCAGGATGTTGACCGCTAACGGATGGCTTCACTCGGTGTTTGAGTCCGCTGAATTAGGCCTAGAAGCTACTGAGGCAGTAAGGCGGAACCAACAAAGCGACATTGAGAGCCAGGTTTGCTTCCCGTGGTTCGGCTTTCAGCTTTGTGTTAATTAATTGCACTCCTTTCCATTATAAGAAATTGATGTAAATATCCATTCCAATTAGTAAAACATTTCATTTGGTGAAACACCGCATCCTGCTGCGCGAATTATGATCAAACATTCCAAGCAATACAAAGGAATTCATTTTCGTATTCATGAAGATGTTGAACTAAAATACTTGGGTGTTATACCAGTCTATAAGCTTAATTCATAGTTATTCCAGCAAATTATTCTTGAAGAAGAATAGAAAACAAGTGAAGAATAGAATGACAAGTTCTGAGGAAAGAATATTTCTTTTCTCTTTAGCTTCTTCCTTGTAATATAAAAGCACAAAGAAACTAATCTAACAGAAAACATATATCATGACAAATGAAATTTTGCCTGATTCCAAAACGATATACAGAACAATCAAAAATTAATTTCGCGGATTGAGAAGCCAAGAAAAGTTCACAGCTACAACTTCACGGGCGCAAGGGCCTGAATTATTGAAATATTTCGAAGGAACGTCTTTTTCTGAAGATCTTGCTACCTCCCGTCTTTAAAAGAACTGCACGTGCAATAGTGGTTAAAAGCTAAATTACAATAAAATAATATGAAAATTCTTCGGGCCCAAAAGAAACTCATCGAGAGTTTAAAAAAATATTGTATACAATCTCTAAAGAGCCTCATGAAACGAGGAATTTGTATTTTTAAAAATACCTTGAGTTCGGGGTACATGCAATAAGAAAGTGAGTATTGAATTGTAATCATAAGCAAACGTCTGCAAAGCAGATAACTCTGTATATAATTTTGTGTGTGTGATATAGACCTAATGCAAGTGCATGATAAAACGAGTTATATGATTATATTCAAATACCTTTTTATTGGTCCAACACTAACGAAGCTGACAGCAAAAGAAAAAATACAAATACTCTCTAATAAAGGGAAAATACATTCAACAAATCATTTTAAAATAATTATCGGTTTCCGTACATAACTTGCAAGAATAGACGCATTATAAAATTCCTAATAGGCCCTGAGAATCAGCTACGATGCAAAATATACCTGGCGTTTGCTGTGTACGATTCATAGCAACATCCTCTGCCCACCCTGCTCTCGCTTTCATTGTAAGCCTTAAGCCCATCCGGTGGAATAAAGTGTGGGAGATCGCAGATGTGTGCTGTCTAGTGGCATGAAAACGTTACTATTAAAACTATTAAAAACTAAACGTTACTATTAAAAAATTATAGTACTACTATTGAAATATTATAGTTCGTGTTTTGTATACTGTAAGGAGCCTACGATAAGACCACTTTGGTTGATAACGGCTACGGCGTCGAAGAAGACTACATATCGCGTTTTTTTCTCTAGACACTGTAACAATACATCAATTCTTGCTGCAAACGACAGGCTTTGACACTGCCGCCATTAGTTTCTGTACCTGGGCAGTCCTTTTCAAGTGTTCGTAATGCTGAACCAAAGAGATTGTAACACATTGCCCGAATGTTATAATCTCAGTTTTATTGACTGTAACCCAAGACTTCTCTCCTGGGTTGATGTTTTTTGTTAATCTTATAGTTCAATGCATTGCTTTTGTCACTGCTCGTTGTCATTCCCCTCTAAAATGATTTTTCTTCCTAACTTTTCTGGATCTGTTTGTTTGTTTCAGGGATTCAACACTTACCCTTACGTCATTTCCAGCCATATCATTCCTTCTGTTCAAGTTTTATGTAGAATTGATTTGTGTTATGGTACTTTAATCATTGTCATAATGTCTCTGTTTATAAATATACAGGTAAAGAATAGTATTGTAAATATAATATTCACTGTTAATAAATTCTTCACACACTCATTACTTGGATTATCTCTTGTAATATCTAACCTCGAAACATACGTTTGTATAAAAACTTTGCCCTGATACTCGCTTGTACAGTTCCTCAGTACACTATCGCGAATGACCAAATTCAATCATCTTGGCACGACCTATTATTTTAGTAATATTGATATTTCTATTATTACTTCACATGATATTACTCTCTGTAATAATAATAATGATGATGATGATGATGATGGTGATAATAATAATAATAATAATAATAATAATAATAATAATAATAATAATAATAATAATAATAATACAGTTTGTGATTTCCAGTTAGACACTATCTTGAGATTATTTGAATTTTCTCTATTATTTACTAAATTTACGTAATTGTAAGTCATTGCAACACTACACGCATATCTAACAAAAGTTACTTAAAGTACCTAACGTGTAAGTGAGCTATAAAAATAGTTTAAAATAAGACTTTGCAATGAAATAAAAAATAAACTTATGAAAGACAATTGGCTAACAGAGTGACACATTCTACTTCCACTACGATTTCGTAGATAATATACAATGTGCCGTGTGCGTAAAAATTCATGCGAAAACTTTTTAGAACATCATTTTACCATCTTGTACGTCCACGCGTCCCCATTTCACAAACGCATGTATGTTTCCACAAACGAGAATCATGTAGTTGTCCTCTTCCCACACGTATCCCAATGTTGGTGCAAGTGCAAGATGTTGTTATTATTTCTTAGAGGAGGAATCATAAGTCTCCTTTCATCTTGTCTTTCACGCTTTCTGGGGTAGACGAGGAGGAGGTCGCCATTTCACGAAAGCCACAATTTTCTAAGCTGTCAAGTGGAGACGCAGCCGTAGGCCTCTGCACGCATGCACTTCCGGTGAC
>BOPP01000036.1:3208734-3223845 GCA_017312745.1 Gryllus bimaculatus
AGGGCGCTGGTGGGGCCTTTGGGCGGAAGGAGAGGCGCAGGGCGCAGGCGGCGGCAGCGGGGGAGTGGAAGGCGCTTGGGTGGGTCCTGGAGTTGAGTGAGACGGCACCGCGTAGAAGAAACAATGAGCAGTCGGAGAGATACGGGTGGCGGGACGGCAATGGGGAGTTGCGGTGGAGGTGGCGTAAGGCGGATGTCAGCGGGGGCAGAAGGAGATTCGGTTGAGGGCAAAGGCAAGGCAATTAGAGAGGGTGGGGTGGTGGAAGCGGAAAGTGCGTTCTAGACGTGGTGGAGGAGGACAGCGAGGGCTGGCGCGAACCGGATGTGCGGTCCGCTGGCTGGGATGGTGAGTAGCGACGTGAGCGCGGCAGAAGGAAGTCACGCACCGATTCGCAGCGTATCCAGGACTAGTAGAGGCGGGAGACGAGAAAGCAGGAGATGGCAGAGTAGGGAACGGCATGGGTTGCCGCCGAGCATGTTGGATACGGTTGTAGAGAGGTGGATGATGAAAATGTGTGGAATCAGCTGCGGCCTACGAGTGCGAAGAATGTACGTGAACCATCGGCTGAAAGCGACGATGGAGATTGGGCACCGGAAATGGACACAGAAAGAATTGTTTCCTCCCCTGATCGGGATGGGTTGGGCCTCTTGGCAAGTTCTAAATCTTCGCCGCTCAAAGTAATTTATTTCAGTTTTACATTTTCCCAAACAAAAAGTCAGTCCTACTGTGGAGTGAAAAAGGTTAGTTTTCGCAGCCTGGCAAGAAGAGGACCATGCAAATAGGCGGCGCAAATAATTCAATTTCTGAGTATATAAAATATTGAGTTTCACTGACACAATGAAGATAAGATGTAGGGCATATGTATGCGCTAGAAAATTTTCACTATGACAACTATGTGCAATGTAAATTTAGGTTTACAGCACAGGCAACTCTTTGTGTATACCGTGACATTTGCAACTGTATCTCGTTGAGAAGTGAGTGATTAGATTTTACAAAAAGGTAGAGATGTTGTCACGAAAGCCAACTGAAGACATTGCAGAGTATACAGGATAATCTCTCTAATGTTATTCGACTAAGTAAGGAAATTCATCGCAGAACATGCAGACTTAATAACACTTTCTGAATTTGTATTAATTTAAGCGTAAAAGGATTTGCGAGATAATTTTGGTGTTGTATATTTGCTTCACCTGATTCTTAACGGTTAACATATTAGTTCAAATAGTACAATATAATAATAATCGACCCCAAAACACCAAAAAGGTAATTGATTTGAATCGCACTGGGAGATAGGGAATCAGTCTTGACATTAAAACAGATTTCAGACGAAAAATTAGATGTCTAATTCAGATGATGATAGAAGTATGCGACCAAATTGATGCCCATGCAACCAGTTACACGATTTGCAGTGCAAACATCATTGCGAACGATGGCCCGTTAAAACGCCAACCACCCTCCAAGTTTCTAACACGCGATATTTTCGACGAACGTTTCTATATCCGTGGCTCTAACTAAATGAGCTCTTTCAGGATCTTACCGCTGCCAAAGACTTTATAATCATAGAGCATGAATGATCAGTAAAGCCAGCGTTGTAGGGCCTTATGTCTCCCAGCTTCCACACAGCGGGGTTTTCGGACGAGTTCACGTTATTTTGAAACGAACAGGAAAACTCCTAGTGAACTTAAACTGAAGGAAAGAGGAAAAATTAATCTCTCTGATTTAAAAATAAGATGAACATTTTTATTATTCCGTATGCACGAGTTCATAAGAACGAGTCCATAAGAAGAAACTTATTAAAAAATCCTTATGATTCTCACGAGAAAATATCTGGGAATTTTCTATGGCGCGTATGTGGCACTCCCGAATATTTGTTAAGGTTATTTTAAGGAAGTAAGTAATGTAATCACACAGTACAAATAAAATCTTAATGTACAGCATATCATCGAAACAATTTTCAATAAAGAAGCAAAATAACTTTTGGAATCGAGGGCATCGCGGATACGAGACTTCGGATACAAGGACTGTCCGGGATAACGAGGATTTTGGATACCGAGGATCTTCGTGCATACGAGAACATCGGAATTCAAACAGAGCTTCGGGATATGAGGCACTGGGGATTCTAACGACCTAGAGAGAAAGTACAGGCTTGCAGACGCGATCAGGTTTGGGGAATCGCGCTTTGAGGTGATGAGACTTCCCGGTCGAGAGGGTCTGTCTGAGTTTCGTCGGCGATCAACACGAATCGATAAAACAAAAACAGTCTAAATTTGCACAGGTGAAAGTATAACTCTGCATTGGACGACGATGCAGTCGAATTCGTAACATATCACATGAATGGACATTTCATGACGGGGAATAAGTGTTGTAATTTGATATCACGTGAAGTATTATTTGAATATTTTTAATCCGGTGAAGTTCTATTATGTCGCAATCAGCAAGTAAGTAAAGATTTCTGGACGGTTCAGAAACATCGCTTTTGCGCCAAGTTGTGCAGAATGACTTCCATTTTAAAACAATCTTAATATTAGAGTTCGAAATGGTCTTGCATTAGCCTCAGTTTGCCCTTATCTTCAGTGTTTAAAACTTAATTAGTTTAAGGCTTGACCCAGCAATGCCAACGAAAAGAACGATCGAAACGAATGCCCAACCAGACCACAATGAACGCATTGGACAGAACAACCGACACGGATCAACACGAAGATTCCGTCTCGCCTTGCACAACATCGGCACGCAACTTTTCCGCACTCGCGTTTGCCCGCCCCCTTTCTTCGGACCCAGCCACGCCTCCCGCAGCCCGGCGTAAACGGCACTCCAACCCACCACGGGCGACCCCCCCCCCCCGCTACTCCTCACGAGCGGCGCGAACGGGGCGAGGTGGGCCGGTTGAATTGCGACGAACGACGGCGGCGAACACGCGGAAGGCAAGTCCCCCTTATACTCAGCAGAAAACACGATCCTCATTATGGAGGTGGGAGCGCTTAAGCGCTTTAACAGGCGGGCTGGCGGCCGCGGGGCCGGGTCTGGACGGGACGGCGTGGAGGGACGCGGAGAGAGAGGGAGGAGATCGGGCGGACGAGTCGGCGAGGAGGGAGATAAGAGAGAGGGCGGCGAACAGTGGAACGGGCGGAGTTGGGAAGCGTTTGTCGCGTTTAAGCACGTGTGAGCGGCAAGAGATTGGGAATGATGGGTAGCGGGCGAACTGATTGGCAAGGAAGCTCGCTGTGGCAGGAGTGTGGAGGTGGACGCTATGGAGGAGTAGGTGGAGGGGGAGAAATGGCGAGGGCCAGAGAGAGCGTCAAATGGAGTTGGGTAGGCAGGGTTAGAGTTGGGGGTGCAGACGGAATACAAGGCTTGGGCTGCATTAGAGAAAATGAAGGGATGAAGGGGCGAACGTGTCGGAGAGAAGAGGGAGAAGAGAGAGAGGAGGAGAGACGAGGGGTGGTGAGGAGAGAAATGCGTTTCCAAAGCAGAGTGGGCGGAAGGAGGAGAGTGAGTGACGAGAGTTGACGTGAGAGAGATCAGAGCAGGCGGACGAGCCGAGAGGAATCTGGCGGCGAGAAACGACGCAATGCAGTGAAGAGATGGGCCAAAAAAGAGGACGACGAGGGAGCACGGGCGGCGCATGAGAGAGAGGGCAGGCATGAGAGCGGCGCGAGCATGAAAGCGGGCGGGCGAGAGTGGCACGGGGCGTGGAGAGTAGTGCCGAGAGACTGGTAAGGGCGAGGGAAAGAGCGCGAGAGAGAGGCACAGAGCAGATGCGAGTGACAGCAGGCGGGCAGCAGAGAGAGCGGGGCGGTGGAAGAAAGAGGCGGAGACGAGGCGACGAGAGAGGAGAGGGCGGAGCAGAGCAGAGAGCAGGTAGCGAGCAGCGAAGCGAGCGAAGCGAGAGGAGACGACAGAGAGAGAAGAGAGAGAGACGAGAGAGATGACGGAGAGGAGAGAGAGGGAAGGAGAGGAGAGAGCGGCGCGCGGCGAAGCTAGCGGTGTGTTCATTATCTTGCTTTCAGCAGCTTCGTTTGCTGGCGTCCGGCGGGGAAGTGCCGAAATGTGCGTGGGCGGGGTGACGGACGCAGCGGGTTGCAGGGTGGAGAGCCACGCAGTCACAGGCGGGGAGACTGCCGCCACGTGCGCGATTAAGGCGTACGGTGATGGAAGGGCTTTAGCATCTTCAAGACATGCAATTCCATTATGCTTCCAGCCTAGCTATTGCGGAAACCGATTTATTGCCGCAGTTCAGTGCGATATGCCAAATCTTCGATTTGTGACCAGTCTTTTAGGATGAGGGTACTTGGAATTTCACTGTTGGAGACCGAAATCGCTCACAAATTGAAGAATGAACGCGAAATAATACTTGGGTGATCAGAGAGTATCAGATCTTTCGAAATCGATATAGCATTTCCTAAGCGTTTCACGGATTATGAGTTCCACAACATATATTATTTTCTTACTTTCATTCATTGCATCTTTTGCATTTTTTTCTAATGAAACTCGCAACTCATTTACTATCGGCTACTATTCACGATTATTCAGTTTTCAGCCAACTTAACTTTAAGACAAGTAAGGAAAACTAAATTCAGTAGTAGATTATTTTGTGTAGTACAATCGAGGTTAATTTGTTCTGCTATAAATCTAGGACATGAACAGGGCGTTTAATTACTTTTAGATGGATTTAAAGACCTAATACTAAAGACTTACATTTTTTGCACATTGCTGTCACACTACAGAACGTTTTTTACAAATTAAAAAGTTAATACATTGCTCATTGAAACGTTATGTGAATGTGATGTCGGTATTGAAAACATTATGCTAATGGAGTCGGACTATTATGACTGACGATAATAAGAGAGAATAATCGACCTTTTAGTTCGATGGTTATGGACGTTTGAAGTCGATGGTCAAGGGTGAATCCTGCCACTATCTGATAATGTAGTTTCAAAGACCGATGATCCATCCTCACGCCAAATTAATAAATTGATTGCCTTGGATATTTATAACGATTTCTGAGGAAATTTCATTTTACAGCTCCGAAATTCCGAAGCCACTTGCTGATTGATGTTACAAATATCGTGAGACAAATGAACTGCCGACACGAAGCAACGAACTAAGACAAACTGATTTAACAAATAGAAAGAGAACATCATATAGATGTATCGCGATACATACCTAGTTCCTGGAGACGCATATTTCTTGTGAGTTATGGAATATTACATTGGTCCATCTCTACATTGAATGTGAAATTTAATCCTCAATATAGAGTCCTTATCCATTAAAGCGAATTTACTGTTAAATGGGTATCGCAAATGTTTCCGTCGTAAGATACCACCATTGAACAATCTCTTGAAGAACAAAACACTTGCGGCAGCAAAATATCGAGTATTTCAACTTGCTGCCATTTTGATTTATACATTTTTTATATTCTTGCAATTCCAAATGTATTCAGGTAATTTGCGATGGTTTTCCAATTATAACTACATTTTTTACATTTTATGCTTGTTAGGGAATATGATGAGGCAGAATCTTCACCAGATCATTATCCCTTGAACGGACTGCGATTTACAATCGTATAGAATTTATATTGCTTCCAAATCGATTGCTAATGTTCCTTTTTACATCAAAACACACAATAAACAAAAAATACAACAGTAATTCCTTTCCGCTCGCATCGAAACTCCAAGTATAGTAAATAGCTAATATTTGTTGTGCGAGAAAGTTTTGTGAAGGAAAATTGTTTTAACAGTCTTCAGAAATTCCAAGATGTAGATGTGTTTCCAATTCGTCAGACAATGAACTGCCAACAGAAGAACAACGAACCCATAGCAAACCCAATTAAAAAGTAAAATAGAGAAATTATATAATCAGGCGAGACAAACATGGAGTCCCATGAATTTAATTTGTATTTGTGATTCCTCTGTAAAGGTTTTATATGCATTAAAAAACAATTTAACAGTAAATGTGAAATCTCAATTGTCGTCGAAAATATCACTACAAGAAGAATCTCTGTAATTAAAACTATGCAGGTTGCGAATTATCATTTGTAATGCCATATGATTTTATCGCATCCTTTTTATTTTTGCAATCCAAAGATTGGATTTTCTTAATTCCGCTGGTTTTTCCAAAAAAATAAAAGAACCATTTTATTTAACATGTTTATGTATTGTTTAGGGGATATGTGAGAAGTATCCCAATACGACGAGAATCCTTTCAAACAGACATTTTACTCCTTGAAGGCGTTGAATTGAATATATTTATATGGATTTTTTAATTCGCGTCACAACTGATTTGCTGAAATGTTCGATTTTTAGTTCAAAAAAACGCAATTACACCAATTACCAAACAAGATTGTACAAACTAATAATTCTTTCCGGCTCCAGAACAATTCATATTTAATAACAGTTATTAATAGGTGCCATATTATGAAGATAAATTCGCCCAGCATCGGCCTACATATTGAATTATAATGCTATTAAGTTTTTTATTAACACAGGCCGACTGCAGGTAATGAATGCACTAAATAAGTAGCGTACTGCAATGCGCATATACAGGGAATGAAATAAAGATTAAAAGAATACAAATCCGCGCCGCCAGTACGAGGACTGCTGGAAGATCTCACGCGTTTGATAGAATATTACCGTGTGCATACAAATATGCAAAAATACATGCTTCCCAACAAATTTATTAGTTTGTGAATCTCATATTATCTTCAAAACAAAGTATGTTTGAGAAAAACAGTAAGAAGTAGAATGGCTTGCCAATTTTACCTCTTTGTTTTTCCGTCCTGATCAATTTATGACGCGAGAATTCGAGAGGCTTAAATGAGCTTGTCCGTTTCGGCTGGGCGTGTGTCATTGCAGGGTAGGAGGGGGAGATATCTGGTTTGGAAATAACCCGCCGCGTTAGGTGTATGCAACAAAATCTGCGCATACAAGCAGATGAAGATCCAAACAGGCCACATAAATCCCACGCTAAACATACGGGAACTAATCTTAAAGCAGTTGATTCAACCTGCACATTGGTCAATCTAAAACTTATTTCTATGCTGTATATTGTAATGAGATGTAAAAAAACAACAACTGAAAATTCAATATTGTTGCGGGGAAATGGAAACATGAAGGCAATATACATCAACCTTAAATCTTGGGAGCCACGAAATAAATCTGACGACTATGTATCTTCCCTAGTGTTGCTTCTGGATTGAACCATGATAAATGGACAAACGAAATCTGTTTGTAAGAACTTTTTGACTGCTTTGTAAGTTGTGACGTTTCCGTTGACTCACAAGCTCTATCACAAATATGTTTTTGATTCCAATAGAATACACTGCTGAATGGAGCAAAGAAGGAACAAAAATATGTTTAAATTCTTCAAAATGTAGTTTGCAGCTATAAATCGTTCTTTGGGTGGTGGGGGACAGCGAGGAAGTGGCGACGGAGTGGTGCGGGGTTGCTGGCGTGGATGGTGTGAGCGACGTGGACGGCAGGGATCACGCACGTGGCAGGGTTTTCCAGGAGCTGTAGAGGCGGCGAAGAAAGCGGTGGCAGAAGTGGGAGGGATGGTTGTGCCGAGCATGTTGGATACGGTGTAGAGAGTGGAGATGGAAATGGTGGTGAAGTCAGCTGCGGCCCTACCGAGTGCGAGAATGCGTGCCATCGCGAAAGCGACGATGGAGATGGCAGCGGGAATGGCACAGGAGAAGATTTGTTTCCTCCCCTGTCGCGTGGGTTGGGCCTCTTGGAATGAAATCTTCGCCGCTCAAGTTTTAGTTTCAAGTTTTACTTCCAACAAAAGTCAGTTTACTGTGGGGTGAAAAAAGGTTGTTCGAGCTCCTGCAAAGAAGAGGAGCATGCAAATAGGCGTGCGCAAATAATTCAATTTTTGAGTATAAAAATATTTGAGTTTCACTGACAATGAACATAAAATGTAGGATATATCTGGCTAAATTTTCATCTATGAAACTATGCTGTAAAGTTGGTACACAGGCAACTCTTTGTATACGTGACATGCAACTTATCTCGTGAGAAGGAGATGATTAGATTTTACAAAAAGGTAGAATGGTCAACCGAAAGCTACACTGAAGCATTGCAGCAGATTACAGACTAATGTCTCTTGTTTATTCGCTAAAAGAAATTCATCGCAGAAATGCAGATTCTTAATAACACCTTTCTTAATTATTATTTTAAGTAAAAGGATTGGAATAATTTTGTGTATATTGCTACTGATTTCTAACCGGTTAACATATTAGTTCAAATATGTACAATTTATAATAAATCGACCCAAAACACCGTAAATATGCTAGTGCTGGATAGGGAATCAGTCTTGCATTAAACAGATTTCAGACGAAAAATTAGATGTTTTCAGATGATGATAGAGGTATGGAAATTGGTGCCCATGCAACCCATACACATTGCAGTGCAACATACTTTGCGATGCGTTAAAACGCCCACCCTCCAATTTCACACGCGTATTTTCGACGAACGTTTCTATATCCGTGCTCTACTAAATGAGCTCTTTCAGGATCTTACGCTGCAAAAGACTTTATAATCATGCATAAATCGTAAACAGCATTGTAGGCCTTAGTCTCCCAGCTTCCACACACGGGTTTTCGACGATTCACGTGTATCTTTGGAAACGAACAGAAACTCCTAGTGAACTTAAACTGAAGGAATAGAGAAAAATAATCTCTCTGGATTAAAATAAATGAACTTTTTAATTTCCGTTGGCACGAGTTCATAAGAACGAGTCCATAAGAACTTATTGAAAAATTCTTATGATTCTCAGAAAAATATCTGGGAATTTTCTATGCGCGTGTGGCACTCGTATTTTGTAAGGTTATTTTAGGAATAATAATGTAATTACACATACAAATAAATCTTAATTACAGCAATATGCGAAAACAATTTCAATAAAAAGATATAGACTTTTGGAATCGAGGGCATCGGGATACGAGGACTTCGGGATACAAGGACTTCGGGATACGAGAATTTTGGGATACGAGGACTTCGTGATACGAGAACATCGGTATTCAACAACTTCGGGATATGAGGACACTGGGATTTACGATCTGGAGAGAAATCAGGCTGCAGAGCGATCAGGGTTTGGGGGATCGCGCTTTCGGTGATGAGACTTCGGGGAGATGAGGCTTCTGAGTTCGCCGCGCCGATCAACCGAATGCGATAAAACAAAAAACGTAAAATTGCACAGGTAAAATAACTCTGATTGGACGACGATCATCGAATTCGTACATTACAATGATGGACATTTCATGAGGGAATAATGTGTGTAATTTAATATCAACGGTGAGTAATATTTGAATATTTTTAATCCCGTGAAAAGTCTATTATGTCGAATCGCAGAGTAAAAGTTCTGGACGTTCAAACATCGCTTTCAGTGTGCAGTTACTTCACTTTTAAAACAATCATTTATGGAGTTCGAAATGGTTGCATAGCTAGTTGCACCTTATCTTCAGTTTTAAAACTTAATAGTTTAAGGCTTGCCCCAGAAATGTCCACGAAAGAACGATCGAAACGATGCCCAACCAGACCACAAAACGCATTGCGCGAACAACCGACACGAATCACCACGAAGTTCGTTCGCTTCACACATCGGCGCAACTTTTCCGCACTCGCGTGCCCGCCCCCCTCTCGACCCAGCCACGCCTCCCGCAGCCGCGTACGCACCCAACCGCACCACGGCGCCCCTCCCGCTCTCCTCACGTAGCGGCGGCGGCGGCGGCGGCGGCGGCGGTGGCGGGCGCCACCGCGGGCGCGAACACGCGGCAATCCCCCTTTGGCTCAGCAGAAAACACGATCCTCATTATGGGTGGGCGCTTAAGCCGCTTTCAACGGGCGCTGGCGGCCGCGGGCGGTCGTGGACGGACGGGAGGACGCGAGAGAGGGAGGGAGATCGGAGCGGACGAGTCGGCGGGAGGGAGATGAGAGTGGGCCGAGTGCGAACGGCGGAGTTGGGAAGCGTCTTTGTGCTTTGAGCACGTATGGCGGCAGGATTGGGAATGATGGGTAGCTGGGCAAGCTGGACGTTGGTTCAAGGAATGCTGGCGCTGTGGGGCTAGTGGTGGCCATGGAGAGTAGGGCTGGAGGGGGAGAAATGGCGAGACGAGAGAGACGGTCAAATGAAGTTGGGGTGGCAGGGTAATAGGTGGGGTGCAGATACGAATACCAAGGCTTGGGCTGCATCTTAAGAAAATGAGGTGATGAAGGGGCGAACGTGTCCGGAAGAAAGAGGAGAAGAGAGAGAGGAGGAGGAGAGAGCGTGGTGGTGAGGAGAGAATGCGTGTTCCAAAGAGAGTGGGCGGAAGGAGAGAAAGTGAGTGACGAGCAGTGAGTGAGAGAGATCACGAGATGCGGACAGCCGAGGAGAGTCTGGCGGCGAGGAAACGGGATGCGTGAGAGATGGGCCAGAAAAAGTCACGGACGACGAGGGAGCACGGTGCGGCGCATGAGAGAGGGCAGGCATGAGAGCTGGCGCTGAGCATGAAAGCGGGCAGGGCAGGGAGACGGGGGCGGGAGAGTAGTGTCGAGAGACTGGAGTAGAAGGCTGAGGGAAGAGCGGGAGAGAGAAGCGAAGAGCAGATGGCGGAGTGACAGCAGGCGGGAATGCGGAGAGAGCGGGGCGGTGAAGAAAGAGGCGGAACGACGGCGAGAAGAGGAGAGGGCTGAGCGAGAGCAGAGAGCAGAGTAAGCGAGCAGCGAACGCGAAGCGAAGCGAGAGGAGACGACAGAGAGAGAAGAGAGAGAGACGAGAGAGAGAGGAGAGGAGAGAGAGAGCAGGAGAGGAGAGAGCGGACGCGGGACCAGCGTGAGAGCGGAGTGATGTTCATTATTTGCTTTCAGCAGCTTCGTTTGCTGGCGTCCGGCGGGAAGTGCGAAATGTGCGCTGGCGCGTGGCTGGGTGGCGGACGCAGCGGGTGCAGGGTGGAGAGCCACGCAGTCAAGGGCGGGGAGACTGCGCCACGTGCGCGATTAAGGGCGTAGGTGATGGAAGGGCTTTAGCTTAACAATAATTCATTATGCTTCCCAGCCTAGCTTTTCGGAAACCGAATTTATTCCGCAAGTTCAGTGGATTGCAAATCTTCGATTTGTGACCAGTCTTTAGGATGGGTATTGAATTCACTGTTGAGAGCCGAAAATCCTCACAAATTGAAGAATGAACTGCGAAATAATACTTGGGTGATCAGGAGTATCAGATCTTTCGAAATCAATAGCATTTTCCTAAGCGTTTCCCGATTTGAGTTCCCACAAAATTATACTTTTTTCTTTATTCATCATTGCATCTTTGCATTTTTAATGACTCGCAACCATTTACTTTGGCTAATTCACATTATTAGTTTTCAGCACTTAACTTTAAGAAAGTAAGGAAAATAAATTCAGTAGATTATTTTTGTAGTACAATCGAGGTAATTTTCTGCTATAAATGTCAGAACATGAAAGGGGTTTATTACTTTTAATATTAAAGACCTTAATACTAAAGACTACATTTTTTCACATTGTTCAAACTACAGAACGTTTTTTACAAATTAAATAATACATTGCTCATTGAACGTTTTAAATGTGAGTCGGTATTGAAAATTATGCTAATGGAGTCGACATTATGACTGACGTCATTGAGGAATAATCGACCTTTTAGTCATGGCTATGGAGGTTTGAAGTCATGGTCAAGGGTGCAATCGTGACCACTATCTGAGATGTAGTTTCAAAGAACGTGATCCATTCCTCACAAATAGTAATTATGCTATATTTATAACATTTCTGGAGGAAATTTCATTTTACAGCTCCGGAAATTCCAAGCCATTGTGATTGTGTTACAAATATTGTGAGACAATGAACTGCCAACGAACAACGAAACATAGACAACTGATTTAAAAATAAGAAAAGAAATCTTATAAATATCGCAGATAATACATAGTTCCATGGATGCATATTTTCTTGTATTTGAGAATATACATTGTCCATCTCTGCGTTATTAAATTTAATTCCTCATGTAGAGTCCTTATCCATTAAAGCGATTTACTGTTAAATGTGTATCGCAATGTTTGTCGTAAATACCACCATTGAACAATCTCTGAAAACAACACTTGCGGCAAAACATATCAGTATTTCAATTCTGCCATTTTGATTTATCACATTTTTATTTTGCAATCAAATATTCAGTAATTTCGATGGTTTTCCAAATATAGACTACATTTTTTACATTTTATGCTTGTAGGGAATATGATGAGGCAGAATCTTCACCAGTCATTATCCCTGAACGGATGGATTAACAAATTATAGAATTTTATTAGCGTCAATCGATTGCTAATGTTCCTTTTTACATCAAAAACACAATAAACAAAAATTACAACAGTAATTCTTTCCGCTCCTGAACACTCCAAGTAATAGTAAATATGGTATATTTGTGTGGAGAAAGTTTTGTGAAGAAAATTTGTTTTAACAGCTTCGGAAATTCCAAGGTGGTGATTGTGTTTCCAATATCGTCAGACAATGAACTGCCAAAGAACAACGAACCATAGACAACCCATTTAAAAGTAAAAATAGAAATTATATATATCGCAGATCAAACATAGTCCCATGAATTTATATTTTATTGTGATTTCTCTTGTAAAAGGTTTTTATGCATTAAAAAACAATTAACAGTTAAATGTGAATCGCAATGTACGTCGTAAATATCACTACAGAAGAATCTCTGTAAATAAAACTTGCGTTGGCAATATCATTTTAGTAATGCCATTTTGATTTATCGCATTTTTATTTTGCAATCAAAGATTGACTTAATTCCGCTGGTTTTCCAAAAATAAAATACATTATTTAACATTTTATGGTTGTAGGGGAATGTGAGAAGACCAAATACGACGAGAATCTTCAACAGACATTACTCCTGAAGGGTTGAATGAATATATTATAGAATTTTATTCGCGTCAACTGATTGCTGATGTTCATTTTTACTTCAAAAACGCAATTACACCAATACAACAAATTACAACAATAATTCTTTCCGCTCCAGAACATTCATATTTTAACAGTTATAAATTAGCCTATTATAAGATAATTCGCCCAGCATCGGCACATATTGAATTTAATGCTATAATTTTGTTATTAACACACCGCTGTTCATAATGTGCACTAAATAAAGCGTACTGCAATCGCATTCAGGGAATGAATAAAATAAATTACGAATGGCCGCCTACAGGACTGCTGGGATCTCACGCGTTTATGATATACTTCATACTATGCAAAAACATGCTTCACAAATTTATTAGTTTATGAATCTCATTATCTTCAGAAACAAATATTTTGAAAAACAGTGAAGTAGAATCTTTCCAATTTTACCTCTTTTTTTTCTTTTATAATTTATGACGCGAGATTCGAGAGGTTAGAGCTTGTCCGTTTCGGCTGGGGTGTTGTCATGCGGTAGGAGGGGGGAGATATCTGGTTTGGGACAATACCCGCCGTAGGTGTGCAACAGATCTCGCCATCAAGCAGGTGAAGATCACAGTCACATCTCACGCTATAACATACGGGACTAATCTTAGCAGTTGATTCAACCTGCAATTGTCAATCAATTTTATTCTATGCTGTATATTTTAAAATGTAAAAAAAAACAACTGAAATTCAATATTGTTGCGGAGAAATGGAAACATGAAGGCAAATATCTCAACTTATCTGGAGCGCAGAATAATCTGACGACTTGTATCTTCCCTAGTGTGCTTTGGATTGACCATGATTGACAAACGATCTGTTTGTAAGAACTCTTTGTACTGTTTGTAAGTTGTACTTTCCATTACTCACAAGCTTATACAAATAGTTGTTTTGATTCCAATAGAATATATCTGAATAGCAAAGAGGAACGCAAATCAGATATGTTTTTAATTCTTTCAAAATGTAGTTTTCAGTATAAAATGTTCTTCAAAGTCATCTCACCAAGCCAAGCATTTCGTTATATGGTTTTTTTATTCGATCTGAATGATTTGTTCCACTACGCAGAAATGAACCTCTGATTCGAATGGCGTTAAAAACATCAATTATAGCACACCTTCCATGCTTCACATATGATTCTCATAAATCCCATCTTGACCTACACAGGCCATACGTCCTCATAAAACGAATTACAGAAGGTGTCCTTGCAATTCGGGTGCTTGCAAACAATGTACACCTACTTCGTATTTCTAAGAATATTAAAAAAATTACATCATCAGGCGAATGTTCATTAGTAATTCTACGTTAAATTAACTGTACAGAGGCATTATTGCACGTGGACAAGTATAGAAGAGACCTGATTTGACTGAGCAACAACTTTTTGTGAACAGCTAATCTCTGGTATTTCCGTTTAGTGTTTATCCTGAAAAAGTGGACATATCTAGCAAAACATTCCCCTTCATTTCTTTCCGAATTCGAAATCGTGGACCTATTTTGTTAGCTGGTATGAATTGTGTCATGTGAAAATAATTTACATTCTGCAGAAAAAGGAACTCTGATGATTCAACTTTTTTAAATGTTTGCGTATTCGCAAATTTCACAGTTTACCGAGTTTTGAGCGATACTGTAAAGAGTCACAAAAATAATTATTATATAAAACATTTTATTTAATTCATGTAAAATTTATCGTAGTACTAACTATTAAGTTTTATTTTTTTACATTAATTTGTGAGAAACATTATATATTTATATGAAGGAGAGTTTTACAGAGAGCTAAAATATTATGGAGAATAATTGACGCACCATTTTGTAATCATTAAGATAATGCAAATGTTGAAAATTTGTTTTGTCTGGTCTCAAACTACTTCGTTTTTCAAAAGTTTAATTAATATATTGAATGTATAGTGAACAATTGCGGATTAAATATGTATATGATTTAAATCACGATTTAAATAAAACGTACACAAAAAATTAAATATCCGCAAACATGTATGATTTTAATCAATTATTTACATACGTTGATTTCCATCAATGCCAATCTACTTGCAATGCCCTGGAAAACGAAAATCCCAACATGGCAACATGCGCTGTCGCTAGAACCGCCTGTGCCAGGGGGCGTGTGGCACGTCCTGAGTTGCGAGCGCGGGCGGGCGGGCTGCTGGGAGGCCTTTCTGGCGAGTGGGCGGGG
>BOPP01000036.1:3223870-3237691 GCA_017312745.1 Gryllus bimaculatus
TAGGATTTGAGGGTGAGCTTTGATTCACTATGTGTTTTGAGCCCTTAATTCACTGGCCGAAGCCGAAATCCTCTAACAAATTGAAGAAATGAAAACTCGCGAAGATCAATATATGGGTGATCAGGAGTATCAGATCTCATTCGAAATTCAATAGCCATTTTCCGCCATTTTTACGCGTCTTTCTTGTCTAAGATTGGGTTCTATGAGTAATTATCGGCGAACTCTAAGCTTGGATAACACAAAATTTTATTATACTTTTATGTTGCATCATGTCTTAGAGAATTATTAAGCATCGTGATTCATGTTGCTACAACTCTATTATATTGCATTTCTCTCAAATCCGTTATTCTTCTGCGTATAATCAACGCAAGGCTCTAATATATTTACCTGCTTATTTGAAGAAAGATAGGCCGAGTAACTTTTGCTCAATCTCACAGATATATTCAAGTTTTTCAGAACCCACTTAACTTTAAGCTACGAGTAAAGTAAGCTGAAAAAATAAAATTCAGCTAGACTTTAATTTTTGCGTAGTTACACAGAATACTGAAGGGCAAGAGTAAAACTTTCTTGTGTCTTTTTGCAACCTATTTAACACAATTCAGAACATGAAGCGGGTGGTTAATCCTCTTACTTTTAATATTAACAGACCTTCAATAACACTGATTAAAACCCATTAGTTATTGGTTTTTCAATACGATATATAAAGGCGTATTCACGATTTTTTTCTCGACATTGTTTCAAACTACAGAACGTTTTTTACAAATTCAATAATACAAATAGGCTCATTGAACGTTTTTTGAATGTGATGGTCGGTAATTAGGAAAATTATGCTAAATGAGTCGACTTAATGACTGACGTATTGAGAATAATACGAGAGCCTTTTAGTACATAGGCTATGGAAGGTTTGAGTCATGGTCCAAAGGGTGAAAAAAATCGTGACCCTATCCTGGGAATTATGTAGTTTCCCAAAAAAGATTACCAAGGGTACAAGTCATGTGTGATTACACATAATGATTTGGTGTTACGCTTTCGTCACAAATTAAGTTACTATACATATAATATAGCATACATATATGCAATTATATCTAAACATCTTCTGGAGGTAAATTTTCATTATTAAACAGCTCCGGAAATCCAATAAGATATAGCAACACTAGTTGATTGTGTTCACCACATTACTCGGAGGGCTTTGTTTAGAGGAAAATGTCTTGTGATGCGGATTTGAACATTGACTCACGTCTTACTGTCACTCTTTGGGAAATAGTAGACAGGCAGATGTCTGTATATGGCAAACGTTGGTAGCTCAAAAGAACAACGAATCACATCAGACATGCAATACTGATTTAAAAAATAAGCACCAGAATAGAACTATATATATATAAATCGCAGATTAAATATAGGCCTAGTAAATGCATTGAGGAATGCATATTTTCTTGTTATTTTAGACCTTAGAATATTCCATTCGTCCATATCTCTAATTTTAATATTTTAATTCCTTCCATAATAGAAGTCTCTTAATCATTTCATCTCACCAGCGACGGAATTCATGATTTTTATCATTTTTGTTTAAATTATATGGTGGTAATTTTTTGCTTAAATTTTTTGGCTGGGTATTGTTAGTATCAATGTTTTGTCCGGTGAAAATTACAAGCGCCCAAGATTTCCAAAGTTGGTTTAGAAACGGCGACACAAAACACATCGAAACAGCAAAACCGGCCGGACAAGCCCGGAATGACTGGAAACAAACAGGACACTAGCTCTAATCTATTTATCTCCCTTCTCTGCGAATGAGAATAACGTGTTTTTTGGACAAGGAACGCCAAACTTGCGGTGCAAGAATTATGTATGGTAACATAATGGCATTTGCTTTCTAATTCTTCAAGCTGTGTCTCATTTGATTATTCATCATTTTTATTTTGCATATCAACTGAGTTTGTAGATTGACATTTTGGTGATGGTGTGTGTTTCTCAAGTTATTTAGAACACTATTGGACAATATATCTGCATTAACACCATTTTATCCATGCTTTTTGTAGGAGTAATTATTTGCAATAAGACTGTATGTCTGCATTGCAATATTCTCTCCAGTGCCCGAGTTATCCTGAACGGATGATTACCAAAGGTTTGATATTCTTCCGGTTCGTTAAGCAATTTTATTAGGTCAATCATTGCTAATGTTCCTTTTTAACATCAAAAACACATGAATATGCAAAAATTTAACAGGTCGGGACAACTTAGTTAATTCTTCCGCCTCCTGGAGAGCTACTCTTACGTTTGGGCGACAGTTATTTGAGTAACAGGATAGGCTGGTATCAGATGTTCCTGAAGTTTGGGTTCTTTGTGGTAGAAAGGTTCTGTGTGATGAGGATTGGAAAAAGCATTTTGTTTGTTAGGAGTCTTTTCGCGCAAAGTTCAATTGGATGCGTTGTCTATTGTGGGGTGTCTTTCCAGACTTATCGTCGGTTGTGAAGGATCGTGGAGTTTAACGAGATGACTGCCTCCTATTAGAATGTTATAGAATTACCATATCGATAAAATGGGAAAACCCTGTATATAACATGAGAGACTGCATTTAATCATGTGCAGTTAAGCAAGGAGTAAAAATAGAAATTGAACGTGATAGTGGTGGGGGCAGGAACTGTAATGGATACGTCCATGAAGTGATTTTTAATTGTGATCTCTGCTCAAAAGATTAACTTAAGGTTTTTTCGCATTGCACAATTTCTAAATAATAAAACAATCTTTCTCATAACGAGATTGACTAAAGCCCTAGAAGTGCGAGGGACCAAACTGGTACGTCTGTCGTATTAGGAGTATCCGAAGCTCGGGACAGAAGAATCTCTGTAAATAAAACTTGCGGTTGGCAAGTTTACTCCAATTTCTAGGGTAATTTGCAAGTGCCATTTGTACTTCTATCCACGCATTTTTATTTTGCATCAAGATTGACTTATTTACGCTGGTTTTTTTGCCAAAAATAAAATACATTCATTTAACATTTTTATGGTTTGTAAGGGAATGTGAGAAGACCAAAATACGAGAGAAATCTTCAACAGAACATTACTCTGAAGGGTTGAATGAATAAAATTATAGAATTTAATTCGCGTCAACTGATTACTGTGTTCATTTTCTTACTTCCAAAAACGCAATTACACCAATACAACAGAATTACAACAATAATTCTTTCCGCTCCAGAACTTCATTTTACAAGTTATTAATTAGCCCTATTATAAAGATAATTCGCCCAGCAAATCGGCACATATTGAATAAATGCCCTAAATAATTTGGTTATTAACGAGATTATCCAGTGACGAACGACAAAGCTCGAAACGACCGCTGTTCATAATGTGCACTAAAATAAAGCGTCACTGCAATCGACATCTTCAGGGAAAATGAATAAAATAAATTAACGAAA
Organism: Gryllus bimaculatus; assembly: GCA_017312745.1. Lineage (NCBI taxonomy): Eukaryota > Metazoa > Arthropoda > Insecta > Orthoptera > Gryllidae > Gryllus > Gryllus bimaculatus. Next base: position 3,227,283 of record BOPP01000036.1, read on the forward strand.
TGGCCGCCTACAGGATGCTGGGATCTCAACGCGTTTTAATCGATAATATTTACCTGGGGTCATACTATGGAAAATGCTTCAAGATTTTATAGTTTGTGAATCTCATTATCATCATAGAAAGACAAGGTGTGGGTATTGAAAAACGTGAGTAAGAATCTTTGCCAATTTTACCTCTTTTTTTTTCTTTCATAATTATGACGCGAGATTCGAGAGGTTAGGAGCTTGTCCGTTTCGGTCAGGGGTGGTTGTCATGCGGTAGGTAGGGGGGAGATAATTGGTCTTGGGAAATACCCGCCGAGGTGTGCAACAGATCTCGCCATCAAGCAGATGAAGATCACAGCCACATCCCACGCTATAACATACGGGACTAATCTTAGCAGTTGATTCAACTGCAAATTGTCAATACAATTTTATTCTATGCTGTATATTTTAAAATGTAAAAACAACAACTGAAATTTCAATATTGTTGCGGGGAAATGGAAACAATAAGCAAATATCTCAACTTATCTGGAGCGCAGTATCAATCTGACCGACTTTGTATCTTCCTAGTGTGCTTTGGATTGACCATGATTGAAAACGATGCTGGTTTGTAAGACACTTTTTGTCACTGTTTGTAAGTTGTACTTTACGTTTCTACTCACAAGCTTATCAAATATTGTTTTGATTCCAATAGAATTATTGAATAGCAAAGAGGAACAAATCAGAGATTTTAATTCTTTCAAAAATGTAGTTTTTCAGTATACAAATGTTTCAAAGTCTCTCACAAGCCAAAGCATTTCGTTATAATGTTTTTTTTTATTCGATCCCTGAAATGTTTGTTCCACTCGGCAGAAATGAACCTTCTGATTCGTAAACTGGGCGTTAAACATCAATATAGCAACCTTCCATGCTTCACATATGATTCTCATAAATCCCATTCTTGACGTACACAGGCCATACGTCTCATAAACGAATACCAGAAGGTGTCTTGCAATTTTGGGGTTGCTTGCAAACAATGTACCCTACTTCGTAATTTCTAAGAATATTAAAAAAAATTACATCATCCAGGGGAATGTTCAATTAGTAATTTCACGTTAAATTAAACTGTACGCAGGCATTAATTGCACGTTGGACAAGGTATAGAAGAGCCTGATTTTGACTGAGCAACAACTTTTTTGGTGAACGCTAATCTCTGGTATTTCCGTTAGTGTTTTTTATCCTGAAAAAGTGCGACATATCTAGCAAACCCCCCTTCTTTCCCTTTCCGAATTCGATAATCGTGGACATATTTTTTGCTAGCTGGCAGTATGAATTCGTGTGTCATGTTGAAATAATTTACATTCTGCAGAAAAAGGAACTCTGATGATTCAACTTTTTTAAATGTTTGCGTATTCGCAAATTTCACCGTTTACGAGTTTTTGAGCGATACTGTAAAGAGTCACAAAAATTAATTATTATATAAAACAGTTTATTTAATTCATGTAATAATTATCGTAGTAACTAACTATTAAGTTTTATTTTTTTACATTAAATTTGTGAGAAGCAATTATATTATTTATATGAAGGAGAGTTTTTACAGAGAGCTAAAAATATTATGGAGAATAAGTTGACGCAACCATTTTGTTAATTCAAATTAATCACTTAAGATAATTGCAAATGTTGAAATTTGTTTTGTCTGGTCTCAAACTAATTTGTTTATCAAAAGTTTTAATTAATATGATTGAATGTATAGTGAACAATTGCGGATTAAATATGTATATGATTTAAATCACGATTTAAAAAAAACGTACACAAAAATTATATGCCGCAACACTGTATGATTTTTAATCAATTATTTTACATACGTTTTGATTTCCATCAAATGCATCTACTTGCAATGCCCCGGAAAACAAAATCCCAACACTGCAACATGCAGCTGTCGATAGAACCGCCTGTGCCAGGGGGCGTGGTGGGCACGTCCTGAGTTGCCGAAGCGCGGGCGGGCGGGCAATGCTGAGAGGACCTTTCTGGCGAATGGGCGGGGGGTGAGTGGCGAGAGGGCGAGGGGCGAGAGGGCGAGAGGGGAGAGGGCGAGTGGCGAGGTGACCCGAGTGGAACGTAAGGGGGCGAGTGACGAGTTAAGGCGGGGGGGGGGGCGAGGCGTGCAGTGGGCGAGCTAGGACGGGGGGGCAGTCGGCAGGCGGAACGGGTGGGCGGACGGGTGGGCGGGTGGGCGGCGGGTGGGCGGGTGGGCGGGTGGGTGGACGGGTGGGCGGGCGACGGCGGACGGGCGTGGCGGGCGACGGGCGGGCGGAGGGGCGGGCGGACGGGCGGTGCGGGCGGGCGGCCAGCGGAGCGGCGAGGAGCAAGCGGGGTGGGGCGAATAACAGCGGCGCGGATTAACCCTTTTGATAAAGCGTGTCCGCGCTCACCTCCATTCGTTTGTTAGCGGCATTATGCGGGCGGCGTCGAGCGGGAGCGGGCGTGGCGCGAGCGGGGTGTGGAGGGGGCTCGCGGGGGTGCGGGTGTTTTGCGGGGGTCGGGGGTGGTGTCCTCAGCGACCGCGCACGGCCTCCCGCACCCCCACCTCACTCAGCACCGCCCATTCGTTGCATCCTCACCTGACGTCTAGCCACACCACTCCGCTGGTGCCCCGTTCCAATGCATGGAAATAGGTTTTCGTAGAGCTTTGGTGAAGTGGTGATGTATAGTTCACATTCCAAATATTTCATTAAAATAAGTGCATCGAAATAGAGAAAATGTTGGCAATGACAACGCCTCCTCTTCGATTTTTTCATAGAGCGTTTAACATACACTGATACTGCATCGAATGTTCTTAAGAGTTTATTTTGGCAAATTATAAACTCGAGTGTTAAAAAAACACAAGACCGGATATTCGCTATATTCGCTTCAAGAGTAGGGGATTCACTACAATAATGAAATAGAATTTGTATCTCTACATACGCAAACGGTTGTTAGGTGCAGTGTATCGTAACAGATGTTTAAAGAATCCTCCACAGGCTGTGAACAACAAAAAGGACCCTAATACCTCCATCATTATTATCAGATAATTTCATATTTCACGTCTCACTAACTGTGATAATGTGTTCATGTGTCTAAAGGCATTTTCTCGGAAAGATGAGCAGTCATCTGATTCAATCACTTCGATTGTAGTGCAATGTGTACATATATAATTTATTGCAATAGTAGGAAAAGAATAAACAGAATTAATTCGTAATGTAGATGTTTTTACTAGTAATTTTTTTCTTAACCACATTCAGGTCTCTACATTCTTTAAAATTTATGAAATAAACATTAATATGCATTGTTACCTTTCGAATTGTTCTCGTATGTTTTAAAATTTCTTCCCTCACGCAATAACAAGAAAAAAGAAATCGTTTAGGATTTGAGGGTGAGCTTTGATTCACTATGTGTTTTGAGCCCTTAATTCACTGGCCGAAGCCGAAATCCTCTAACAAATTGAAGAAATGAAAACTCGCGAAGATCAATATATGGGTGATCAGGAGTATCAGATCTCATTCGAAATTCAATAGCCATTTTCCGCCATTTTTACGCGTCTTTCTTGTCTAAGATTGGGTTCTATGAGTAATTATCGGCGAACTCTAAGCTTGGATAACACAAAATTTTATTATACTTTTATGTTGCATCATGTCTTAGAGAATTATTAAGCATCGTGATTCATGTTGCTACAACTCTATTATATTGCATTTCTCTCAAATCCGTTATTCTTCTGCGTATAATCAACGCAAGGCTCTAATATATTTACCTGCTTATTTGAAGAAAGATAGGCCGAGTAACTTTTGCTCAATCTCACAGATATATTCAAGTTTTTCAGAACCCACTTAACTTTAAGCTACGAGTAAAGTAAGCTGAAAAAATAAAATTCAGCTAGACTTTAATTTTTGCGTAGTTACACAGAATACTGAAGGGCAAGAGTAAAACTTTCTTGTGTCTTTTTGCAACCTATTTAACACAATTCAGAACATGAAGCGGGTGGTTAATCCTCTTACTTTTAATATTAACAGACCTTCAATAACACTGATTAAAACCCATTAGTTATTGGTTTTTCAATACGATATATAAAGGCGTATTCACGATTTTTTTCTCGACATTGTTTCAAACTACAGAACGTTTTTTACAAATTCAATAATACAAATAGGCTCATTGAACGTTTTTTGAATGTGATGGTCGGTAATTAGGAAAATTATGCTAAATGAGTCGACTTAATGACTGACGTATTGAGAATAATACGAGAGCCTTTTAGTACATAGGCTATGGAAGGTTTGAGTCATGGTCCAAAGGGTGAAAAAAATCGTGACCCTATCCTGGGAATTATGTAGTTTCCCAAAAAAGATTACCAAGGGTACAAGTCATGTGTGATTACACATAATGATTTGGTGTTACGCTTTCGTCACAAATTAAGTTACTATACATATAATATAGCATACATATATGCAATTATATCTAAACATCTTCTGGAGGTAAATTTTCATTATTAAACAGCTCCGGAAATCCAATAAGATATAGCAACACTAGTTGATTGTGTTCACCACATTACTCGGAGGGCTTTGTTTAGAGGAAAATGTCTTGTGATGCGGATTTGAACATTGACTCACGTCTTACTGTCACTCTTTGGGAAATAGTAGACAGGCAGATGTCTGTATATGGCAAACGTTGGTAGCTCAAAAGAACAACGAATCACATCAGACATGCAATACTGATTTAAAAAATAAGCACCAGAATAGAACTATATATATATAAATCGCAGATTAAATATAGGCCTAGTAAATGCATTGAGGAATGCATATTTTCTTGTTATTTTAGACCTTAGAATATTCCATTCGTCCATATCTCTAATTTTAATATTTTAATTCCTTCCATAATAGAAGTCTCTTAATCATTTCATCTCACCAGCGACGGAATTCATGATTTTTATCATTTTTGTTTAAATTATATGGTGGTAATTTTTTGCTTAAATTTTTTGGCTGGGTATTGTTAGTATCAATGTTTTGTCCGGTGAAAATTACAAGCGCCCAAGATTTCCAAAGTTGGTTTAGAAACGGCGACACAAAACACATCGAAACAGCAAAACCGGCCGGACAAGCCCGGAATGACTGGAAACAAACAGGACACTAGCTCTAATCTATTTATCTCCCTTCTCTGCGAATGAGAATAACGTGTTTTTTGGACAAGGAACGCCAAACTTGCGGTGCAAGAATTATGTATGGTAACATAATGGCATTTGCTTTCTAATTCTTCAAGCTGTGTCTCATTTGATTATTCATCATTTTTATTTTGCATATCAACTGAGTTTGTAGATTGACATTTTGGTGATGGTGTGTGTTTCTCAAGTTATTTAGAACACTATTGGACAATATATCTGCATTAACACCATTTTATCCATGCTTTTTGTAGGAGTAATTATTTGCAATAAGACTGTATGTCTGCATTGCAATATTCTCTCCAGTGCCCGAGTTATCCTGAACGGATGATTACCAAAGGTTTGATATTCTTCCGGTTCGTTAAGCAATTTTATTAGGTCAATCATTGCTAATGTTCCTTTTTAACATCAAAAACACATGAATATGCAAAAATTTAACAGGTCGGGACAACTTAGTTAATTCTTCCGCCTCCTGGAGAGCTACTCTTACGTTTGGGCGACAGTTATTTGAGTAACAGGATAGGCTGGTATCAGATGTTCCTGAAGTTTGGGTTCTTTGTGGTAGAAAGGTTCTGTGTGATGAGGATTGGAAAAAGCATTTTGTTTGTTAGGAGTCTTTTCGCGCAAAGTTCAATTGGATGCGTTGTCTATTGTGGGGTGTCTTTCCAGACTTATCGTCGGTTGTGAAGGATCGTGGAGTTTAACGAGATGACTGCCTCCTATTAGAATGTTATAGAATTACCATATCGATAAAATGGGAAAACCCTGTATATAACATGAGAGACTGCATTTAATCATGTGCAGTTAAGCAAGGAGTAAAAATAGAAATTGAACGTGATAGTGGTGGGGGCAGGAACTGTAATGGATACGTCCATGAAGTGATTTTTAATTGTGATCTCTGCTCAAAAGATTAACTTAAGGTTTTTTCGCATTGCACAATTTCTAAATAATAAAACAATCTTTCTCATAACGAGATTGACTAAAGCCCTAGAAGTGCGAGGGACCAAACTGGTACGTCTGTCGTATTAGGAGTATCCGAAGCTCGGGACAGAAGAATCTCTGTAAATAAAACTTGCGGTTGGCAAGTTTACTCCAATTTCTAGGGTAATTTGCAAGTGCCATTTGTACTTCTATCCACGCATTTTTATTTTGCATCAAGATTGACTTATTTACGCTGGTTTTTTTGCCAAAAATAAAATACATTCATTTAACATTTTTATGGTTTGTAAGGGAATGTGAGAAGACCAAAATACGAGAGAAATCTTCAACAGAACATTACTCTGAAGGGTTGAATGAATAAAATTATAGAATTTAATTCGCGTCAACTGATTACTGTGTTCATTTTCTTACTTCCAAAAACGCAATTACACCAATACAACAGAATTACAACAATAATTCTTTCCGCTCCAGAACTTCATTTTACAAGTTATTAATTAGCCCTATTATAAAGATAATTCGCCCAGCAAATCGGCACATATTGAATAAATGCCCTAAATAATTTGGTTATTAACGAGATTATCCAGTGACGAACGACAAAGCTCGAAACGACCGCTGTTCATAATGTGCACTAAAATAAAGCGTCACTGCAATCGACATCTTCAGGGAAAATGAATAAAATAAATTAACGAAATGGCCGCCTACAGGATGCTGGGATCTCAACGCGTTTTAATCGATAATATTTACCTGGGGTCATACTATGGAAAATGCTTCAAGATTTTATAGTTTGTGAATCTCATTATCATCATAGAAAGACAAGGTGTGGGTATTGAAAAACGTGAGTAAGAATCTTTGCCAATTTTACCTCTTTTTTTTTCTTTCATAATTATGACGCGAGATTCGAGAGGTTAGGAGCTTGTCCGTTTCGGTCAGGGGTGGTTGTCATGCGGTAGGTAGGGGGGAGATAATTGGTCTTGGGAAATACCCGCCGAGGTGTGCAACAGATCTCGCCATCAAGCAGATGAAGATCACAGCCACATCCCACGCTATAACATACGGGACTAATCTTAGCAGTTGATTCAACTGCAAATTGTCAATACAATTTTATTCTATGCTGTATATTTTAAAATGTAAAAACAACAACTGAAATTTCAATATTGTTGCGGGGAAATGGAAACAATAAGCAAATATCTCAACTTATCTGGAGCGCAGTATCAATCTGACCGACTTTGTATCTTCCTAGTGTGCTTTGGATTGACCATGATTGAAAACGATGCTGGTTTGTAAGACACTTTTTGTCACTGTTTGTAAGTTGTACTTTACGTTTCTACTCACAAGCTTATCAAATATTGTTTTGATTCCAATAGAATTATTGAATAGCAAAGAGGAACAAATCAGAGATTTTAATTCTTTCAAAAATGTAGTTTTTCAGTATACAAATGTTTCAAAGTCTCTCACAAGCCAAAGCATTTCGTTATAATGTTTTTTTTTATTCGATCCCTGAAATGTTTGTTCCACTCGGCAGAAATGAACCTTCTGATTCGTAAACTGGGCGTTAAACATCAATATAGCAACCTTCCATGCTTCACATATGATTCTCATAAATCCCATTCTTGACGTACACAGGCCATACGTCTCATAAACGAATACCAGAAGGTGTCTTGCAATTTTGGGGTTGCTTGCAAACAATGTACCCTACTTCGTAATTTCTAAGAATATTAAAAAAAATTACATCATCCAGGGGAATGTTCAATTAGTAATTTCACGTTAAATTAAACTGTACGCAGGCATTAATTGCACGTTGGACAAGGTATAGAAGAGCCTGATTTTGACTGAGCAACAACTTTTTTGGTGAACGCTAATCTCTGGTATTTCCGTTAGTGTTTTTTATCCTGAAAAAGTGCGACATATCTAGCAAACCCCCCTTCTTTCCCTTTCCGAATTCGATAATCGTGGACATATTTTTTGCTAGCTGGCAGTATGAATTCGTGTGTCATGTTGAAATAATTTACATTCTGCAGAAAAAGGAACTCTGATGATTCAACTTTTTTAAATGTTTGCGTATTCGCAAATTTCACCGTTTACGAGTTTTTGAGCGATACTGTAAAGAGTCACAAAAATTAATTATTATATAAAACAGTTTATTTAATTCATGTAATAATTATCGTAGTAACTAACTATTAAGTTTTATTTTTTTACATTAAATTTGTGAGAAGCAATTATATTATTTATATGAAGGAGAGTTTTTACAGAGAGCTAAAAATATTATGGAGAATAAGTTGACGCAACCATTTTGTTAATTCAAATTAATCACTTAAGATAATTGCAAATGTTGAAATTTGTTTTGTCTGGTCTCAAACTAATTTGTTTATCAAAAGTTTTAATTAATATGATTGAATGTATAGTGAACAATTGCGGATTAAATATGTATATGATTTAAATCACGATTTAAAAAAAACGTACACAAAAATTATATGCCGCAACACTGTATGATTTTTAATCAATTATTTTACATACGTTTTGATTTCCATCAAATGCATCTACTTGCAATGCCCCGGAAAACAAAATCCCAACACTGCAACATGCAGCTGTCGATAGAACCGCCTGTGCCAGGGGGCGTGGTGGGCACGTCCTGAGTTGCCGAAGCGCGGGCGGGCGGGCAATGCTGAGAGGACCTTTCTGGCGAATGGGCGGGGGGTGAGTGGCGAGAGGGCGAGGGGCGAGAGGGCGAGAGGGGAGAGGGCGAGTGGCGAGGTGACCCGAGTGGAACGTAAGGGGGCGAGTGACGAGTTAAGGCGGGGGGGGGGGCGAGGCGTGCAGTGGGCGAGCTAGGACGGGGGGGCAGTCGGCAGGCGGAACGGGTGGGCGGACGGGTGGGCGGGTGGGCGGCGGGTGGGCGGGTGGGCGGGTGGGTGGACGGGTGGGCGGGCGACGGCGGACGGGCGTGGCGGGCGACGGGCGGGCGGAGGGGCGGGCGGACGGGCGGTGCGGGCGGGCGGCCAGCGGAGCGGCGAGGAGCAAGCGGGGTGGGGCGAATAACAGCGGCGCGGATTAACCCTTTTGATAAAGCGTGTCCGCGCTCACCTCCATTCGTTTGTTAGCGGCATTATGCGGGCGGCGTCGAGCGGGAGCGGGCGTGGCGCGAGCGGGGTGTGGAGGGGGCTCGCGGGGGTGCGGGTGTTTTGCGGGGGTCGGGGGTGGTGTCCTCAGCGACCGCGCACGGCCTCCCGCACCCCCACCTCAAGCACCGCCCATTGCGTTTGCATCCTCACCTTTGAGTCCTAGCCACACCACTCCTGCTGGTGCCGCCGTTTCAATGCATGGAATATAGGTTTTCGTAGAGCTTTCGGTGAAGTGGTGATGTATAGTTCACATTCCAAATATTTTCATTAAAATAATGCCATCGAAATAAAGAAATGTTGGCAATGAAAACGCTCCTCTTCGATTTTTTCATAGAGCGTTTAACATACACTGATACTGCAAATCGAATGTTCTTAGGTTTATCTTTTGGCAAATTAATAAACAATCGAGTGTTAAAAAAAAAAGCTAAGACCGGATATTCGCTATATTTCGCTCAAGAGTAGGAGATTCCCTACAAAATGAAATAGAATTTGTATCTCCTACAATACGCCAAACCGGTTGTTAGGATCAGTGTTCGTAACAGATGTTTTAAATGGAAATCCTCCACATCCTGTGAACAACAACAAGAGACCCTAATCATACTCATCATTATTATCAGATAATTTTAACATAGTTTCACGTTCCTAACTGTGATAGATTTCTAGTGTTCCACAAGTTGTCGTCTACTATTTTCTCGGAAAGATTGATGCAGTGATCTCGATCAATCTTTCGGTCAGTATATCGAGTCAGTGCAACTGGTGCACGATATAAGAATTTATTTGGCAATAGTAAAAAAGGGAGAAAAATCGAATACTAACAGAATTAATTTCAATCACTGTAGATGGTCTTTATACTAGTAATTTTTTTCTTAACCACATCAGGTCTCTACATCTTTAAAATTTATTAAATAAACATTAATATTTATGGTTACCTTTCGTAATTGTTCTCTGGTATGTTTTAAAATTCTTCGCGCGACGATGCAATAGACACAGAAAAAATGAAATCGTTTTGCCATAAATTTTACCGGTAGCCCCTCGCGAATACTCAAGACTTAAATTTCAACTACATCAATGGTATTGAAACGCAAAATACCCGGTATCTCAAAAAAAAAAAAAAATGCATCCTATTCACGCTTTGCGTCGACCGGAGGTGGCGCGCGGTGTTTGGTAAAGCCGGATCGTTGGGATCGGGGCGTGGGCGATGAGGGGGTGGA
>BOPP01000036.1:3239741-3273839 GCA_017312745.1 Gryllus bimaculatus
TAGGATTTGAGGGTGAGCTTTGATTCACTATGTGTTTTGAGCCCTTAATTCACTGGCCGAAGCCGAAATCCTCTAACAAATTGAAGAAATGAAAACTCGCGAAGATCAATATATGGGTGATCAGGAGTATCAGATCTCATTCGAAATTCAATAGCCATTTTCCGCCATTTTTACGCGTCTTTCTTGTCTAAGATTGGGTTCTATGAGTAATTATCGGCGAACTCTAAGCTTGGATAACACAAAATTTTATTATACTTTTATGTTGCATCATGTCTTAGAGAATTATTAAGCATCGTGATTCATGTTGCTACAACTCTATTATATTGCATTTCTCTCAAATCCGTTATTCTTCTGCGTATAATCAACGCAAGGCTCTAATATATTTACCTGCTTATTTGAAGAAAGATAGGCCGAGTAACTTTTGCTCAATCTCACAGATATATTCAAGTTTTTCAGAACCCACTTAACTTTAAGCTACGAGTAAAGTAAGCTGAAAAAATAAAATTCAGCTAGACTTTAATTTTTGCGTAGTTACACAGAATACTGAAGGGCAAGAGTAAAACTTTCTTGTGTCTTTTTGCAACCTATTTAACACAATTCAGAACATGAAGCGGGTGGTTAATCCTCTTACTTTTAATATTAACAGACCTTCAATAACACTGATTAAAACCCATTAGTTATTGGTTTTTCAATACGATATATAAAGGCGTATTCACGATTTTTTTCTCGACATTGTTTCAAACTACAGAACGTTTTTTACAAATTCAATAATACAAATAGGCTCATTGAACGTTTTTTGAATGTGATGGTCGGTAATTAGGAAAATTATGCTAAATGAGTCGACTTAATGACTGACGTATTGAGAATAATACGAGAGCCTTTTAGTACATAGGCTATGGAAGGTTTGAGTCATGGTCCAAAGGGTGAAAAAAATCGTGACCCTATCCTGGGAATTATGTAGTTTCCCAAAAAAGATTACCAAGGGTACAAGTCATGTGTGATTACACATAATGATTTGGTGTTACGCTTTCGTCACAAATTAAGTTACTATACATATAATATAGCATACATATATGCAATTATATCTAAACATCTTCTGGAGGTAAATTTTCATTATTAAACAGCTCCGGAAATCCAATAAGATATAGCAACACTAGTTGATTGTGTTCACCACATTACTCGGAGGGCTTTGTTTAGAGGAAAATGTCTTGTGATGCGGATTTGAACATTGACTCACGTCTTACTGTCACTCTTTGGGAAATAGTAGACAGGCAGATGTCTGTATATGGCAAACGTTGGTAGCTCAAAAGAACAACGAATCACATCAGACATGCAATACTGATTTAAAAAATAAGCACCAGAATAGAACTATATATATATAAATCGCAGATTAAATATAGGCCTAGTAAATGCATTGAGGAATGCATATTTTCTTGTTATTTTAGACCTTAGAATATTCCATTCGTCCATATCTCTAATTTTAATATTTTAATTCCTTCCATAATAGAAGTCTCTTAATCATTTCATCTCACCAGCGACGGAATTCATGATTTTTATCATTTTTGTTTAAATTATATGGTGGTAATTTTTTGCTTAAATTTTTTGGCTGGGTATTGTTAGTATCAATGTTTTGTCCGGTGAAAATTACAAGCGCCCAAGATTTCCAAAGTTGGTTTAGAAACGGCGACACAAAACACATCGAAACAGCAAAACCGGCCGGACAAGCCCGGAATGACTGGAAACAAACAGGACACTAGCTCTAATCTATTTATCTCCCTTCTCTGCGAATGAGAATAACGTGTTTTTTGGACAAGGAACGCCAAACTTGCGGTGCAAGAATTATGTATGGTAACATAATGGCATTTGCTTTCTAATTCTTCAAGCTGTGTCTCATTTGATTATTCATCATTTTTATTTTGCATATCAACTGAGTTTGTAGATTGACATTTTGGTGATGGTGTGTGTTTCTCAAGTTATTTAGAACACTATTGGACAATATATCTGCATTAACACCATTTTATCCATGCTTTTTGTAGGAGTAATTATTTGCAATAAGACTGTATGTCTGCATTGCAATATTCTCTCCAGTGCCCGAGTTATCCTGAACGGATGATTACCAAAGGTTTGATATTCTTCCGGTTCGTTAAGCAATTTTATTAGGTCAATCATTGCTAATGTTCCTTTTTAACATCAAAAACACATGAATATGCAAAAATTTAACAGGTCGGGACAACTTAGTTAATTCTTCCGCCTCCTGGAGAGCTACTCTTACGTTTGGGCGACAGTTATTTGAGTAACAGGATAGGCTGGTATCAGATGTTCCTGAAGTTTGGGTTCTTTGTGGTAGAAAGGTTCTGTGTGATGAGGATTGGAAAAAGCATTTTGTTTGTTAGGAGTCTTTTCGCGCAAAGTTCAATTGGATGCGTTGTCTATTGTGGGGTGTCTTTCCAGACTTATCGTCGGTTGTGAAGGATCGTGGAGTTTAACGAGATGACTGCCTCCTATTAGAATGTTATAGAATTACCATATCGATAAAATGGGAAAACCCTGTATATAACATGAGAGACTGCATTTAATCATGTGCAGTTAAGCAAGGAGTAAAAATAGAAATTGAACGTGATAGTGGTGGGGGCAGGAACTGTAATGGATACGTCCATGAAGTGATTTTTAATTGTGATCTCTGCTCAAAAGATTAACTTAAGGTTTTTTCGCATTGCACAATTTCTAAATAATAAAACAATCTTTCTCATAACGAGATTGACTAAAGCCCTAGAAGTGCGAGGGACCAAACTGGTACGTCTGTCGTATTAGGAGTATCCGAAGCTCGGGACAGAAGAATCTCTGTAAATAAAACTTGCGGTTGGCAAGTTTACTCCAATTTCTAGGGTAATTTGCAAGTGCCATTTGTACTTCTATCCACGCATTTTTATTTTGCATCAAGATTGACTTATTTACGCTGGTTTTTTTGCCAAAAATAAAATACATTCATTTAACATTTTTATGGTTTGTAAGGGAATGTGAGAAGACCAAAATACGAGAGAAATCTTCAACAGAACATTACTCTGAAGGGTTGAATGAATAAAATTATAGAATTTAATTCGCGTCAACTGATTACTGTGTTCATTTTCTTACTTCCAAAAACGCAATTACACCAATACAACAGAATTACAACAATAATTCTTTCCGCTCCAGAACTTCATTTTACAAGTTATTAATTAGCCCTATTATAAAGATAATTCGCCCAGCAAATCGGCACATATTGAATAAATGCCCTAAATAATTTGGTTATTAACGAGATTATCCAGTGACGAACGACAAAGCTCGAAACGACCGCTGTTCATAATGTGCACTAAAATAAAGCGTCACTGCAATCGACATCTTCAGGGAAAATGAATAAAATAAATTAACGAAATGGCCGCCTACAGGATGCTGGGATCTCAACGCGTTTTAATCGATAATATTTACCTGGGGTCATACTATGGAAAATGCTTCAAGATTTTATAGTTTGTGAATCTCATTATCATCATAGAAAGACAAGGTGTGGGTATTGAAAAACGTGAGTAAGAATCTTTGCCAATTTTACCTCTTTTTTTTTCTTTCATAATTATGACGCGAGATTCGAGAGGTTAGGAGCTTGTCCGTTTCGGTCAGGGGTGGTTGTCATGCGGTAGGTAGGGGGGAGATAATTGGTCTTGGGAAATACCCGCCGAGGTGTGCAACAGATCTCGCCATCAAGCAGATGAAGATCACAGCCACATCCCACGCTATAACATACGGGACTAATCTTAGCAGTTGATTCAACTGCAAATTGTCAATACAATTTTATTCTATGCTGTATATTTTAAAATGTAAAAACAACAACTGAAATTTCAATATTGTTGCGGGGAAATGGAAACAATAAGCAAATATCTCAACTTATCTGGAGCGCAGTATCAATCTGACCGACTTTGTATCTTCCTAGTGTGCTTTGGATTGACCATGATTGAAAACGATGCTGGTTTGTAAGACACTTTTTGTCACTGTTTGTAAGTTGTACTTTACGTTTCTACTCACAAGCTTATCAAATATTGTTTTGATTCCAATAGAATTATTGAATAGCAAAGAGGAACAAATCAGAGATTTTAATTCTTTCAAAAATGTAGTTTTTCAGTATACAAATGTTTCAAAGTCTCTCACAAGCCAAAGCATTTCGTTATAATGTTTTTTTTTATTCGATCCCTGAAATGTTTGTTCCACTCGGCAGAAATGAACCTTCTGATTCGTAAACTGGGCGTTAAACATCAATATAGCAACCTTCCATGCTTCACATATGATTCTCATAAATCCCATTCTTGACGTACACAGGCCATACGTCTCATAAACGAATACCAGAAGGTGTCTTGCAATTTTGGGGTTGCTTGCAAACAATGTACCCTACTTCGTAATTTCTAAGAATATTAAAAAAAATTACATCATCCAGGGGAATGTTCAATTAGTAATTTCACGTTAAATTAAACTGTACGCAGGCATTAATTGCACGTTGGACAAGGTATAGAAGAGCCTGATTTTGACTGAGCAACAACTTTTTTGGTGAACGCTAATCTCTGGTATTTCCGTTAGTGTTTTTTATCCTGAAAAAGTGCGACATATCTAGCAAACCCCCCTTCTTTCCCTTTCCGAATTCGATAATCGTGGACATATTTTTTGCTAGCTGGCAGTATGAATTCGTGTGTCATGTTGAAATAATTTACATTCTGCAGAAAAAGGAACTCTGATGATTCAACTTTTTTAAATGTTTGCGTATTCGCAAATTTCACCGTTTACGAGTTTTTGAGCGATACTGTAAAGAGTCACAAAAATTAATTATTATATAAAACAGTTTATTTAATTCATGTAATAATTATCGTAGTAACTAACTATTAAGTTTTATTTTTTTACATTAAATTTGTGAGAAGCAATTATATTATTTATATGAAGGAGAGTTTTTACAGAGAGCTAAAAATATTATGGAGAATAAGTTGACGCAACCATTTTGTTAATTCAAATTAATCACTTAAGATAATTGCAAATGTTGAAATTTGTTTTGTCTGGTCTCAAACTAATTTGTTTATCAAAAGTTTTAATTAATATGATTGAATGTATAGTGAACAATTGCGGATTAAATATGTATATGATTTAAATCACGATTTAAAAAAAACGTACACAAAAATTATATGCCGCAACACTGTATGATTTTTAATCAATTATTTTACATACGTTTTGATTTCCATCAAATGCATCTACTTGCAATGCCCCGGAAAACAAAATCCCAACACTGCAACATGCAGCTGTCGATAGAACCGCCTGTGCCAGGGGGCGTGGTGGGCACGTCCTGAGTTGCCGAAGCGCGGGCGGGCGGGCAATGCTGAGAGGACCTTTCTGGCGAATGGGCGGGGGGTGAGTGGCGAGAGGGCGAGGGGCGAGAGGGCGAGAGGGGAGAGGGCGAGTGGCGAGGTGACCCGAGTGGAACGTAAGGGGGCGAGTGACGAGTTAAGGCGGGGGGGGGGGCGAGGCGTGCAGTGGGCGAGCTAGGACGGGGGGGCAGTCGGCAGGCGGAACGGGTGGGCGGACGGGTGGGCGGGTGGGCGGCGGGTGGGCGGGTGGGCGGGTGGGTGGACGGGTGGGCGGGCGACGGCGGACGGGCGTGGCGGGCGACGGGCGGGCGGAGGGGCGGGCGGACGGGCGGTGCGGGCGGGCGGCCAGCGGAGCGGCGAGGAGCAAGCGGGGTGGGGCGAATAACAGCGGCGCGGATTAACCCTTTTGATAAAGCGTGTCCGCGCTCACCTCCATTCGTTTGTTAGCGGCATTATGCGGGCGGCGTCGAGCGGGAGCGGGCGTGGCGCGAGCGGGGTGTGGAGGGGGCTCGCGGGGGTGCGGGTGTTTTGCGGGGGTCGGGGGTGGTGTCCTCAGCGACCGCGCACGGCCTCCCGCACCCCCACCTCAAGCACCGCCCATTGCGTTTGCATCCTCACCTTTGAGTCCTAGCCACACCACTCCTGCTGGTGCCGCCGTTTCAATGCATGGAATATAGGTTTTCGTAGAGCTTTCGGTGAAGTGGTGATGTATAGTTCACATTCCAAATATTTTCATTAAAATAATGCCATCGAAATAAAGAAATGTTGGCAATGAAAACGCTCCTCTTCGATTTTTTCATAGAGCGTTTAACATACACTGATACTGCAAATCGAATGTTCTTAGGTTTATCTTTTGGCAAATTAATAAACAATCGAGTGTTAAAAAAAAAAGCTAAGACCGGATATTCGCTATATTTCGCTCAAGAGTAGGAGATTCCCTACAATAATGAAATAGAATTTGTATCTTCCTACAAACGCAAACGGTTGTTAGGTGCAGTTTGCGTAAAGATGTTTTAAAGAATCCTCCACAGGCCTGTGAACAACAAAAGGATCCCTAATCCTCCATCATTATTACAGATAATTTTTCATATTTTCACGTTCCTAACTGTGATAATGTGTTCATTGTGTCTAAAGGCATTTTCTCGGAAAGATTGAAGCAGTGGATCTGATTCAATCATTTCGGAATTGGTAGTGCAACTGGTACGTATAGAATTTTATTTGGCAATAGTAAAAAAAGGGAGGAAAAGAATAAACAGAATTAATTAAGTAATGTAGATGTTTTTATACTAGTAATTTTTCTAACCACATTCAGGTCTCTACATTCATTTAAAATTTATTAAATAAAACATTAAATATGTATTGTTACCTTTCGAATTGTTCTCTGTATGTTTTAAAATTCTTCCTCACGCAATAACAAGAAAAAAGAATCGTTTTGCCATAAATTTTACCGGTAGCCCCTCGCGAATACTCAAGACTTAAATTTCAACTACATCAATGGTATTGAAACGCAAAATACCCGGTATCTCAAAAAAAAAAAAAAATGCATCCTATTCACGCTTTGCGTCGACCGGAGGTGGCGCGCGGTGTTTGGTAAAGCCGGATCGTTGGGATCGGGGCGTGGGCGATGAGGGGGTGGAGTGGGGTGGGGGTGGAGGCGACATGGTGGCGTCGAACAGTGCCCCGCCCTCGCGGCGCAAGTCAATTTGAAATCCGATCCTCGCGGGCGCTCTCCATAAAAATCGGCGTGGCGCTGGCGGTGGCGGCGGAGGGGACGAGAGACCGTGGTTGGTTTCGGAAATGGGGGCCGGGTGGACGTCAGGACGGTAAGGGCGCCATGGGAGGTAATGCGAAAGGGCGTGAAGAGGAGTTGGTGCATGAGAGAAGGTTAATGGCATCGCAGCTGACGGCGTCTGGTGGTGAGGAGTATTGTGATGGTACTAATAACGTTTTTCGGGGGGTGGAAGGGGGCGAGGGTGAGCGGATCCAAACGGGTAACATAACATAGATGTTGGCAGTGTAACGTATTAGTGCTAATGACGGGCGCGGGAAGGAAAGCCGGAAATTTGACGTCGAAGCAGTTGAACGTACGTCTGGAAGGGGGGCTGGCAACGATGATGGAATTACGGTTGCAAAGACGAAGAGGATTTAGCTGGCAATGGCAGCCTGAGCAACACCCGGCCGAGTGGGACGGTCAGTAAGTGATAGGGGCCGAGTCACATTGGCGGAGATAGGAAATGAGAGGAATGAGGTGAAAAGGGCAAAGAATTCTGGGTTATCACTGGAAGTAACGTAACCGGTGAAATGGGAGCCAAGCCCGATTGGGAAGGGAACGCCTGCGAATGGAAATTAGGATGTCTAGGTAGAGAAGCCAGAGACGTTTGCCTGATTGTGGGGGTGTGAATAAGGATAGTGAAGTGATGCAAAGAAAGAATGAAATAGTAGTTAAGCCCGTGAATGACAATGCCGTTGGAAAGCAACGTAGGGAGAGAACGGAGCAACGCGAAACGTCTGGCGTGCTGGTGGCAACGAAAGGTGGTGGGAAATGAGCAAGGTCTGTTCGGTGTTTTGCTGGCAAGGACGAGCCAGGGCGGGAGTTAGTGGAGGGAGAGTGCAGCAATGGGACGGTGGGAAAATAACAAGGCTGGAGACATGGAAATGCAACACAGGGGAAACGAAAAACAAAATTCTGGTCGCGGAATGCAAAAACAACGGCAGCGGCTAATGACGGTGAGAATGCAGAGTGACGGAAGGGCGGAGCCGAGAAACAGGGCGATGAGAGTTATAACAATGATGAAACAGTGGAAAAACATAGCGAGGAGTCGGTGGATTAATGGCGTTTGAAACTAGCTCAACGGGAAATTAGAGAAAATTCGGAAAGTACTGACGATAGCAGCGGTGAGAAGAGGCAACAGGACAGGGTGGGGGATAAGGAAGGTGTAGACTTACGCCAGAAGAGATTTTTCGGCGGTGAAAGTGAGAAATGTTGTAATGAATAGTGCTACATAGGCACAATATCGAAAGCAACGTAAGAAGGGAGCGCGAGCAAATTGAGTCATGACAGTGCACGAATTCTTGGCAAGAAGGAGAGAATGTCGAGCGTGCCTATCAACGAAGCAGTGAAAAAGGGTTGGGGAGGGAGAGAAAAAAAAAAAGAGGCATAAGAATAATAAGTAAAGTCTGTACTGGGATTATATTGGAAAACGCAGAATATGTTTGAATAATCGGAAGGCGGGGGCAGCAGGCAGCATGCGAGGAACGGGTGGTGCTGATACGGTGCAGGTTGGTGAGGGGTGCGCAGGGCGTGCGGCGGGCGGGCCGGGCGGCGGGCGGCGGGCGGCGGGCGTCGGCGGCGGGAGAGAGTGGGACGCCCGTCAAGCGACGGGCGCGGTGGGACGGAGTGGGTTTGGTGAGAGTGCAAAAAAGCGCCCTTACGGAGATGCCTCGCGAGTGGGCGCTCGCGAAAAATACTGCCTCCGCCATGGCGGTGCGCGCAGCGCCTAATGTGTCCGGTGCACTGGCCTGATGTCCCCCTCCCCCTGTCCACTCCATGTGTCGCACTCCCAGTCGCCCGTTTCCGCTGCCGGAGTTTCGGAGGTATAAAATGTTGGAAACGAAGTTTTGGAAATTTGTTCCGAAAAGTCAGTTATGGATTGGATGTCGTGAGTTCCGATTTGTAGGCGGATGTGTCTGCCTCGTATTTTCCGTGGCGTTGAATGAATGTACGCGAATTTATTTTCGTAGTCGATGAAGGACATCCAGTTTCATGGCAGATAGGTCGGTACGTATGTTTGAGTTGTTGGTTTTTGAAAGGCTCGAGTATCAAAATTGGAGCACCACAAATGTGCCGTTGAGGAATACTCTGGCGTGTAGCCCATAGAAAAGAAAACGATGATGAAGAATATGCTGAAATGCGAATACTGTTATTACCGTTGTTCTTCCATTTGTAATAAGTTTTCAAAGAGACAACTTCGCAACACAAAGTTGAAAAATATCTGCTCACATTACACATTAACACAGAGATGTCCTCCCACCATTTTTGAACATTCTTTCTCAGCATTCTTCAGAACTCCAGAGCTACGAGTTACAAAAAGAGAAAGGTTTTTTGGTATAACAATTCTTTCTAGAGCAGGTTCACGTATCTCGGCGCTTGTAACGCGGGCCAACGCCCGTTTATCTAGCGGTGGCTTCACCTAGAAGTCCGCGGCGGCGGAGCCCTTCTTGCGGAAAGTGTCTGCGACAGCGACGGAGACAAGCTGCCTGATAAAAAGCCCCGACCGGCGAAGTTGGCTGCGGGCGCTTGTTTTTGCGCGCGCCGTACATGCTAAGTACAATTGGAGCGGGGTCGCGCGCGGCGGCGGCGACATGGCGGGGAGCCAGGGTGTCGGAGGGCCTCTACGACGCCGCGCCAGAGTGTTTGAGGGCGGGGAGGCATAAAGCGAGGGAGGGGGCGTTGGAGAACGAAATGGACCGCGTGGGAGGAGTGGAGGTGGGGGTGAAGGAGCTGTGGAAATGCGGCAGCGGTTGGAGCCCACACATGCCCCAGTCAGCAACTGAGAAAACTAGTCACTCTGTAATATATTATATAGACATTCTTGCAATATATGCAACAATTTCGTAAAATTAAAATCAATCATCTTTTAATTAACAGGAGATTCCGTCAATGTAACAATGGCCTTGCGAAGAGAACACCTCGTCAATATCCTGTCAAGTTCTAATACCCACTTTAATAAGAAAAATTGAGCTTTAGCTGCATTTATACCAAAAGTTTGTTCATCAATGATGAATCGGTCTCATCATAGAAATCTTTTCAATAAAGACATTTGTTGCAATGACAACAACTATACAGCTTTATATGAACTTAGCCCCCAATCCATCCCAGAACATACCTTTTTCTTAAAGCTAATGGTGTGAATTATAAAGAATAGATTGCAGAACACAACATCTACTTATCATTTCAGTGAACATGATGTTTTAGTTTCCATTACTGTTCTATTTTGAATTTTATTTATTGATTAATAAAAAATTCAAAATAAAGAATTGTTTGATAACATTTTTTCACGGTTTTTAATATTCTTCTTAAATTAACAATTACTGATGGAAATGAAACTGTATGGGTTGTAAAACAAACACGATAAAAGAACTACAACAAAGGTACTAGTTACAGGAATACCCAGATATTCGAGTTTACCGTTGAACTGGCAGCAACTGAAAAAGGTTTGAGGAAGTGTCAAATGGCACAGTCGGAGTCTTGGCGGTAGTAAAACTGAGGAGAATGTTCCTTGTTGAGGTGGCCTATATTTGCAGCAGAGTAGATGGCGGTGGTATTTATCACTCGCCAATTATAAAATGTATTTTCTTCAATTGTGTTGTAAAAAATTACCTGCTATATTCGAATATACCTAATAAATGTAAGTATTAAA
This sequence comes from Gryllus bimaculatus, assembly GCA_017312745.1. Lineage (NCBI taxonomy): Eukaryota > Metazoa > Arthropoda > Insecta > Orthoptera > Gryllidae > Gryllus > Gryllus bimaculatus. Next base: position 3,250,534 of record BOPP01000036.1, read on the forward strand.
CAAAATGGTTCTGAACCGTTTTATAGGAGCATAGCATTATTTATTTACTGCGACAACGGCATAACTAAAATAAGCCTTATTTCAGAAGATGCATTAGAATTTCGCGCATTAAATGCAGTAGTAAAACATTGATACCTTTTGTTGCTTCCTGGCGATAAATTTGCTAACAACTGATATGCTATTGTAAATAACTTTAAAAAATGTCTATATAATAATTTATTACTTCCAAATTATGCCATCTCTTTAGCATGTGATGGATTCTTTATTTTTATGTGAAATGAAATGGACAATGAAATTTACTTAATACACACAGCCTCACGATGGAAATACATTTGGTTTCTTGATCATCAAAATCCGTTGACCAATAGAGATGGAAACTCACACACACGCACTCACAGACACATACTCTCACATACGCACTCTCTCACATACGCACTCTCTCACACACGCACACGCACTCACACACACAGACACACACAAAACAGCACAGTGAAAAAACAACATAACCCTCCCTTTTTCCGCAGCGGAGTAAAAAGCAGCATGGCAACAGCCGCAACTGCTGAGGGTGGCGAAGTCGACACGACGCGCGAGACGGTGCTGCGACGCGGGGGGTGCGTCGCCCGCGGGGGCGGAGGTGCGGGCGGCAACGACCGCTGGTGGAATCAGGGCAGCAGTCGAGCGAACCGCTGCCAACAAGCACATCTTCCAGCGAGGGCGCTGTTGCCAGGCGCGGAATAATTACGCTATATTCTTGTACCCAGCGTCCGCGCGTCTAGTCTTATGTCACTCCATTTAGCGAGCGAAGAGCTTTTCTCAGCGGACTCTACAAATCACGAATGAAAACGGCCCATTTTTAGCGAGCAGTGCTAGAACAGCACATATGCTCTTGCGTTATTTGTAACGGCTGCGCAATATTGTACTACCACATGATCCTGCAAAAGTGTTTGAAACCTTCAAACATGTTTTCACTGCGCCGTGATTCGAACTCAGGACGTACGGACAAACAGATATTTCCCGTCAATAGATTTTTCGATATCAAGGACGCACATGGATTCTAACTAAACATATAGCAATTTACTACATGCAGGATTTTCCCACTTTTTCATTACCAGGGCCAGGCAATAAGAGGGGGGCCTTTTTGCTGGCGCACGATTACAATTCTTCTTTCTTACGAAGTAGAGCAAGAAAGAAAAAAATTAAGTATTAGAGAACGCATAAGAATGTTCCGTTTCATTTACAAGAAGAAGCGTAAGAAATATATTTGGATGTAAAATATGACGCACATTACATGAAATGAGAAAAATATTGAAAAATTCATGGTTGAATTCACATTTCATTCACGTTTGCAAATGATATCCAATAAACTTGAAATGCTAAATGAAAAGATTGAAAAATGAAGTATCTGAATTACGTAAAAATAAATAATAGAGCGTGTTTTGCTAGTTATTTTAAAGTGATTTGTATTAGTTTACAAAAATATAAGATAATATACCTATTTGATTACATTAATAATGGTTTGCTGAAATGAAAACGTGCATTTTGTTGACATAATAGTACATGCCAATAATTACACTTGAAGTACGGGTACAAACTTCAATTAATATGTTTCAAAATATGTCTACTAATATATTATTATATTTCTGCCTATTTTATTTAATTTTAACAAATATATATATATATATATATATATATATATATATATATATATATTAATTTCTTCTTTTTCTTCTTTCTAAAAATCGGTAACAGATGTGTTAACAAACGCGTTCGTTTATAACCACTTTTTCTGTTTATTCTGTCCCTTCAGCATCCAACCTTTCAGAGGTGTAACATATATGAAATTCAGTTGTACACAGGTGATCATTTCTAATTAGTTCGCAACGTGAATATTTATGAACGTAATTTTCTGTATAACTTTGTACTCACGAACTTCATTGTGAGTTCAGTACACATGTTCTGAGACATTGTTGAATTTTTCAATTTTTTTAGGTAAGATGCCATCTACCATTAACACACCTCAGTAGAGCTGTATTGGTTATGGCATTGCCGCTACGCAGAGCTTGAGGGTTAACACACTATTTGAGGAATAATTCACTCGTTTGATGAACTAAATGCATACACTCGGTGGAACTGGCAACGCTGGACACCCGCTCATCTCCAACACAGAAGGCGCGTCCTCCGTGGGCGTGTCTCTTATAAGTTAATAGAGTTATGCGGAGTATTTGCGTGCGGCCATAACGTCCTCCCGCTCCTTGCTGCAACTGCAATAAATTCACTGTGATACAGCGCCATCTCGGAGATATTAATTATAACATCGCAAGGGACGCAACTCCAAGCGACTCCACAGAGCAGCAGCAACGGCAAAGCGGAGAAAATGCGAACTCATCTCTCGACCGACACTACGCTCAGAGAAGCATCTGTGTTTTTTTTCCTTCAAATTTCGCCGCAGAGAACGTGAAAAGAAAGCGGTGAGGAGGCAAAGGAATTTGCTTTAGGAAGCAGCAACGTGTGAAGTCTTTCATAAATGCGTTCATAAATGGCTGCGCGGCTTTCCATAAATGAGAAGAAAGGTAGAATGTCAAAACACTTATAAAGAGACGTATTTCGTCGGAAATTTTAAAAGGCGAGAAGCTCAAGTACTTCATACGGAAAATAGGAGAAAAGCCATGAAAGCACGCAATAATGATTTCCCTGTTGTCAAAAACTCTCTAATTAGGGAATAGATTTTATTTTTAGTTTCGGCGGTGGCGTAAAACAAATTGAAATCTGCCTGGTGTGCTAACAAACACAAAATAAAAAGTAATAAAAATTCAATACGGAAACGACGTGATGAAAGTGATACTCTTTAAATGTGCGATACAACGAGACATCGCTTTACTATTCAAGAGACAGAAAACGTGAGTCAATGTCAAATCGAAAGACATTTCTCTAAAAAAGCGGAGGATTTGATATTTAGTGCATTGTTTTATGATGTGAATAACTATTAACGCAATCATTTTAAACAATACTTCTCGGTAATTTTGGTTCAACGAATACGCCTTATTATATCGATGAAAAACATAACTTGTATATCATGGGTCGGGGTAGTTTAGAACACACGTTTGCTATTCTGAGGGATTTTAGACGGGTGATCTGAAAGTTTACTCTGCCTATCTTTTCAAAAGCAGGTAAAATATTACCTGGTTTGATTAACAATAAATGTTGGATAAATATGTTGTTAAAGCATGACACACTTTTCTCCTACCTTCCTTAAAAATAAGTTATCAAGTAGATCCATTAGAACTTTAACAAAGAAATCTGTGCGGCAGTGAATTAAGGGAAACATAGGAGCTCTAATCTACAGGTTCCTAAGCACGTAAAATCTGAATTCAACAGGACAAAGAGAAAAAAAATATACTTTTTCTTTTTGTATATCCGCTGTCATTCTTTTGAAGAAAACAATTAAATATCTTCATTTTAATTTACCGGTTTACTATTGTACAGCTTAACGTTGTATAATTATTATTAACTTAAATTTCAGGCATTGCTAACTTCATTACAACGAAAGAACAAGTTTTTGAATTTAGAACAAAACATTCAGAAAATTAAAAATACTTCCGACAAGTAACTTTTAGTGCTACAAATGGGATTGCAACGGAAGAAAACTGAGATATCAAAAAGCTCATGCACAAACGACATATAGGTAAACAAACCTCCACTCTTCCCCGGATTTCTCATCTCCCAAGATCAAAACTACTTATCTCAACCGCGGAGAGCCACTCTGAGACCGCGTTTAAAGTAGAAGAAAATGTAAATGAACAGACGCGTGTGAGGGTACAGTAAAGGCTGAGGAGTCAGCAAGTGCTGCAGCCGACGCTGTGAAGGACGCTCGCCCAGTCAGCGGTACAAACGCGTAAAGTTCCCGAGGTCCCGGCCGACGGCGAGGGTTAAAAGCGACCTTAGGGAAGAAGTGGTATCTCGAAGCGCACAGCGACAGTGTAGCATTCTCTAGTGGTAAATTTGAGCAGTCATTTCTTTTGTTTTTTATTCAGATTTTGTTTTATTTTATACGTTCTAAATATTAAGATACTGGCAAAACTTACATATTGTACCCTTCAATTTGGGTTCAGTAGAAAATTTGAAGAAAATTTCTCTTGTTTTTGTTTGCTTTTTTTCTTCGATTGATTAATTGTTTTAGTGATTCCGGGCACGTCAACTACCAGGGTCATTAGCTTTGTAAGTGTGCTGCATGTTTTTACTTGGGATATGGCGATGATCTTTCCTTCACTGTGTGGCGAAATCTGGCACCGACCTTCAGCAAGCTAGTGGCGTTGTCTGTGCTTGGTTTAGCAAGTTAAGAGGGAGATACCCGAACCAGGTATCTCCCACCAGCGGAGCACCTCCCCAGCCGGGACAAACTCTAAGCTCCCGACCGGTCTCCCGGCATGGGTGGAAGCGTAGTGCTTGTTAGTGTAAGTGTGTGTATGTGTGTGTGTGTGTGAAAAGGGAGAGGATACGACAGAGAAGAGGTAGGAAAGATCGCCCGCGCGGTCCGTGCCCGTTTGTTACGGTACTATTCCGGCATTAGCCTGGTGTTGATTGGAGAAACCACGGAAAATTAGAGCTGACGGTGACAGAGGCCGGCCGCAGTTGCGTTTCATTGTTCGATTACTGTGTTCGATTCATTGCGTTCTTTAGCGTCTCATATGCTTATTGTGCCATGAACTTTGAAGAACATTGTAAGTACTTTCAAATGAAATATGGTGTCAACCTGCAAACATCTGGGAACAAGTAATATTTTTTATCTTGAGCGCATTCTTAAGCGTTTAAGAAATATTTATTAATTTCAGTGCCGGAGCTTTTTGACTGTGGCGCAAGCTATTCGACCTGTGGCAGCGTGGCGACAGAAATAGCGAGTATATTGAAGTTTAAAAATTACACTGTGCAGAAACTGAACATACAGAAGTGTTCAAAGGTGTGTGTAGTATTAAAAATGTTTTACATTCATTCGTAGCAAGTATGAAGACAAAGTGGGGCAAATGTGTAAGACATTTAGAAAGATTTGTACTGCAAAACGAGAGGTGGCTAGCTGAAAGTATTTGTTTTTCAGAAAGCATATTCACTGAATACATTCGAACAATATTCTAAAGAAACTAAATATTTGTTCGCTCGTTTCTATGCATTGTTTAATCTGTATCCCACGGTACATAAACGTCTTGTATATGAGGTGAAATAATGAAATCTTGTGATATCCCAATAAGACAGATGTCGGAAGAAGTACAATAAGTTTGCGTCAAAGATATCGGGCGCTTTAGGGAATCTCACACCCGCAAGAAATCAAGAACGGCTTCAAATCATGATTTGTTGAACGTATTGCTTGTATCATCAGATCCTGTTATTTCTAGCATTCGAAAACTTCCAAAAAAGAAAGCGTCTTTCTCAAGATGTTTTACGCCTCCTTTGCCACTATAATGTATCTGCGTAACGTGTTGCAGAGGCGAAATATGAGATCCCTTCGTGAAAAATCTGTTGTCTTAGATTTTAAGAAAGTCTGTAATTTCTACTAAGAACGATATCTTAGTAATTCATAGGAATTGACAATTTTGCCTCTTTATTATTTTCAGGTAGAGAAACTTCACAGGCAGTGGATAGTAAATTACCTGTATTGTTTTAAAATTAATAAATTGAGAGGTATTTAATTAATAGATTTATTCACTCAAACTCATGAATAACAATATACAATAAAATATTAAATATATATTTACGAAACACTGAGATATTAGTAAGTATTCTTAACGTGTACTTTGTGGAAAATTTCATTGTGTTTTGACAAATAGATTTCAAGATATTCATGTTTGGCTTTCTAGATGGGTAAAAAAGAACACTGTGCGACGGAACTCGAACCTAGGACCTCGCGGTCAGCTGTTTCTGTGGAGAATTTCATTTTAATATTTATTCTTAATACGATGCGATACGATTCGTACCGTATTGATAGAAAACGATTAATGGTTTGCTGCGAATACGTTATGAATTTCTTACCGTTATTGAGCATCGTATCAACTTCGGTTTCAACGAACTATACAAAAATCTTAGAATAATATACACAGCATATATGTGCGAACAAATTAATAGTAATAAAAAATGTTGGATACTATCACGAATAAATAAGCAATTTTAAAATGTATTTGCTGATAGAAATAAAGTAAGGTTTATTATTTGTAATCATTAAATTTATAAATATTTGTTGGAAAATAGTAATATTTTATATGTATTGCACATACCTTTTAGTATTTTTTAATGTTCACTCTTAGCTATATATTTATTAAACCTTAACAAGAACTAACTTGAAGTTTTTTCGTCGTTTCAATTATCACAGCGCGTCTGGGGGGGGGGGAAGCTTGAGTCTACCTGGTATGTTGCTGTCTCGCCCTTAGGCGCCCTTCACCGCCCTCTAAGGGTGGAACACGGTGTTGCCCCTCGGAGTAAGAGATAAACGTTGGAGGAGATAACTGCGACGATGTTGTAGATTGCCGCCCCGCCCAACCGAGCACAAGCGGACACTTATCCTCGGAGCTCTTGCACATTTCTCCCGCAGCCACGCTCCTCCCGCGTTGTAATAACACTATCGTCTGGTGCAGCTTGCAAATATTTTTTATTGCGGCGGTTCTCTTTTTTTTAGTTTCTTTCTCTACCCATCTTTCCGTTTGTTACCCACCGAAACCAACTCTATTCTTGCTATAGTGCTACAACGCAATTCGAACTTTGGACTGACATACTCTCGAAGTAATCAGGTCTTTTTTAATGTACACAACTCTCTCAAATTTATGGCTATATCAAATACGACGTCAAATTTGTTTTGTTCAATAACTGATTTCCGTGCTGTGTCGTTGTAGCTATAAAACGACACGTGAATAAATTGCTCAAAGAATGCGTTACCGTGACAAGGAATCGAACCTGGATCTTCTGATTTATGAACAATTTCTCTACCTCTGTAACGATGTTTGGACAATTGTACGCAAACTAGGGAAATCAGTTCTATTTCCGGTTGGGTAACCGAAGCTTTGAATAATTTAATGAAAGCCGGCTTTTGTAGATGAGGGATGATTCATATTGTGTTATTATAGTTCATATATACATGTTCTAATATTTATTTTTGTTGTTGCTGACATTAGGATGCTTCAGAGGCAGCTGCAACGAGTCTTTGAATTGTTGGAGAGGTTGTTGGGGGACACAGCGTTTCTATGTACGAAAAACATGTGTCGATGTACGGAATGCTTTGAAATGTGAATATAAATGGAAGTGTATAAACGAATGTCTTGTTTAGTCATTGTATGATAAGTATAAAAGCGACTATACTTAAAATTTTGACATCGGAAGGTTATCTTCCGGTATTGCTGTAGGTATTCGCCTGGAATTATGCGGTGGAAGCAGTGGGAGCGACCGATGGGAGGACTTCCACACTTCTTTAAACTCTCATACCAGCAATAAATTCGTCCGAACAAGCTACTGAGTAAAACATTTTCAAAACCGATTGCGACATTTTCCCTGGTAATTTAAAGCAGGATATCGACTTAATTTATAAGACGTCTTTAATTCACAGAACTACAGCGTGATTTAGTCTTCGTTGCTAATAAACCGGCGCCTCATTCTATATTTAATGTACAGACTGAATTTGCCAAAATCGGATACTGATGATTACTGTGTCGTTTTGTAACTAACGTTCAAATTTAGATTATGCTCTTGTGGTCGTGTAACACGGGCTATGGCAAGTGAGCGAGAGGGGTACCTCGCGTTAGGGCTTGCCACGTCTCTGGAAAACTTAATTCCTAATACTATGCGGGAACGTTGGAAGGGAGCACAAGGCAAACAGCGCGCGAGGTCAAGGCATCACAGTCCCTCGTATGGCGAACAATTCATGCGGAGACTTTTCCATTTCCAGCGGATTGGAATTGGATTGGGGCAGTAGACACTTATAGCGTACTCAATTCTGTAGGCATTTCCAGCAGAATGCAAAGAAAACCAGGAATTTTATTCTTTGGTCAGATGAAGGTATTTTACAAGAACTGGAAAAATGCATGTGCACATTTTGCATGTTAAGGTTGAAGAAAATCTGCATGTTGCACATATTGTAGATCATCAAGAGAGATTTTCTGTAAATGCGTTGGTTGGAATTGTAAATGAATTCATCCTGGGTCCTAAAAGCTTTTCTCGAGAGTTTAAGAGGCGATCAGAACTTGAATTTTATAACTCAGGTACTGTCAACGCTTTCGAGCTGGGGTTAATGAAAGACCGCGTTTAAGCTACCGACGTTGAGGATTCTGAAGAATATACTATCGATAAGATAATAAATAAGATATAGAAGATATAAACTATCCTAAATAACACTTAAATAACGGTTTTTTTCTCGCTCCTTTCATGTTAGTTATATAACTAGGCAATAACAGCAACATGGAACAATATTTAATGTAATATTTGGGCTTTTTTTGCAAAATAAGATCAATGACAAAAAACTCTTGTTTTTCAAAGTTTTGAATAGGGTTGTACTATTTCCTTGTGCACTCATGAGTAACATAGTGTTTTCTGTCACCGGGTTCTGTATGAGCAACGAGGTCTGAATCCCTGTATTTGAATGTTCTTCTTGTCTCACTTTTATTGGTTGCTTTCCAACAAGAATGAGACAATTTATTAAATTATTTCTTACATAAGGATTAAATAGCTCTCAAACACATAAGAAATGGGTTAAGTACATTGTACACTCATTATTTCCTACTTTTGGGGTATCATTTGCGGCTTCGTATATATTAATTTGTAAGTTCATCTCTTCTCGTGATTTGCCTTATTATAACTGACTTATCATGCAGAATGCATGGATTCGAGTCATACATTCAAACACTACCATTCTCTCGTAACTTAGTCATTCATCAAGCAACAACTCAACGCACAAGATCAACAGACTACTTCGCTTCGCCGTTGTTTTTGCTTTCCTCGTTTTCCTCTACACCTTCGCAGCCTTCCGGATTCCCCTCGCAAAACGTGGGCCTCTCCAACAAGAGTGCTCAACTTTTTAAGGTAATGTTCTCGCTAATTGCTGCAATCATCCGTGAATGGAGTGAGTCTGCGCGTTGCAGTTTGCAGATCCAACACAAGATGGTACGGCAGGGCTGCGTCTCCGTTTTTCCTCTTGTGAACTGGGAGTACTCGACTGCATTTGTGTACAGTTGCAAAACCTGAAGGGCGTAAATGACATGAATAGAAAATGTACATGAATGGTTGACAAGTGTGTAAGAAAGTCTTTAATTATTCTTTATGTTGAGTTGAACTGAGTACGGAATACACTAAATAAATAATTTTTATCGATTTGAAAATTCGTTTTGAAAATGTCATAAGCGTCATCAATGTTTGTAATTAAACCCACTTGAACATTCTAAATAGAACATTGAAATGTATATACATACGAGACATGGTCTAAGTGATTTTCTTAGGATTTTTTGCTAAATATTTGAGTATAAAATAGAAAATGAAATAGATTTTAATAATATGAGGAGAGAAATATTGTTTAGCTCTGAAACCAGATGCCGATGATGCAAAGTTGTGTCTATGGTTGAGACGTAGGTATCGAATGACGATGTTAGGTTCATTATTTCGAGGTTCCAGGATTGTCCACTGCTTTGTTCATTAGTCCTGAAGGTATATTGTTATCAAGGGAGGTGCCGGTGTACTTTTCCTGCTGAATCTGGCTCCGATCAGCACGTCAGCTAGCGGTCCTTTCCCCATTCAATTATCTCCAGTCAGAAGGCACTGACATGTGTGGTGGTGTAGTGTATGTAAGTGTGTGTAAATAAGGAGTGACGATAGGACAAGAAAGACCAGTGTCAACTGCTTAGCCCCAAATGTTTAGGGTATGTTTTTTTTATTAAGGGAGGTGGCAGTGGAAGTGAATTTTTTTGTCAAGGGAGGTGGAAGAATAAGGAATGGTCGCGCGCGGATCGTTGGACAGTTGGACTCATGGACTGTTTGTTAGGGTACTGCTCCGGTATTCACTTGGTGATGATCGGAGACACCACGTGAACTACGATCACAGCTGTCGGCCGCTAAAATTCTCCTTCACACAGCGACTGAATTCGAACTAGCCAACAAGCTAGTGTCGAAAATCCTACTATCGTGGGGACTCAAACCCCAGGATCTCCCGCTCAGAGACAGCAGTGACAAAAGTTCTACACCCTGAACCACCTTATCCTGTGTGATGTTAGGAAAGATATCGATAGACACAGACGTTACTACAATTACGCGGTTGATGGGCCAAAGCTCTAGTCAGACTGCAGCGTCTCCGGAAGCCGGAAAACGCCACGAAAAGCCTCGATTATTCACCCGCGCTTCCACCCCGAGCGGAGATTCATTTTCAGACCTGCGTCTCAGCTAATTGTCGTAATCACGCGCAAACGAGAGTCACCTCGCGTCACCCCCCCCCACTCCATCCCAGGAGGGCGCCGTTATGCTGATTCCGAACTGGAACTTCGGATCATCGCCGAGCGCCTCACCCGGGGAAGAGAGAGAGGGAGGGAGGGAGGAGGACGAGAGAGAGAGAGGAGAGAGAGAGAGAGAGGGAGGAGTGAGAGAGAGAGAGAGAAGAGAGAGACGAGAGAGAGTCCGCATCGAGAGGCAACTGACGTCAACTCCCGCGAACTGTACGCCGCCGCTGTGGCGCGCGAGCGGGCGGCGGCGGGGGCGAAAACTTTGGGATCCGAGGAGCTCCCGCAGGGCTCCGCGACGCGGCGCCGGGCGGCGAAAGGCGAAGCGGCGGCGCCGGGGCAGGCAGCGCGCCGGAGATCAGCGAAATGAAATTCAGAACGGCAGGAGAAACTGAAGATACGCCGCCCTAACTTGGGTCATTAGGATAAGCGGTGTTTTATTCCTCAAAAACACAGCGCATTCGAAGTTTTGCTTAAACTCCTCCTCCTTCTCCTCATCACGAAAGCGGAGAGAGACAGAGAGGGGGAGTCTTAGGAAGAGAGAGGGAGGGAAAGAACGACACGCAGAAAAAATAAAGAAGGCTTGAGCAACTTCAGTCGATTGTTCTTTGGAATTTGTTTGCGGGAGAGAACGAGTAAGAATAAGAAGAATGGGGGGAAAAAGAAAAGCTGGTCATGCGCTGCATTTATGCCTACTTTTACGAGGCGAAGAACCTGCCGCTGTTGAGTGTGCGTCTTCGTTTGCGTATTCTATCGACTTCCCCTCCTGACCTGCGGCTCCGGCAAATATTTACGAACAATTCGACGCTCATCCGAAAGTTACGGGGGGTGTAGAGGAGAAGTAGGGTTTTGACTTGAGATGTTGGCGTTGTCGATATTGGGCGAGTCCGTCGCTTCACAAATCCGATGTCAAGACTCATAAGTCCTCAAATTATTTCAATGAATGTAAGTTAGTTTGCAAGTTATTGACGTCGTTATGTTTAACAAGAATGTATAATTACAGAAATGCCTTAATAAATTGAGAATTTAAGTAATTATTACCTTTAATGAAGTGCAGGTAGACCCTGCGAACATTTCGTTCTATTTAAAACTGTTTTAAAAGTCAAAATTACTTCACACGTTCAGGCTCTGAACAGTGAGTTACATAATATAGTTTAGGTACGGGCGTGCGTAAACATGCTAATATTGCCAAGGGTTTATTCACAAACAGAAATACTTGGGATAGTCCAAATAAATTGCAAAGAATATCACTTGGTCAATTATATTTTAGAAATATTTAGAAGTTCTCCAGTTTCGGACTTCCCTTACTACGGAGGTCCACAGAAGATTTCGAGCTGTACCTCCAAAAAAGAAATGGGGAGGCCCAATAATATCTCGTTTTGGAGAATGCGACCTAAGAAGCATTGATCGGGACTTTCAGAGTCTGGAACGTATAATTTTCGTGGTATGCACGATGGAAACGGTGGTTTAGCGTTACGTATTGGAGTTGCACGTGAGTAAATTGAGTTTGAGTGACATTGTCAAAGTGTAATCTAAGATATTCAACAATTTTAGTCTTAAAATTCGTTTATGTATTCTCAAGGATGATTTTCAGTCATTCAGCATCATATTTATGGTGTTTTGAGTTGCTGACATCTTATAAGATGTTTACTATTATGCCCCTAGAGACGAGAGTTTAACAAGGATATATTACTTTTCTGCCTTGCTGAGAAGACTATTGAAATTTTTGTGCAGGGTCCGTGAGTAAGCTTTTTTTAACATCTTCATTTACCCTCTGGTAAATCATACAGATTTTACAGTTTTTCATGTAAAAATGAGTTCCCCAACCGCTTATGCTTTATCTCAGTTCTTGTAACATTACAAGAACTGAGATAAAGCATAAGCGGTTGGACTCCCTCTCCCTCTTTCTTCTGGCTGATTTGTATAATTAGGAATTAAAATAATATTTTAAACATGTTCACCGCTTGTTTAATGAGGTGCTTGAGAGTTTAAAGATTCTTTATTTTTAATTTGCATGCTTTTTGAAGAGTGTATGTATTGTGGACGTAGTTTCTCCTTGGGGTACCTTGAATAGATTTTCATATTTTCTGCTGAGAAACCTAGAGTGACGTTTTGGCATACACTGCTTTTGCTAAGCCATCTAAACATTTATCGTTCAATGTCAATGTTTAAAATTTCCATTTGTTTTCTGATTTGTTGATTTCAATCGTACTAAGGGTCCTTAATGATACATCTTAAAATGCATTTTGAACAGTTTGTATTTCATCTACGTTTCTTTTGGCAGCCTCAGCAGGGTAAAAATAGGTAACGGATGGTATAATAACTGATTTGAATAAAGTTGTCCCAAGTTCTGTGCTTAGCCTAGATTGACTATTTATGAGTGGATATAGTTTTGATGTTTTCACGTTTATTTTATTGGCTATTTCTTTAATATAATATTTCCATGGGAGTTTTGGTCTATATGTACACCTAAATAACGCATAGGTTCATCTTTTTTAATTCACCTCTTTAGTTTTTGTGTTGGGTAATTTAGGTTTTCGAAGCGTAAATATTTTGGGTTGTGATTTGGTAGGGTTTATTGCCATGTCATTTTGAGCACAAGATAATAAACGCATCTAATGAAGTTTGTAGAATTTTTCTTCCTTGATCTATATCTTCGTTTCTCGTGAACAGAACTCTGTCATTTGCGCAACATGCTTTATCTGTTCTTGCTTGCGCAACATGCTTATCAGGGGTAGTCTACAACGAAAATGTTGAAGAGGGATGGTGAGAGCGGTGGCCCATGCGGTACTCCTACTTGCGTGATTTTTGCTCAGATAAGGTATTGCTCCCTTTCACAGCAAAGGAGCGATTTTGCAGAAAACGTTTACTTATGTCATACAGATAGTGGGATATTCCTAATTTTCTCATATTGTATGAGATTGCCAAATTTTGTCAAAGGCCTTTTCCACATCAAGAAAAATTGCTAACGTGTGTTTATGTTAGTGAAATCAGTTGGCCATATTTTCAGTCACAAAAGCTGTTGACTGAAAAAGTAATGTTCGCGAAATACGAATTGTCCTTTCGGAATTATATTATTTTCTTTCAGGAATGTAATTAACCTCTTTTGAATTATTTTTTAAAATACTTTTCCCACATTAGATAGTAAACTTATTGATATAATTTGAAGGCAAATCTTGGTTTGGGTTTTAAGCTGCCGCTCTTCAATTAACTGAATGGATTTTTGGTGGGATGTCAATATACGCCCTTTGGGTCTATCAATCAAAGGGAAGGACTCTGTTAAGATCAAAGGGAAGGACTAAACTCTGCATGTCACTTTCATATTAACGTTATTACTACAAAAATGTTTTTTACATTTTTCGATCAATATGTGCGAATACAATTTTTGCACTAAAAATTGTTTTAGCAAATATTTCTGTCACAATCATATGCAATGGCATCTAAATGATATTGATATTAAAATTTTGTTTTAGACTCAACAAATCCTCACCGATATTTTTGTCCGCGCTGTAAAGTGAAAATATGAATCGACGATTCAATAAGAAAGTTACGTAAAATTGTCCAAACATTCTGTAATGATTAATGTATTAAATGTATTATGATTAAAAAAATTACTTCATTCCGAATTTTAAGGCAACCACATGAGTAGGCCTTACTGTAACTTTTCCGTTTCCTCTTCTGCGTAACGATGGCGGTCCTAATCTGTAGAAATTTCTCAACCAACTCGAAGTATCGTGACTTCAGGGCATGTGGTACATCCATATGCAGCGACGCCCGGAAGCTACAGCCTCTACGCCCGCCCTCCCAGCCGCATTTCGGCGCCGCCGCCGCCCACCGCGCCTCGTCGCGCGAAAGCGAACTTCTAAACGACGGCGCCGCTGCAGGTGCTCATAAACACGCGGGCGACGAAGTTGCTTCTCCGCCCTGTCTGTCTCTAATGCCTCTCCGACGCGGCGCCGGGACGACAGTTACTGCTACGGGGGCTCCTTCCGGAGGCGGAGGCGGGGCGTCGCTGACAGACCAGCCCGCCTGGCGCAGGGCTATAAGCTACTGCAGGGATATGTTGCTGTAAGGATGCATGCAACTGTAGGGGAATGTGCTTCTTAAAAGCTATGTGCTTCGCTAGAATAGTATGCTCGTCTAGAACTATATTTTTCTCTGGCGCTATATGCTTCTCTAGAGCTATATGCTTCGCTATAGCTACATGCTTCTCTAGAGCTCTATGCTTCCCTAGAGCTATATGCTTCCCTAGAGATACATTATTTCAAAAGCTTTTTAAGCGCTATGTACTTCTCTAACTCTATAATGCTTTTGAAGTGCCACATGCTTCTGAAATGTTGTAAGCTTCTGCAGATGTATATGCTAATTGCGCTCTGAATATCCTCAACTCTGAATAGCGCAGCATGCAACATACTTGTAGTTGTGAACTCTTTGCACCTCTCCATATACTCTCCACACCCAGCCATCACCGCTGCTTGTCTACGCCCCCGTCCGTTCTTCTAGCTTGATCTTCCAGCCCGTTCCTCCTGGGTTCCTCAGTTTCCTTCCCATCTCGCTCTCTACTCTTCCCTCCCACTTTCTCATCTCGCTCTTCCTAACCCTCTGTTCCTCCAGTTTCACCACCACTTGATCACGTCTACCTGTCCATTGTCGGCTGTAACATTGTCTCCTCAAATATCTGATATGTCCCGCCTCCTCCATTTCCGTTGTTCCGTTTCTTCCTTCACTCGACACTTCTTCATCGTAGAAGCTAGTCGTACTCTCTTTTGGTCACTTACTCTCTCTATCCTTTCTTTTGGAGCTTGCTCGCTTACTATCCGCGTTCACTAGCTCGTAGGGATCGAAAAAATGGGAAGTTGTTCATCTGTCCTCTGCATTATTCAACTCGCACTCTTACTTTTCTCGTTCTTACTCGTGTCCTGCTCCGTCCTCCATCCGTTTCCAACTCTTTTCTCACGTCTTCTCTCATGCCGATCCCTTCTTAATCGACTCCATTCACAATTTGCTTCCGGAAATGTTTCTCGGCCATAATCTAGGTTCCACGCCAGTTGTCTAGGTAATATTCATAGTAACCCGTCCGGTCTCAAACTTCGCTTAATAACATTCACACCTCCTATCCTTTTCGCTTACAACTGCTATTTCCTTCCTGCTACTCGATACATCTTTAAGTACAACAGGCGCCTCCACACTGATTCTCTTCTTTTTCCTGGCATTCAACCTTCCATACAATTCCAATTTAGTGGCCTTAGTATATGTATAGCATCAGTTACTATACCTCACCTCACTTCACGGTATCTCGCGTAACACGACCTCCCCAACATCACCGCTTCTTTTCCCTTTTCGTCATAGTGCTAAACGCACCTTCTTTTCAATCTCTTTATTCACGTGAACCATTTTCTAACTCTCCAAATCCCAACGTCACCACTCACCACTTCTCCTCTCTAGTTCCCTTCCCTCTACTTCATCTTTACCACTCCTTTCCGCCCCTGACATTCCTCTCTATCCCCATCCTTTCTCATTTACCTCGGTTCTCGCTCATTTCTTCCAAACACTTTACCCGACGTCACTGCCCATCCCTATTTTCCCGTTTCCGAACCCCATTCTTTCCGTTCACCTCCATTCCCTTTCCGTTTATTTCCTACTTACATCCTCTCCCTTTCCTTCTCTCCGTCACTCCCATTCTGCACCACCTCCTCCTAATTCCATCCCCTACTATTCCCATTCCAACAATTATTTTCCAAACATGCCCATTCGACTCCATGCCCTTCTCTACTCTTCCAGCCACTCCCTTTCCCTTCCCCTCCATCTGCGCGCGCCGGTGCGATGCGGTGAGAAGCAGGGGCCACATCGCCGGAGCGACCTCGCGGTTGCTGCAGCACGTGCCCTGCTGTAAGCCCCGGCACTTGCCTCGAGCTCCCCACCTCCTATGGAAAGTTTTTATCTCCGGTAATAAGGCGGCGCTATCTGTAAATGGCCATTGGGCGAGGCCAAATTGGAAGATACGGTGCGCCGGAGGAGACAAACGCGGGAGATGGAGAGGACGGCCGTGGAGGGTGCAGGGAGGAGCCTGTCCATCGTCTTCCTATGGCGCCGCAGCGCAATTTGAGTCTTGGCTCTGACTCGCGATTCTGCTAGAGGATTTTTGTGGTCATGGGACATGAGATATATGAAGTTGTTCATATTAAGTTGAAATCAATCCATTGCTTGCATTTGTATGACGAAAGGACGCAGAAGGAAGGATCGTGCGCGGTCTATGGCTTCTTTAGCGTACGTCTAATCTGGCGTACGTCTAATACGATTGATTACAGCAGTCGACTTTAGGAAATCTCAACCATTTGGTGTCGTCCGATTCAGATGCTTGGCAGATATCAATACTTTACTGTGAGGAATTGAAAACAATTTCCTGACGTATAATTCTGAGATTCAATTGTGATTCAATTGCGGATTTACAACTGTATTGCATATTTGGACTAATATAATAAACTGCATGGTCATTAGGAGTAATATAATAAAATTTGTAAATAATTGTTTATTAGTAATTTATGTATATTTCGTTACAGTTTGACAATCTTCTGTGCTATTTATTCTCTGTCACTTTGTTGGTACTAGTGAGATGGAGAACAGAGCAATGGCGTATATTTTGAAGCCTTAATTATGTTTACGAGAGTAGCTACTCCAATGAGTAATGTAAAAGTTGAGAACTTTTAACTAAGGAATAGTTAATTGTTGTGTTTTTTAAAGTTTCAACTCGCAAATAGTCAACTCCCGTTTGTGTTGAAATAGTTAGATTTTATTTAAAGTTTGGTAGTGAAGAGATAACTGGAGTATGGAAAACGTGTATAATCAACTTATTTTTGCTTCTGGATGCCACGAACAAAGTAATTTCAGGCAAGACTAGAAAAAAAGAATCACACTCCAACAGTGGCTTAAAGCAAGCCGAAAAAATATGTTTCAGTGTTTGATAAATCTTCTCTTTGAATAACTCAATTGACTTCGATAATAATTAAACGTCGGACATCGTACTAATGTACTTGATCGTTATGACGAACTCAAAATTGAGAGAAAATGGAATCAGTCAGGAATAGAGAGTCGAGAAAAAGGTAACAGAAAATGTATGGCGATTAGAGAAATTGTGAACATTTAGGAAAGTAGTGGGTAAGGGAAGGTGGTAAACGTAGCACAGTATAATTGAAGAAGATTAGTTACATGTAGAGATGAATTATTGTGTAGTGTAAAAGGGCTCTTATAAATATTAGACATGTAAATGGTAGTAAACCAATGGGAACGTCAGCGAATAAAAAGTTGCATGGTGGTTAAGGCAGAGACGATCTAACTGGTGAATGGCAAAGAATGGCAGAAAGCAGGGCGGCAGAAGTAGCGGTAACTGATAGGGGAAAGCCCGCGGAACACGCATATAGGTAATGGCCGTGTGGCAGGAAGTTGAAAGTTCGAAAATTGGCCGAAACATTTCCGCAGTTGCGCAGCCGGAGGTATTCAGAAGCTCGGGCCAGCGCGTGTCGGCAGGGGGGCTGAGCGAGGTTTTCCAGGCGACTTACCAGACGCCAGCCGCCGAGCCCGGAAGCAGCGGCCGGGACAGGGGGCTCGAGATAAATGTAGTTATGCGGGCAGGCCATTTGCTTTCATATCCTTGTCGCGGCTCGGCGTAATAGCAGTTTTTCTCGAGGCGGATGCCGCCGAACTAGGGCTACGGGCGGCGGCGGGCGCGGAGAGGGCGGGCGGGCTCGGAAGGATGCGGCGGGGTCGCGAACGCGACGTCCCCTCGACAACAAGAATCGCGGAAGTTTTGATTGAAACGGCCGCGCGGTCACCACTAACGAGCGAACCGGCAGATGGGACGGACGATGCGAACGTAGGTGAGCGAATAAGAGTCGGCAAGGGAAAACGGAACGGGTCGGGCAGCGGGCGGAGAGAGCGGGCCGAGACGGCGTGACGGAGCGGAAGATTAGGTGGGTGGAATAGGAGGGAAGAGAGACGACTGCAGAATTTCATGCCCCTACAATCGCTTCTGATCTCACCTCAGTGAACTCCATTAGTCTTCCAAAATTGTCATTTAAGTAAACCACGATTCAACTAGAGGAACATATTCACCCATTAAATAAATAATCTAAGCCATCGGTTCTTCTAAAATACTCTTTACAAAATGTTCTAGTCTGATAAGCGCTCTCTTGAGGAGGTTTTCATAAGCTGTTATAGACAAGGCATAAAAAGGTAGCACATTACATGTTTTTTAATTCAAATAATGTTATTATAAATTTTCGTAAAACAAAGTACGAGAGCAGACTAAAGTTCATCGTACAGTGAGAAAGATCAATGGGTATGGACCCTGTTCATCTGCCCAGGATATCACAGATAGTTAATTTAATTCCAGCCGCCACCCGCTTGCTTTGATGATGGTCACAATTCGGCTGAATAGGATTTTTGCTCATTTGCCTACGTAGAATGTTGACACATTCTCTTTTGCAACTGATGGTAAAAATAAAATTAATACTATAAAAATTGTGTTTAAAAGAAATTATAATAATACTTAATGCTTTTTTGAATGTGACATTTTTTAATATTATTAGACATTTTGTGAAAAGACTATAATTTTTCAATAATAGGATCATTTTTCTAAAAAACCGTAAAATTGAATATTTTTTGACATATATTACGTGTGCTTTCATCATCAATTCGTTTCGGAAATACTGGTCAACAATAAGCAATAACGATCAATTTAATTCAAATATTAATTTGATTGAATACTAATTCATTCATTCTTCATTATCGTAAAATATCTTACAAGAAAATAGTTATTGCATTTTCGTGGCAACTAATATTAGTTTGAATTCCTAAGGAATGCTCCAGAAAAAGCCGAAAAGTCAGTTTATTCAAACTGCATATATTAAAATATCTTTCCACTTAATTATTATAATCGTATTCCGAAATACTGATGACTAAATATTCTACATGAAATCCGACTTTTAATCACCGTCTCATCTTCGCTTTTGTTCAAAACGCGAAGGCTACGAATCCTCAATGTCGGAGCTTATTGGGCTGGCCAGACCGGAGCGAAACTGGGCGATAGCGCAGGCCGGGAAACATTTTAATTCGGGGAATGAACTCGTCATTTTACGGGCGACCGGACGCCGTAGTCCCCGCATTCCGCCGTCCCCTCCCCACCGCCCACCCCCGGCCACGCACGAAAGGTGAATCAGATAGCGAGGCGCCTTCGCCTCCATTTCCAAATCATTACTGCCCATTTGCCCCGCCCGCGCCCACTTAGCTCTTAACCCCAACCAATTATCCGACTAATCGAATCGGGTCCAATAGAATTTTATTGTTTTTTTTCTCTGTACACACACAGTCTCTAACACTCATTAAATATATTCCATTAGCTGGTCTCTGCGCCGCGGGGGGTCCGGATCTGGGAGGTGGGGGCAGAGAACGGCGTAGGAAGGCGGGTGGAAAGGTATGAGGGACTGCGTCGCGGGATAAAAAGTGAATTATCATGAGAAGAGGACTTTGGTGGAGTTTTTCTCTTTAAAGCTTCCGATTGTTCCGGACGCGGCTAAGACTGCCGCGGTTGGATTCTCGAAAACCGAAAGGTTTTGAGTTCGAATTCTCAGAATGAGAGAGCGGTTGATCCTCGAGACTAGAAATCAGTCTGTGCACAATGACCCCGTTGTGTGAATTGGGAAGTCCACGTAAAAATCAGTTTCATTTCTCATCGTGTTTTTGAGTTCTACTTTCGCCTTTTCTGACAGAAACCGAGTAACAACATACAAGTAATCTTCATTCTTGCAAAGTCACATCTTCCTGGTCACTTTCAATTAATTTATGTTGGTTTTTGAGTCGCACGTAATAAATTATTTCAGTAGCTTTTCAGAGTTTCATAGATCATACAATTACATTCAGGAACTCAAATACGATGAATGCAACTAGACGCAGTTATAAGTGTGCATGGAATTTCTTTTTCAAGCTCAAAAATAATTATAGCAATAAGAACCGTATAATTATTGGTATCATTCTGAGTATTAAATTTTTTGTTCCTTGGTTCTAGCGTTACATGAGATAGAACATTTTCAATACCATTGAATCTATACAATTTTCTATAGAGAAAACATTTTTTACCAGTGTAATTACTTTTCTTACCTCTTATTGCAATTCAACTAAATATTTTCAATAAAAATTACTATTTAAAAATATGTTGGTGTAGTACATTATTGACTTTACTGTAACATTAAATATTTTTAAAACTAGCGCAAAAGAAGTCAGAGGTAAGATACTGCATAACGTATTTTACTAAAACATTTATTGTAAAAATTTTGATAATTTTGTTTTTCAGTTAGACAAGCCACATAACATAACGCATCAGAAAGGCTTACATTAATGTGTTATTGAGTAATAAAATACGAAAAAACAAATCAGAATTAACTTATGTACTCTGCAGAAAGAAGTTATATTTTATTCCTGCTCTCAGCATGATATGGAGGGTTGTAATAACGAAAGAGTGAATCTTTAAGATTTCCAACTGCCGATCTCTTATTTAGAACGATGAATCCGCAGAATGCGTTGTGTTGCGATAACGCGATTATGCAAGATATTCCTCGCGAGCCAGGCACGCAACAAAAAGTTACGACTTCTATGTTCAACACGTAAAGCACTAAACATGCTGGGAATAATAATGGCTTCATATCGACTAAGAAATAATTTCATTTGGATGCTACTTACATCACATATCGCGTTTTGCGATTAGCTTCTTGGAATTCGGGAATAAATTGTTTTGGAGGCACACTAAGACGTAGAAAAGAAATGAAGTTGAACGTTACGTTCGATATAAAAAAAATATGCACGATAGATCAACAAAATGGCCACGACGCACGCTAACTGCTTGTCCGGAGCGCAGTCTTCTCTCAATGTGAGCCACCATTTTATTTTACTGCAGACTCAAGATGCGATTACAGAGACATGGAAATTTCGCAAAAAGTATTAGAAGAGATTTGGATCGTCAGCCCATTTTACTGTTCGCTTACATTTTTTCTAATTCTTTGGCATGCACATGAAGCACATGAACAACCAATAGCCTTTATATCTCCGAAAAGTTATAATATTTTTCTACCAAATGTCGTAGCACCAAAATCTTTAACAAGATATTGAAGATGGGAATCAAATATATGTCAATGACATGTAGGGCAATTTTTGTGGAAAATTTGTTACATCATTGATAACGATTTTTTTCTGTTGCACTATAAACTTTTAGTACTCCTCTCTAAGACAATGCTAAGATATGACTTCAAGGGATCCAAGCAAAGTTTCACAACGCAAAACAAACTTCTAGAATAAGTAGACATACCTCCTAAAAAGAAACTACATTTGGAATTCATTCTTATAATATACGCAACAGTCAATACCCTGAATACTTATTCAGTAGGTAATTGAAATGTGGTATCAATATTGACGATCAAATATTGCAATACAAGAGAGCTATGAAACTACTCGAAGCATTAATCATCTCAATAGTCCAGAGATCAGGACACCTAGGCGAAAACCAGAGGACGCGGTTTCGTTTCCCGAATGGGGCGACAAATGAGTTGAAATATTTGCATTCGCTTAATATACCTCTTTCAATATTAACTTTTTAATGTCCAAAAATTTATTATGTAAATGTTACTAGAAACGTTTCTTGATAGTACTAAAAATAAACTGAAAATGCAGGCAAGAATTAAGTAGATAGAATTAAATGAAAAATAATGTGCCGGTATCTGGAAATTATGAAACCGTAGAACATGACAAAAGTATATTTATACTCTTATGAAACCGTAGAACAAGTAAAAGTACAAAAGTATAATTATATTCTTATTACTTTCACATTTCTTTTAAACGAACTTGTCATCAAGAAATCTGCTCTGAAGCCTGAGAGCAAAGTTTCGCAATCAGCCAAGAATTGTGTATGAGAAAAATCCGTAGAAGACGTCCAACATAAGTGGGTAACGACGGAGTCTTGAAGAAATGCTCCGGAGAACTACATATTTCAACCAATCCAAACTAATCAACTTTCCTATTTACTCAGACAAGTCAACAAACGGATGAATGTACCCTGAATAAGTTAAGACAACTAGGCAAATATAAGTCAAAATTAGTTAAAAGAAGATAACGATTGGGTTATCATAAAAAAACCCATATGTGAAATATCATGGGAGCAAAAAGGTTTTTTTGAAAAGACCCAGGTAAGGAAAAACAAAACATTTTCACACAATTCTACATCCCCTTTCTCAATTTGTAGGTGTATTAAGTTCAGTGTTCGTGTATAACGATATTTAAAATTTTATAATTTCCTTTATGTATTATAATGTAGTAACCTCCATGTTACCTTATTGAAGCAGAATTTTTCTTTTGTTTAAGGCAAGGAGTCATAAAGAACAGTAAATGAACTTCAATATAGCTCATAAAGCAGAATGAAAATAATAGAACTTCACTTGAGCGCAGCCTCATAGATACACGTCATCAAGAGCAGCTTTTTTGTTTCCAAATTGACCGACAGCCTCGTTTACTTTGTTGACAAAGACACCGAGTCAAAGGATCAGGCGCTCCTGGGGCCGCGTGGACGCGCCTCGCGTCGCGTCGCGTCGCGTCGCGTCGCGTCGCGCCGCGCCGGTCCCGATGTCACGTGCCGCCCCCGCAGCGGCCCCGTCACGCCAGCCGTCGCACAATGGGACAGCAGCGCCGGCCGGACGATGCATTTTTAACCGGCGCTGATTGGGCTCTTTTCAGGTCGCGGGGCGGAGCGGAGCGGGGCGAACGCAAATATTTGATGGCGCGGCGGGAAGGGCTGGGTGGGGCTGGGAACGGACCTAGGTC
>BOPP01000036.1:3296313-3313970 GCA_017312745.1 Gryllus bimaculatus
GTTGCACCGGGCCTTGCACGAGAGGCCTTGGAATCGCCCCCCGCGCCCCGCTCGCGCTGCACTGTGGTGCATTTGGCGTGGCCGCCTGGCCCGGCCCGGCCCGGCCCAAGGCCTCCAGCTCCATTGTCCGGAGGTGCAGCAGACAAAGATTCAAAATCCGGGAGACGGCAGGAGGGTCGTGCGGAATGAATTTTATGTGAAAAAAATGAATGGAATAATTGGGGAAACGCATGATTTTATTCCTAAAAAGTATATTTAGTATATAGGCGTGCTTGATTTCTTGACCGCCTTGATTTATATAATGAAAATGTTCGGTCATTACAAAAACATCACTTAAATTGCCAACATTTCGGCTTTCATTAAGCCTTTATCAATGCTACAAACAAAGAGTTGTTATATACAGTCATCTAAAACAATCATCTAATTATACCCTAACACAGTTTTAAATAATGATGTATACAAATATACATACTATTTTCATACAAGAGATCCGAAGTAAAAATAATACAATACTAGTACATGGTAATAATTGCAATTTATTCGCCTCAAAATCATTTAAAACTCGTATATAAAACTCGTATAAACTCGTATATAAAATCGAATGTTCAAAATGGAATGGAACGTTTTTCCGTTGCATAAACATAAATTTTCACCTCCTATTACATGCCAAAATGAATCGATGTCTAACTTTTGAGAGGCTTCATTGGTGAAATAATGTCACCCGTAAAATTTCCTTGCAATTCATTGCCTTTGATGCAAACAATTACGACATCAGTTACATCCGCTAGTTAAATAATATTATCCACTCAGTATTTTTGCAAAATTAATTTCTTATGTCTGTTCAATTTGGGAATCAGAATCAAATACAAACAAACATCAATAAATAAAAGAAAATCATAATACCTGTCTTGCGTATTAATAAAGCTCGTCGGTTTATTTCAAATAAACTCAAAATGAATCTAATCAATTAATGATCAATAATTTCTTATGCTTGCCTAATTTGGGTCCAGAATAAAAAAAAACTTAAATAAATTAAAAACCTATTCTTTGTCTTGTGTATTATCAAATTTCTTGGTTTATTTCAAACAAATTCAATACGAATTAGGCATATTTCCGATTCAAAACTTTTATCTTTAACTTAAATGGAATGCCTATGTTAAAAATGTTATACATCAAGCTAACACTAAAATTCATAAATTACCTGCCCTTAAGAACTATAACTCTGCTATACACATTCACTCACCAAAATTAATATATGCCACAGTTTCATCACGTTTTTTCTCGGAATGTGGACACTGGTGTACTTCGTGTTCATGCATCAATGATGTCTTGTAACTTAGAAGAACGATCCACAATCAGAAACACTCTCCTGTACCATAGCATCATATGAATAAAGAGCAAAATTACAAATTCTGTTGGATTTTTGATTCTGCACCCGCGATACTTCAAGCACTAGGAAGAGTAACTGAATCTATTCCCTTTCTTCTTCTTACCTTCCTGGTTGTAGGTTGTAAACATAATTATTATACAACTCCTTTGTATACTCACGTAATGGTTTTGCATTTCCAAAATTACTATTATATTAGATAACATATAAACTGCAGTAAGCTCTCTAACTACTAACTGACTCTACAATTTTATTAGACACTATCTTTTTGTTTGATGTCCGCAATATTTGTCCTTGCTTAATTTCAAAAGATCCGGTTGTCATTTGTGCACAAGAAAAGTAATCCGTCTAAAAAGCCCATTATGTTGGGGGAGAACGATTTTAACCTGAGTACACGTGTTGATTTTGTGCCTAAAGATGAAATGAGCAATCTGAATACCAGCTGTTTTGTAAACTACAATTTTGATGAATAAATATGTATTTTTTCTAAACATATGTGTTCACTTAACTAAAAATGATGAATTTTTAGATGCGCCATTTTTCTTGCACGAAGACAGTATGCTCTTTTGATAGAGATGAACTTCGGCATTAAGTCAGATGTTGGTTCTCGGCCGTATTGTTTTTTAAACCAGACTATTCGACGATAAAAAAGAACGGTTCTGAAGCATTACATTTACAGAGTTGGATTACCATTTGATTGCACATCACATTACGACACATCATGCCACATCAGGGTTCGCGCCCAACCAAAATTGGATTAGTACTTTTTAGTAGGAATGGAGACAGTAGCCGAGCAGCTGCACTGAAGTCCAAACACTAGGTTCATGGAATTAGCCTCCCGAATCCCTTGGGCAACGTAGATACATGCTAATGATTGCACCATTGATAACATGCGAAAAGAAATACATTTAATTCTATTTTTAAATTTTTAATCAGGTATCTGAAAGATTAGCACCGTTGTTTGATCAGAACGTGCGCACACCCTTTGTAAATAAGCACCACGGCAAATCAATCGACCACACTACGCCGCGCTAGCACTGAATATCGCGCTGTCTCTAAGGCGGCCTCAAAAGGCTCTGGCAGCGCGGATATGCGCCGCGGCCGTCCTTGGGCATCGAACCCAAGCCTGCTGCAGCAAAGGTCACAGCGGATTCGCCGCGCGGCTCGGCTCGGCCCAGCCCGGTCCGACCCGGCCCAGCCCCGCACAGGCGACCGAACAAAAGCGCAGCGTAATGGCGACGCCGGAGGTACGTGCATCCACGGCGGCAAAAATGTTGCTCGCATGATCCCATGACTTATCATGAAGAACCACGGCGGTTCAACCGGAAGTTTCGGCCGCGCAAAAGCTAAGTAGAAAATTGTATATTTCATTTATTGTTTGTAATTTATTACTTTTGTCCGGCAACAAAAATGTTCAGTGAATTACATGAAAGCTGTTAAAAATCAAAACGGATTTTGACACGGCCATTTCAATGTGTGGGGAAACCATTTATTTGTGAGAGGAAGTTCCAGAAGGTATGAGTCTCCTGTAATCGACAATTATTGAGCCTATTGAACCTGACGAGTAGCTTCTAAACCAACGCAGTCTATCATTCTGTATATATTTACGAACGCCAAATAGATGGCAAATGCAGCCGAAATCGATGTCAGTGGCTTATTCTTGTAACGAGGTGCCCACGTCGCTGCCACTGCTGTCACGGATTCCCCCCTCATTCTACCTCCATCCCCCCATCATCCACTACGTTCTTTGCCCTCCTCTTTCTTCCTCATCTCTCCTCCTTCCTCCTCCTCTTTCATATTCCGTCTTCCTCCTTCTCTGTCTCTCCTCTCACCTTTCCGTCATCATTCCTGCCGTTCCTCCTCTTCTCATGTTGTTACTCCGAAACTTCCGAACTTCCCTCCCTCATCCACCCTTTGTTTCCCATTCTTAGTCCTCCTACCTTCTTCCTATATTCTCGTCTTCCCTCTCCTCCTCCTCTTCCTTTCTTCGTCCTTTCTCATTCTCCCGCCCGTCCCCTCCTTTCTTCTCGTCTAAGCACTCCCCTCATTCCTCCTCCTTTCCCCTTGTCCCTCCACCGCTCTCCTCCCTCCATCTCCGCCAGCTCCCCTCCGCTCCCCTCCCCCGCCCTGCCCGGCGCTGGCACCGACGTCGCGCGCACAGCAGCAGCGGCAGCTGCTCAATTATGATGGCGCCAATTCCCGCGCGGCACAATGGGCTCCGTTCTCAATTCTTGATTCGCTCCCAAACGCCGACGAACCGCGCCGCTCCGCGCCGTCTCGCTCTGCGCCGCGCCGTGCCGCTCTGCGCTGGCTGGCAGCTACGCGTCGACGCTTTCGAGCACCCACCCGGCCGAACTCGTATATCTGCGAAATGCATGCGGAAATGCTTCGGATATTCACGCTCTAATATCATCAATTTTAGACGCTTTCAATAGGCTCTTAAAATGCGAAAATAGCCTGCGTAATTTCTTAAAGAGGTGATATAAAAGGACGTGCAAAATAACTTGTTCACATCAATTTTATTTTACTTCAAACCGATATTAAACCATGAGGATGCATATTTAAAATAAATACATGTAGAAGAATACGGGCTAAACAGACTTGTCTTATTTCACTCGGTATCATTATACACCCACAAAATAATATTTGTGGCTGGTGAGTATTTTAATGCTGGAATGGTCAGTATATTATCTCTTTCTCTTTTGATGCATTCTGAAAATACGCAAATTTGGGAATTTTATTTAACACAGATTTTAGTTTAAACTTTATTTTATTTCTGGGTTCGTTGCCGAGTTTATCCTGCTCTATTTCGATTACACAAAGTAGACATTCTTCAACACTCAAACCATAAAACAGGCATTTATAGAATATATGGCTTGATTACCTTGATATACAGGCTTAATGATGAAGTTGATAATGATTTGATCATCAAGCCTGTATATCAAGCTTGATCTTTAAGTTGATGATCAAAAGGACATTGTGATAAACTTAATCTTGAGTGTGTGTATCAAAAGAGTAAAATGGTATCTTGCATAAATATGTGAGTGTGTTTGAAAATAAAAGTGACATAAAGAGTCAGACTTTTACGTGACAAAACACGCAAAATATTCAAGGCGATTCGACAAACAATGGCCATTGAGCTCTGACTTACGCAACAACCTGTATAATATTTCTATGTAGGTTGTTTTCTTTGTCTCAATGCGAAGAGACTAGAGCACTGGAGCAATACGAAGATTAGCGCAATGTGTGTAATCATGCTATTAAGCCTCGCACTTTGCTTCCGTGCGCGTTACAAGCAAAACTCACACCTGACACCATGTGTTACAAAACGCCCTTCCTACTTTCTCGGCGATTCATTCACAGCATTTGAGTCATGTTAATTTCCCTCTAAGCCGGTTCTTGGATACCTTGCTTCAGACTGTGTGTTTGTGTCAGAATACACGACATGCTGCTGAAATCTTACAGGACTCCTTTCCAGAAATTGACCAACAACGTCAAACTGCAAAGCGAAAACAATTTGCCCTGTTAATTGTAATACAGTGAAAGTTGTAAATTGTTTTTTTAAAACAAATTGATATATTCCAAGAAAATAAGTGATAACGTCAAAGTTGATCCTGACGGGTTGGCTCTGACGTAGGTAAGTATCAAGAAAAGTTATACTCGCGAATATGAATCTGTACTAGTATGACGGAGTAGATGTGCCGCATGGTCTTGAATTTTGAAGGCAACGGAGAACTCGCGTCGCTCTACCTCCCTCCCACCCTCTCTCTCTCTCCCTCTCCCTCTCTCTCTCTCTCCCTCCCTCAAGAAGTCTTTGCACTGTGGAAATGAAATGCAAAATGAGTCAAGCGATGCTTGGGACATGCAAATCAAATAATTCAAATACAAATTAATTCTAGAGATCTTATATATATCCATTTTGTTTTAATAAACATTCATTCAGGTCCTAATGACCATAATACAATGGAATACAAGAAAACAAATGAGACTATATGCCATGGACAAAGGCGGAAGATGAGATACGTGAAAAAAGAATAATGCTATCGTACAAGGATTATCATAAGCTAGAGATTGGTATTGTGAGTAATCGTATGAAAATAAGGATAAGTCAATAAGCTTGTCTTATCCTTATTTTGAAGGGTGATTTCAAGCCTGACAGAAAGGAGAGAAATGAAGAAAACCTTCGAATTATTTGTAGTAATGGGCATGATATGAACTATGTTTGAAGTATAAAATTTAGATTAGTAGGATGCTTTTTAAGAAATTGAAAAACAAAAACAAAATATTATTGCTTAAGTGAAGAGTTGGACAATATTAATGGACCGGTATTAGACTGGAAGGTGCGGTGCACCAATGAGATTCAATTCCGAGAATAATTGGAATAAGTTCTTTCAAGTTATTTCGTTCTTTCACTCACGCAAACGCCAAAAGAAATTGACTAACAACGTTTTCATCTAGCAGCATAATTTTTTTTACAAAAGACGAAGGGTGCCACAGAATACGGAAAATGCGAGACAGGCTCGTCAGGCTTGGTTGATTTCCGCTGAACAAAAGCTTCACTATCCATCTGCGGACGCTGCCAGACCGGCTAGCACGTTCGATCCACCCGCACGCCTTCATCCACGCACGTTTCCGCACGCACGCGTTCACGTCGTCGCGTCTAGCTGAGCACCCGCTGCTGAAATGCACGCATGCACTCACGCACCCCGACCAACCCTCTCTCTTCCTCCACCCACAATCCACCTCTTCCGCACATCGGAAGACAATGGAATTCTAGCCGGGCAAAGTCCGGGTTGGCAGCGCCGGGAAACGGAGCTACGGCCAAGTACGTGAACTCGAAGGTTGCCCATGTAAAACTGTGGTCAGCAAACCTGTAAAGCTTCTAATAAAGATACATTTTTTTACAATCTTTCTGTAATTTACCAAGAGAAAACCGGTGATGAATTAGAACATTCATCAATTGTCCCCCATTAGCAAATTTCTGAAGTACAACTACCGAACATGAAGATCGTTGAACCTAAACTGAAGCTCGACTGTGAGACACAACTTAGTTCCGGCGGAGTACGCTTGCAGCTATTTTCGTTACTAATCTGAGCTCAGTGAAGTAACTCCAGGTTACAATAACTTGGCAGTTCTCTTTCTGGAATTTCCTTTTCTGAAGTACTAATTTGAACGTTACCACGTTAGTTTCCAGTAAGGACACGTAGTACGAGAATGAACGGAAAAACCCAGTCAAAAAAATTAAACTTTTCCGTCAAAATCTAAAATGCTTTTGGATTTTTTCCCGATTTCTTGCATATATAACAAACCCTTAGATACCTCTCACATGTCTAGAGGTTGCACAGTTGTATTCCAATATCTACAACCATTGACAATTATTTAAATACATTATATGTGCTTAAGTTCTAAAGTATTTTTTCAAGGAATTTATTGCCCGACTTTCAATGTGATTTTGAAGCTTGTTTTTGATGTGACCATTTTAGATGATTTGAACTTTCTAGCTGATGTTAGATTATGTAACAAGCATGTATGTGTTATGTATTATTTTATTCGCCACAATCCGAAAACGAAACTAAAATTATGTACATTTTTTCTCTTAATACTATTATTTTTTTATCAACATTATACACTACTAAAGATTTAATTTTCATACAACTTTACAGAGCTTTTTTCAGCTAAAACTACATTGTGTCCCAACGTGCACCACTCGTTTCACGTTACATACCCTCGTGGGCGCGACTAATTGGAATAAAATCGGACGGAGCGGAGTGCACAAAATGTGTGAAAGCTTTTCGCTTCACATTGAACCTACGTCACGTGTTGTGTGTCAGCTTTGATGCGGTGGGGAAAAATGTTTTTGATTTGTTTATAAAGCTGTTCTACAAATACAGGTGCGTTTCGCGAGGGCAAGACTACTATAAAATAAGAGTGTGCCTCAGGAATAATTTTGCTTTTGTAAATCTCACGGCCAAATAATATTTTCTACTGTTACCTAGCCTCGGGTGACTGTGTGGTCTTTCCCTGATCATTTGCACCCACACTTATACAAGGGGCATTTTACTGGCGGTAAAAAGCTGGTTATGGAAACACCGCTTTATTGATTTGGATTTGGTGTATCTGACAGTTAATTTGAAACATGCGTGGTTATTTAACTGCCTCGTCGCTCAATGAATATTTGTTGATTGGCTGTTCCTTCGTTCGAATCGTTGAAATGCGTTAAACGAGTAGCGATTGATCTAAAATATATTGACAGCAGTATGAATATATAAAATTTAATCTACTGCAACTCAAATGTCAACTGAAGCAAGAGCTTCAGATTTTTACTTCAGCATCAAACCTTGTTTCGAATTTTTATTATATTTGACATCTAGTAAAACCACAAAACACGTAAAATATTTTATATATTCAAAGGTTCAACGTATAATTTACGACTTTTTGAACATTAAATTTTCAATACGGATGTATTCATATTTTTTGTATAGAAATTGAACGTTTAATGTATATCTACTTTGCAAGAGAAGTAAGTTTGTTTCCCAATTAATTTTTCGACTCTAAAATTCAATATTAGTTTACCTCAAAATTTCCAATTCAAATTGTAATTTAATACTTATTCATTCTACAACAGAATTATGACAATAATTTGTTAATTATTCACTTGAGTAATGTTTATTAATCCTCTTATAATTGCAGAGAAAATGTTACTCACATGAACTTTTTTTAAGATTATTAAATAATATTTTTCAATCCATATTGAAAACAATATCTTTGGTATGATTTTTTGTTTAATTCGTTTCAAGACTCATAAGTGGTTTATTACTATGTAACGTTGTACATTGACAGGGACATCAAAAAACCTAGACGCAAGTCGAAAAACGCAGTTTAAACTATTAAACAAAGACCACAAAAGCCACCGAGTTAGTGCTGTAATAAAAGGCATGGTTTTAGAGACAAAGATTACTCCAAGAAATCCAACGTTTTATTCTGTATTTTCTAAATTTAAATAGCTATAAATCAGTTCATTTTATCCTAATGTACGGGTACGCTCATTGTATAATTTACATTTAAACAACTATAATGTAATTGTTCAAGGTCTCGAGTTCATTAGTATAGATAAGATTGCGGCTCTCACACGCAAACCAATCTTTATAAATAAAATCTCTGAAGACAAATAATTTCACAGAGACTTGATGAATCGCATTTTAACTGTAAAAATATAAATGATTTTTTAACAAAAAATCTAAATATTCACATCAAATGCAACCCGCAACACATAGGGCGTTTTTGAAATCTAAATAGTTATATAAGTCTAAAACGGAGCGTTCAAGGCCTTAAATCTATAATAATCCACAGTCTCTGATCTTCTTGCAATTCCCTTCTATTTTTGTTGGTTTTACACTTCTCGATTCTACACCACCTCTTCAGAAACGTGCAGAAATCTGCAACTATATGTGAAATTAAACTAATTACTTGGCAAAGGTGTATTGTACTGTTATGTTGAAATACGTTCAGTTAGTACAGTTAGTACACTTACAAGGAGACATATAGAACAAGTGACGGAGTATAAGAGAGAAATAAAAATATATCTATATCTATATCTATATTTATATCTATATCTATATCTATATCTATATCTATAATCTAATCCTATATCGTATATCTATAATCTATATCTATATCTATATCTATATCTATATCTATATCTATATCCTATATCTATATCTATATCTATATCTTATATCTAATATCGATATTCTATATCTATATCTATATCTATATTTATCTATATCTATATATATCTATATCTATATCTATATCTATATCTATATCTATAATCTATATCTTATATCTATATCCTATATCTTACCTATATCTATACCATACCTATATCTATACCTATATCTATATCTATATCATGTATATCTATATCTATATCGATATCTTATATCTATATATCTATCTATATCTTATATCTATCTATCTATCTATTATATTCATTCTATCTAATATATATCTATCTATCTTATATATCTATCTATCTATCTATATGATCTATCTATCTATCTATCTATCTATCTATCTATCTATTCTATCTATTCTTATCTATCTATCTATCTATCTATCTATCTATATCTATCTAATCTATCTATCTAATATTATATATATTATATATATATATATATATATATATATATATATATATATATATGATATGTGTAACGGTATGTAGCCGAAAACGCAAAGGATATGGAATAGGGGTGGGATTAACTTTGGAGAGTTTCTCGTACGGACACGCTTAGTGTAGTACTATTGCTGAATATGAAATACTTCTGTATTTGAAAAGAAACAGAGCCTGTTTTTTCACTGATTGCTTGGCAGGTATTATTCCACATCAAAAACGTTTATGTAGATTAAAATCAAACGGCGAGTTGTTTTAAGAATATAAGAATGCCTTATCGGCAATATTTCTTTTTGAACGGCTCAGATGAACTGTGCTCTGCATAACTCGGCCATTCTCCAGAACTTCTCCTCCCGAACAGTATTGCATTTGCCTGTAATATGTCATGATCCGGACACGACAAACCACAAAAGAAGGATTGAATACATTATTCCTAAAATAAAAATTGTACAACTGATGGTTTCATTTGATACAAATTTTGAGATGTTGCTGCACATTAGTTTCGGCAGGGAAGTGGACTAAAGGACAGTTGTTTAAAGAACGTTTAGATCGAGGAAGGGAGAATCGAGGTCTGGATGGGCGTAGTGAAGAGAGGCGAACGTGATATAACAGGTAGACGAAAGATTATTGCGACAGATTAGATCTGTGGAATTAAGGTGGATAAGATGGGATTTATGTGATCTTTCGAGAGGGATAAGGCACATGTCATTAAGGGGGTAACGTGATGTCAGCAGTGATTGAGTAAGGAAATCGGACGTAGTAATTAACATGGTGTCGGGCGCAGGGCGCGCTGATCGGCACAGTGATTGGGGTACGGTGACCGAGCATGGTGAATGGATGTGGTGATCAGATGCGGTGACCGAGATTGTGCACGGCGGATCGGGTGCAGTGATCAGCTACGGCGATAGGGCACAGTGAACGGGTAGCGAAAGGTCACGCGCCGGGTGATTGGCCAGGCGGGTTTTGAGCACGGTGATTAGGCCGGACGCGCAACGCTAACGGACAGGAACCAGGCGGGAGACCAGATACGGCACCCGATCGAAAGCGCGCGAACAGCTGGCGAACGGGGCGGGCGGGCCAGCGGAGGAAAGCCGTGGGCGTCCATCGCGCTGCGTGAGCGGGGTGGGCGTGGATGGGGGTGGCGCGGGAGGGCGGGGTGTGGCCGCGAGGGAAACGCAAACAAAACGCGGCGCGGGAAAATCCCCGCGAGCGGCCCGGCGCACGCATCGCGCCCGGTCGCACCTGGCGCTTCACACGTGGACGCGCGCGCGCCGCGCCGCCGCCGCCGCCGCGGTGAGCAGCAGTAGCAGCGGCCCCTTCGCCCTTTAAACGCCACCCTGCAATGCGATTTTGCACATTTCCTTTCGCTTGCCTCGTACGGCGTGGGCTTCCGATCCCGGCTTGGGTGGCTCACGATGTCAAGTGATGTCACTGCAAGCCTCTTCACCGGCGGGTCTCGAGGCGTTCGCGTCCTAACTGTGGCAGGAGTTTGACACTAGCTAGTTTCAATTCAGTTCGGACCGCTGGCTGGAGAAGTATTTCTAGCGGTCGGCTTGCTTCTGGTCGGTAGTTTTTCGCGTTTTTCCGATTTCAAAACACCAGCGGATACTGGAGCAGTACACAAACGACGGGCTACGGACCGCACATTCTTTTTCTTACCCGTAACTTACACACATTTAACAGTTACATTCACTACACGTCACACTGTCGGAACCAGTCAGGAGCTGAGAGTTTCCCGGCTGGGCAGTATCCGCTTTGGGAGATTACCCGATTAGGAAACCGCCCAAGATGACTGTTAGTTTCGGCGCCGGATCTCACACTCCAGCGGGGTCACTGTCACCTCCCGTTGATTAAAAAAACAAATTAACTTTCGAGACTACGGGACCGGTAGCAGTTGTTGCGCTCGGAAAAACGAAATTAACAGTCAATCGCAGGCTTCAGCCGATTTGCCTTTGTTCTATCTTTATTCCGTGCATATCGCGTACAATAAATACAAAAAATTACAATATAGATGTAAACATATAACCTCCAATTCTATATTCAATGTCTGTTGCATGATGAACAACAATAGGCCTAATGTTCTTTGGTCTCTCAAATTGAGCTAATCTGAATGAAACGGAGAATGAGGCAATGGAGAGGCAGGTGAAACGGGAACCTCCTTAGAAAACCAACCTCTAAACCTACCAGACATTCCACATGTATAAATTGGTAGTTGAAACCACCGGGTTCCACTTTGTGGTAGGTGAGCAATCTGATTTCTCACGAAAAAAACCGTTTTTTTGCTGGGGATAAAGGTTTTTTCCCAAAAGGCATCCTCGACAATCACTCGAATACTCTTGCGTTGACCAAGTAACACCATTAAGTTGACTTTTACGACTTTTCTCCATCATAAGCATTTCTCCTGAGGAATGTCACGATATTATCGAGTTTATAAGTTCATAGTTGAAGACGTGTAGTTACGTGTAAGTCTTTCTACACATGACGTCATCTCTTGCAAGATCGCTTACAAAAGACTAACTTGACGCACGGTTAACGGTGCGCAGGAATTGCTTATTATTACACAATTGTAAAAATGAAAATATTAGAATTCTTATTTAACGGATAAATTAAGTCAGCGGGTTCATTTTAAGAGAACGATATGGATCTTCCAGCCAGATTGACAAAATGAAACCATTGTTTGCTCCGCCCATGCGAGGCCGCAAGGGCACCCTGCCACCTCCGCGCTTCCCGTTCACTGTTGCAGCTCCGCGAAAGGAAATTTTTTGTAAGTTCACGGGCGGGGGAAAAGGAAGAAAGTATTAAAAAAAAGACGCACATACGGGAGTAACAGCGGGGTGTCCGCGGGGAATTTTCTTGCGAAATTTTCAACTTGGATTCTCCCGAATCGAAAAAAACGCTTTGCGAGGCGCGCGCGCCCGGCAGGACGGGGCGAGGCGGAGGCGGCGCAGCTGGCGTGTTGGATTGCGGGCGGGACGACGGAGAGGGGAGGGGGTGGGTGGAGGGAGGATGATGGTGGAAGGGCGGCGGTGGGGTGAAGACGTGGGTCGGGGGCGCGCATGCGAGCTGCTTCGCGTGGGGCCGATCCATTGTCGTTTGCGTTGCGTTGCCTTTGCGCGTGGAGACGAGGAGATTGGTGGGGATGATAGTGGAGGGGCGGGTTAGTGGGAATGGAGAGATGGGTTCGGTGGGGCCAAGGCGAGTCCTTCACGTGGGCCGATGCATTGCGTTTGCGTTGCCTTTGGGGCGTTGGGACGACGGAGGTGGAGGGAGGAGGGAGGATGATGTAGAGGGCGGGGTTGGTGGGGATGGCAGACGATTGCGGTTCGGGGCGCCCAAAAAGCGAGCTCCTGTCACGTGGCCGATGCATTGCGTTGCGTTGCCTTTGGGCGTGGGATGACGGAGGTGGAGGGGAGGGGGAGGATGATAGTAGAGGGGCGGGGATTTGGGGGTGGATGGAGCGATGGGTTTCTGGGGGCGCCCAAGCGAGCTCCTTCACGTGGCCGATGCATTTGCGTTTGCGTTGCCTATGGGCGGGGAACGACGGAGGTGGAGGGAGGGGAGGAGATGTGGAGGGCGGGGTTGGTGCGGGATGGAGACGAGGGTTCGGGGGCGCCCAAGCCGGCTCCTCACTGGCGATGCATTGCCGTTGCGTTGCTTTGGGGCAGTGGGACGACGGAGGTGGGGGGAGGGGGAGGTGATAGTGGAGGGGCGGGGTTTGGTGGGGATGGAGACGATGGGTTCGGGGGCCGCCAAGCGGCCTTCACCGTGGCCGATGGCATTGCGTTGCGTTGCCTTTGGGCGTGGCGACGACGTAGGTGGAGGGAGGGGGAGGGATATATGGAGGGCGGGGTTGGGGGATGGAGGCGATGGCGTTCGGGGGCGCCCAAAGCGACTCCTGTCACGTGGCCGATGCATTGCGTTGCGTGCCTTTGGGGTGGAGACGACGGAGCGCGGAGGGGAGGGTAGGATGATTAGTAAAGGGGCGAGGTGGGGGAGTGGGGGCGCATGCGAGCCGCTTCGCCGTTTGCCGTTGGCGTTGCGTTGCCTTTGGCGCTGGACGCCGGCGGGGGCCGCGGCAACGACGAGGAAAGCGCTCAGGCACGCGTTAAATCGAGGTGAAATCCGATCTCAGAGGCGCGCGGAAACAAAAACTGCGCCGGCTGGCGAGAAGACGCGCGTGCGCGCGCGAGCGAGCGCGGGCGCTGGGGGAGGGCCAGGAGGAGGAGGAGGAAGATGGAGGGCGGAGGAAAATGCAGCGTTGGTTTCACGGATGTGCGAGCGGTGTAAATGGGTGTTGTTGCGAGTCTGCAGCTGAAGCCACCAGTCCGGGAGCTTCTACGTTCGAGTGTCTCGAGAACAATTCTAGTGACCGGCGGCTCTGATAGGTAGTTTTCCGGGGATTCTCCGATCAACATCAGGCGAATGTCGGAGCAGTACCGTAATAAACGGACTACGGTCCGCACGCAATCTTTCCTTCCTCTTCCTTGTCCTGTCCTCTCTCCTTACATTGACACACTTACACTAACATGCACTACACTACCGCACATGTCAAGAGATTGGTCGGGAATTTAGAGTTTGTGCCGGGTGGGGGCGGTGTTACGTTGATGGGTAATACGAGGTTGGGGAGAAGCCCGCTAGCCGACGGTAGGTCGGCGCCGAATCTCACCATCTAGAGGGAGAAGACCGCCACCACCCGAGAAAAAAGTCTCTACACGTGCGGGACTAATGATCTTAATAGTTGACACCCCCAGAATCACTAATCAATGAATCAAAGAAATCCTAGGTTCGATTTTGGATTTTTGCAGCATGAATCTGTATGGCCATCTGATTGTTATATTTCCCGATTCTGGCCACTTCATTTTTCCAAACATTATGAAGCAGAAGGACAGTAATATCAATAACTAAACATGTTTTACACCGATTCAACAAGCGTATTATGGTATGTCATTGACAATCCGGAACTGAAGCTTAGCCGACAACGAAGTTATAGATTGGAGCTCGCCCGGTTTTCGACAGCAGGTGGATTGTTCAGCTGAAGTTGACCTCTGCCTGTATAAATATTCGAGTGTCTGGCTTCTGTGATTGGTCGTTTCCAGGCGGATGCTGTAGCAGTATCCAACGCGGATTGCTCACTATCCGGGCTCTGGACTGGCGACGGGCAGAACCCATTTATTGCCACGAATATGACCATGCTCTTGATCTTGAAATCTTTGATCGTGAAGTCTTGGTGATCGTTAGTGTGAACAGCATCATTAGTACACGGAGATCAAAATACAATCACAAAACCTGCAAAAATATGTTCACACAGTCCATATACATAATATAATTCAATGAATCGGTACCTCTAACAAACTTATCAAGTTCCTCAAAAATTATCTTAGTCACCGCACTAAACGTAAAACAGCTTAACTGCACGCTAAGATAACAGAAACCAAACAGAAAATTAAAGAACAATCTATAACCACAGTAACAGCACAATACCTCATAACACCACAATTATTACAATACATAAAACTTACTAATACTACTATCACTAATGCTGTGCTACCCCTATTGCTATACGTGTAGCCAATGTGGATCTACGCCGCGAAAACCAATATAAATAAAATTCAAATAATTAAGAATCAGTTTCCCTAAATAAAATACAAATCGTCAACACCAACACACGAATCAACTTCATAAAACCTACAGCATATCATATTTATTCTCTAGCCACAAATATTTTTCCAACTTACTCCATATTTCTGGCGTGAGAGGCCGAGATAGTATCACTGATCTTTTAATGATTCCATACTGGAACAACTGTAATATGATTAATGTGAGAGATTCATGAGAGATATTAATAAAATTTGCAGCGTTGTAGTGAGCAAGTAAAGAATGTTTTATTTATAGAACGTTTTCGGAATGTAGATATAGAATATAGATATAGTTCGTGTATAGAATGCTTTCCGTATTTAAAATAGTTTCCTATCTACCCAAGCGGCCAAAATACACTCGGGGCAGTGCGTTATACAGAACCGCAAGAGAGTACTTCTGAATAGAGAATAATTGTAGTGGAGAAATAGGCAGGAAAGATAGAGAACAAGAAACCACATCTAAGCAAACTTAAGCTATCGGCAAAGGAACAACAACGTAGGAAGACTACCCCGAAGGAATTTCGTTTCTTCCAGTTTTCGCTTCTTTTAAGCGTTTCGGTAGTAAACTTAGTACAGCTCCCCTTCCTACAGCTTTTTCCCTCAACGCACTTAAAAGGCTTTACGTACTACAAGAAGCGAAGAGGATTGATCAGAAATCCATTACGCACTCAGAACTTTGATAATCACAACAGGTAAGCGTGAAAATAATAGATCCATCCGGTACTTGAGCGTATTTGTGGAAAGATTGTCTACTTCAATTTAAAAGCTCCGTTGCATCTCTCAACAAAGTTTTGGAATATTTTTTCGTGTAAATTTTTTATATGTCATTGCGTAACTTTTGTGCATGATATATTTATTCGCGTCTCCTACATTACAAAAAGGAACCACTACATGAGAGAGAATAAATAGAAATACAAAATGCTAGTTATTAAAGAGGAAAGAGATATACGATTTATATATGATTAATACCCGAAATATAAGATAATATTTCAAAACTTTCTCTTAAAGTATTAGATACATTATTCTGTTTAAATTCTCATTCGATATTTAAAACGATGTTTTTCTGTTGATGAGGAACCTTCCATGGCTTTTAATTGTATCTTGAAAGTGCTTAAAACCAATTAGGATATTGAATACACATACAATGGTAACACATCTTCCACATAGGATACAGAAATAATCAAAAGATTCATTACGGTGGCATATACTGAATAGATGAAACATATGCAAATAATTTGTATAATTCAATTAGCATTCTATACCCTACATTAAAAACGTTTTTGTCTAATTTTATTTTTTATATTTTTATATTGTGACTTTATATTTAAAATGGAATAACCCATAACGTTTTCTAAGGATTGTAGAGTCCTTCTTAATTAATTAACAAATATAATAGAAACTACAAATAAACATACATATAATACAATAATACAATAATACATATAATACAATAATTTGTAAAAAATACAAATAAAATAGAAACTGAGAGATTCGCAAAAGAAAGCAAAATAGTAATTATTCAGATTTTTAGGTTCGGCTGAGAGCGATCACTATTTAACAGAAAAACCTTATTATTTAATTAAAATGTTAAAGAAATTTGAAATGTCGATTTGCATGTTAAGTAAGGACCTGATTATCGCTCATTGGTGACAAACATTTTTAATAACATGCGTGGGCGCTCATAGAAAAATGGGAAACATTACGCCGCAACCTTAGATGAATTCTTACTTCAGTATACAATAGTAAAATAAGACTGTAATAGGTGAATAAATTTAAAAAAATATTATTGTGGGCGTTTGGGAGAATACTCACATAACAAATCGATTTATTTTCATAAATTTAATTGTACAATTTTCAAAATAAATTTTCCCAGTTTCAAATGGAGGTTGGATATTGATGCCTCTTCCGAGCCATAATCTATTGTCAGTTTAACATGTTTCTTCCCTCTGCCAATTGTCAATTCTTACCTATAAAGTGTTATATTTGGTATTGTGCACGCTCATGGCGTATTTAACTAGGGATGGAATCAAGAGAAATTAAATTTGACTCACGACGACAAAGATAATTTACAGACTCTATAAAGATATCACACTTCGCGAGAGACAAAGGTGCTCGTGAGGAAATATTTGTCTCTCGTGCAGATAAAGGAAATTATTATGATGTTATGTAATAACTTACTGACCCGCGAGAAAATGAAGTGGGTAAAACGTGCCTGACGCTACGGAGGTATGACGATCGTGAACGGCCGTTGGCAGCACCCCGAGTACCGGCGGCGGCGGCGACGGCGGGGACGGAGGCAGTGGGGCAACGACAGGACACGGGATCTTGTTTGTGGGTGCGGTTGCAGCTGCCCAGTGGCCCAACGACGCCACACCCCCTTCTCCCACGTCTTCCCACCTTCCTCTTCTTCAAACCCACCTCCTGCCCCGCTCAGTCTCTCTCTGTTACGGTCATCTCC
>BOPP01000036.1:3346397-3356468 GCA_017312745.1 Gryllus bimaculatus
TGCTCAAACTTCCAGAAATGTGATTGTTCTTCCGTGTCGAGTCGAGTAAGTGTGCGTCATATTTTAACTCCGACAGGTTAAAATGGATATGTGATTTCGATGCAACACGACAGAGGTCTCAAATTTTATTAATTTACGAGCCTCTTTGAAATATAGGAAAAAAAGGAAGAAGAAGAAGAAGAAGAAGAAGAAGAAGAAGAAGAAGAAGAAGAAGAAAAAGATGAGGAAGGTTAATAAGGTTGTTTGGAACAGCGGTCGGCAACTACTGCGATTCACTAAATTCGCTATTTTAAATTTTGCGGATCAGTGTCATGTTACGAGAACAATTTTGTATACTACGTTACAATGTGCTCTTCACGATTTTCTGTGACAATTTACATTATTGTGGAACTAACTGGCAAAATTGAGCGGAGACCACAGACAAAAAAAAAAATAAAACAAATTGAAAGACGATGTTTGGAAGAGTGTCTCGCCAGTTTCTAACAATACACAATTTTTGCAAAACCCAGTCGTGCACATTACGTTTGTGGAAGACTTTTAAAACTCACAATTATATTTTGTAACAAATTATTTTGCAATATATTTTTTGTTCCAATTTACTTGTATAAAGCATCTGTTCAAATAGAGCTCTCTCCTTTTTTAAAGAAAATGTGAAATTTATTTCGTTGTATTACAGTACTTTAATACTATTGTAACTGTCGTTCAGTTATGGTGATTTTCCATCCTTTGTAATTAAAAATTAAATCAGCTAATTCTGTACATTTAATTACACATTTATCTCATTCCCTGAAGAAATTCTTAGAGAAAATTGCTCAATTTATAGTTACACTACATAGTAATCATGCAAAAACTATATATATAAATAATTAGAGCTCTGAATTTAAGTATTATTCCAGTTTCTTTGTGGATCGTTTAATTACGATACTGTTGCGAATCACCGGTTAAGAACGACTAGTCTAGATTTCCTGAATGAAGAGACACTGCACGCGTGAGAGGAGTTGAAGAGCAAAAGTGACAGGATTAAATTTAGCCCCCCGAAGATGTAAGTCGTAGCGATAACTATTGTGCGCGTACTGTACTCACACATTTTTACCCAATATCACTCAAGAATTCCGAACGTACAAACCAATCAGAGACGAATTATCTACACAGTTCTATCACTTTTCATTATTCACTAATTAGAAACTGTAGTATATAGTTTATAACTTGCTATGACTAATCAGGTGTCAATTTCACGAAGTTCACTTCCTCCTCTTTTCCCTCTTCGGCCTCGGTCTCCTCCTTTTCTTCTCTTATTTCTTCCTCTCCTTCCCGTTCTTCAATTTTCACACATTTCAAGATATATAATTTCAATTTATTTTTCAATCTTTGCCCTAGGACTCGTGCAACTCAGAATATTTAATAGTCTTGCCATTATTTCCTAGTAATTTGTCTCCTGTCCTATTTGACTATCGTTCAATGAATTGTACGAATATTAATAACACGAAAATATCAATAAGGGAAATAAAAAAAATTAATTAATTAAGTAAATAATTAATTAATTTTTAATTAATTTAAATAATTAATTAAGTAAATAAATGCTTAGTGACTGCGAAATAATTATTGCAGCAATAAAACACTACGATCGCGTTCACGAACGAGTGGTTAGTTTGCCTGCAATTCCCTACGCCAACAGAAGCTACGTCCTCGTACACTGTCCCCACATCACGCTACATCCGCGTGCCGTAATTGAGAGACAAATGTTGTGCCTGTGCGGGTGGCACAGGAACCGCGAATTCCAAATATAACTTAAAATAATGGGCGCAGCGTTTTATTTCATTTTTGTCCGTTTTAAATGCTGTTCATTAGTACAATTTCAGGCAGGAACAAACAAACAAACAAAACGCAAGCATCAGATGAGGATAATTTTTTCAACTCTTTTGTCGGCACTACCACGAGCAGCGACTGGACAAAATATCGAAAATCACCTGGAGCGGCGTGGAATGTAAAGAACACTCGATGTGAGAGACCGTGCATCGTAATGGTGGAAGCAAACGAGTGGCGAACGGTATTTGCGAGGGAATGTAATCTCTTGAATTACTTCCAGACCGCAGTTAATTGGATCCAACGTACTAGTTGTGATGTTATGCTAAATAAATATTTTATGATTGTTTAGTTTCCACGTGGAACAAGCAATATTGAAAATGTTTCATAGCCAGTTGGCACGTTTAACGTAAACAAAGGTGAAACATGAAATGACAGGGTTTAATAAACAGCATTGGTGCTGGTGTAGCA
The DNA here is from genome assembly GCA_017312745.1 of Gryllus bimaculatus. Classification (NCBI taxonomy): domain Eukaryota; kingdom Metazoa; phylum Arthropoda; class Insecta; order Orthoptera; family Gryllidae; genus Gryllus; species Gryllus bimaculatus. The sequence continues at coordinate 3,348,672 of BOPP01000036.1, forward strand.
TGTTTCCTAAGTACTTCATAAGTTACAAGGAGGTGAGTCATGTTCCTTTCGTTTGTTGTATTTAATTGAGAAAAGGAAGATTAAAATTCCACATTTTAAAAATTTTCATGTTCTTGTAACATCGAGATGATCCAACAGAATAATCTGCATTTATCACTACCAAAAAATAACATGAAGGCATTAAAAAACATTTGCGTTCAGGAATATTGAAAAGAATAGTTCCAGTGTTTCTGTTGTACTTTTTACTTTTTCACGTACTGAACGAATTGTTCAACTAAAAAAATAATGCATTCGTCTACAGTTTATTTCTGATTCATGCTGAATCAGGCGTTTTCACGTTGGAAATTTGTATATTACAATTTCATGTAATTCCGTAATAAACGAAAGTTTGACACTGGCTCCCTAATAACAGTACAGTAATTACAATCTCATTAATTCAGAGCTTAATGATGTATTTTCATTCTCTTTAGGATATTAGAGATGGAAAATTTACATTTGAATCTGTTTCAGACCACTCTCTTCTGGTGAAATGAATGTAATAATAGTAAAAGTTGGTATTGCATTTTATAGGCAATGTCAAACTAATAAAACCTCACCCATCACAGTATGTTAGTTGTTGAAATAGTGTCTTTGTATCATATCTTATACATACAAAACAGGGAAAGAAAGACTGAAGTTATTAAAGTTAGTCAACGCTTGTCTGTAAATACCCTCATGTAACCCGTATATCACTAAAAAAGCAGATGGGCCAACTGTCTGTAAATACCGTCATGTAACCCGCATATCACTAAAAAAAGCAGATGGGCCAACTGCTTATAATCCATGATACCACACAACGTAACACTCCATGCTGGCGACTTTTAGAGCATTTTGAACTCTTTAGTTAAGACAGACCTATCGAATTATCCCATGAAGATGGAGATTACAACCTTACTTTTGCAGCCAGGGAGTTTCTGTCTTCGAGTCCCGTCGGAGGTGGATTTCTGAGGTGCGAAAAGCCAATTCGCAGCCTCCTTGCTTCCTCTCAATAATCCTAGGTTGCTCAGATAAGCCAATCCTAACGTGTCCTTGTCTCAATTCCAGATGTCGGAGCTGCACCGTAATCACCGTTCCACGGATCGCACAAATTGCATCCTATTCTCACTCTCTTGGAATCGGGAGGCAGGTAGCGTCCCCAATCCTCTTTTGATTCTGACCTCCGTGATCTAGACAAAACTCAAGAGTTTTTGTGAGTACGCGAATGCCAACCCATTAAGAAATGTGAAAACAGAATATTAAAATGATTTTTGTATTTTTTCAGGGAGACCCAACGACGGTTGTGGTTTGAACTGGTCTAATGGAACTGCGTTTGGAACGAATTTGAACTGGGCGATTGAACAAGAGATATTATCACGGAATATTACGGAAAATAATTATACCGGGTATTTACAAGGATACTTTTCATTGTACATTACCCACTAGAGATTGTGTGCCCTTAAAAAAATCCACCGCCTTCAATGAAGATGGAACCCATGAACTTGAGTTTGCAAGTGTGTGCACTAGCCCTCATACCACCGAGGTCTGCGGAGTCAAGGGAAAGGTGGTAATGGAGAAAGAGTTTAAATGTTGCCATGCTTTAGTACCCAGGCGAAAAAAAAAACCCAACCGCGGTATTTAATGCCAGCGCACATTTTACGGAATTGGTGGCCCCCGACATGGCCACTGCTTGCAAGGTCCAGCGGAGGATTCGGGCGGAAGCTCACGCATGAACACGCGACGTCCGCGTGTCTTGCGCGCCTCTCGCGCCGTCGGAAGTAATTAAAATGCGCACTGCAGCCAGCGTCGCCGCCGCCGTCGCTTCCGCCGCCACCGCACCAGCGGGCGCACGACTTTTATTTAATGAAGTTATTTTCGCCGCCGCCGCCACCGTCGTCGGGTAATGTAAATTCTCAGAGTTCGTGATGTCGTGTGGGTAGAACGCCTTGCCCGCAAATGAAGTTACGCTGAACGCGGAAATATTTTTGTTAACTGCGTTTTCACGCTGGACGAAGCATCTCCGTCTCTTGTGAGGCGAGAAGCTCTTTTGACAAGGGTGGTGGTAGTAGCCTATCTGGTGGACGGATTGCTGGTCCCAATGGCAGCGAGTGTTTGGGGTGTTTCTGTGGTAAAGGATGTGTTGAAACGTAATCCTACTAACGTTTTCTGAGAATGGAGATTAAATAGTTAAATAACCATGTTAGAAATCTTTTCACAAGGATTAGTTCAAAGAAGGCACCCTCAAAAGAAATATTTCGTCCGTAATCGTATTTCTGGAGAAAATATATGATTTTTTTTTTAAATTCGTGAAAATTTGGGGGGAAATGTCAAAACGTATTATTTTATAGTCTGCCCGAAAGTCAATTTTAGGTGCAGGATAGATGCGGATTCTGTACATTGTAAATGTTTTAAAAACAGGAGTAGGGTATTCAGAAAATTTGTCGATTCTCACATCTGTGAAGTAAAAGGGTACAAAATGAGCGAGTATCAAGTTAGAACTCGAGTCCGAACTCATACATTGTGTTTATATATATGACCTGTTTACAAAATTCTTATTTACATTTATCATCATCATAAGGGTGACAGCTTATACGATATCATGGGCAATCAAACCAGTAGACCTATCTGCTTGAAGGCTTCAGGGATACGTAGGGTCATTTACAGACATGCAGTGACTACCATTAATAAGTATGTTTTGTTGTATTTTATTGTGAATTCACGCAAAATTACGCGAAAAGTACACAAATTTTTGAAAATTGTTCAAGACTTTATTTCAAAATCTGTCTTTAAGAAACAGATTTCAAAACGGAAGAATTATGTTGAATATTTAAGTGGTAGAAGACTCCGAAACAATTTTGATCTTTTGCAATTTGCGAAAAATCTGGGTGTTCAACTAGAGACCTGCACCATTCTCTTAAACGTTCTTCACACATTTTTCAAAATTTGGAAAATGTTCTAGAGGATTCATGTGCTGCGACATTAGCCAGATCGATTGTGGCAATTTGGGAGAAAATCGCCTGAACGGTATGGTCGCCAACGTTCACAGACAGACACAAAACTTGCCTTCAATCAATTTTTCTGTATCAAGGACCCACAAAACATGGATTCTGGCTACACGTCTTAGAGGACTTTTTTCTAAATTTAGCCACTGAACTTACCCGTTTCTTCGTTACAGAGCCCTGTAAGAAGAGTTTTTCTATCAAAAATACGCCGTGTTTTCGCGCAGCATTACAGAATTGTCTCTCTACTCCGCAGAGAGAAAGTAAAATGTATGCAGGATGGTGCCTGTTCTACGGATTCATGGCTAAAGAAACGTGTGATTAGTAGTATGTGCTGTTGTTTTGCTGGTAAGTTAGAGAAGACGTAACGAATCGTCTTGACTTATAATAGTGAACGTATTAATGACATCTGCAATTCTGGTAATGAGATTGCTGACTTGCACTTCGAGGAACACCGACTGAAAACGCCGCAACCAATTACATCATCTCAGAATCTAGTTTACATTTGTAGGCCCAACACAAGGAAGCCCGAGCCTTGTGGACCGATGCTTCCTTCCCGCTGCACTGCAACGCCATCGTCCGAAATTTACTTTTGCCATTAAGTAAATGTACGAAGGCGGTGCGCTCTCTGTTTTGCTGCGGTGTGCGACGGCGCAAGGAGCAGCGGAGCTCGCGGCTAAGGGCGGCGGTGGAGGCGGAGAAGGCGACAGTGCGTTGGGGGCGGAGGCAGCGAGATGAGGGACGACTTGGGAGTCACAGAGCGTCCATGGTGTTTGTGAGATTAGTCCTCGCGATGGAGGTAATGGATATGCGTGAACTATTGAAACAGAAATTCTTAAGTAGGAGTGATGCAAAGGAAGGAGTCAGGATAAGCTGAATCTGTGTTTTGACAGAAGAAGTAGTACAGATTACGTGTTGGCTGGATTCTAGGATCTTTTATATAAAAGATGGAGTACGCAGGCTGAAGTTGGGCCGTCGACTTGGAAATGGACGGGCAAAGTGTGGAATCAGCCGCATCGAAGTGACTATTGTTTTGCTTAGCTATCTGCAACCAACAACTTTAACAAATATGTTTTGAATTTCCACCCATTTCACACCACATTTATGGTAAACATTTGCTTTTAGCCTTCTGTCAAAGTCTCGTAGGGTGGAGGGGGAGCGGTGGGTGGACAGTCGGGTTTCATGGTTGATGGAGCGGCAGGAGGAGCGGTTGGGAGAAACGTGGGGCGGGGCGGGGCGGGGGTGAGATAGCACGAAACATGCAGGAAGGTATCGCGGCGAGCGTCCAACAAGAAACCGCTGCCACCTAATTCCGGGGCGGCTCGCGCAAGAGCTCCTCGGGGGACGCAAACAGCGCATGAGGGCGCTTTGTGTGATAAAGGCGCCTGCGTGGCATTGCACTGTTTTCCTCTCCGAACGGTTTGCTAACACGCCATATCAACGCACATGCTTTTATATGCGCTGAGAGCAAGAAGCCATCAAATGAGGGGAGTAGTTCACCTTCGATTACAGACTATCGTGTCCATAATCTTATGATGTGCTTTTGTTGTTGTATGCCAGAGGAAATTGAGTTGGGCAACAAAGTTGCTACCTCCTACACGTAAATAGCTAGCTTACAATTTTGAGGTTGTATTCAATGGGTTTCAAAGTTTTATTTCAGTATATTTAAAACAATTTGTTCCGAATATTCGATGGAAATGAAGTATTCTTGAAAATTATTAAAACTTATTATCATAGTTACATTCTGTGAATACTAAAGATGGTCACTGATTCAAATTTCTCAGGGGAATACAATAATTGTCTAGTCTCAAGTGGAAAACAGCAAAAATGCTTAATTTTTTCCGCATACATCGCGAAAAGCTGCTTCTTTTTATTTGAAGTACTCGATACGTTAGATCATTTATTTCGCTAGTAAATTGCGATGGTCTGAAATAAAAATGGTAAAATAAAATATTTAAACATCAAATTAATTTCGTGATACAGTATAATTTATGATAAGATAAAACATATTTCATTTATATACTGAGAAAACAAATCAATTTTTCGATCGTCTTTACTGGACACAAACATATCAATAAGAAATTGGAAGAGTTGGAAAACATAATAAGTACATCGAAGATAAAACGGACTAGAGAAGTTGAGCAATATCACACATTTAAACCAGCGAAACTATTTGTAAAAATGCTGCAAAAATTAACATTAAAAACTGCTCAAAATCTCCACCAACGATGAGCTGAACACGAGTAAAACACAGTATGTACGTCGTAGGAAACATGTTAACGGTCCCGCGCCTACTCTCGTATGAATATTACGCGGGTTATTTTATGGCGCGCCCCGCTTCCGCCCCCGCCCCTGCCCCGGCCCGCGCCCGCGCAGGCGCCGAGCGGTGTCCTGCTGCCTCTGGCGGGCGGGCGGGCGGTTTTTTCTCTTCCGGCGCTCCCGCAGAGGCCGTCCATTCCGCTTAGGGCTCGAGGCGCAAGCCTCAGCCAGACCCCCGCTGGTGACCGCCGCTCCGGGTCAGCAGCGGCGATTAAAATAGCGGGGGCGTTGAAGAACAGTGTCAACAAAGGTGGTGGGGAACCACTGGGGCGATACGAACGTTCGAACTAGTGAACACTATGGTTTTTTAAATCAAACAACCAATTTCCCAATCCAGCTTTCATATTCGAAATTACGAGTAAACTTGTGGAGCAACGATACAAATTTTATATATATTTCTATTTATATTTTATATAAACTATACGAGAAATATATATATTTTATATGTATATTTCTCGGATTGTTTGTAGCTGTTAGATAATATTATAAAAGTAGTTGAACTCGCAAAAATACTTCCAACCGGCAAATGTTAGATGGGGCTGGGACAGAATCCTGTATACATAGGCGCATTTTGCTACTGAGCTAATACGAGTATCTCTGAAGCCAAAGTCAAAGAACTGGTATAAATGATCGCTTTTACATTTCACAAAAGAGAAGTATTCAACAAAAATTTGACCTAAACCATCTTTTTAGGCAAATTTTGCTATATTCCAGCTAAAAATTAAAGAAGATATCTGGAGACATTTTGGAGGAAATTTCGAAAAGTTCGTTGCGTCTTTTAGTACCATCAAAAATTTAAATTTTTCTTTGAAATCCACGAGGTCACGACATCAGTCACATCGACTTAATGAATGGTAACACATGTTGATAGAAAGTAAGTTACAACAGGTATTAGTAGGAAAAAGTTTCGGTATCAAGAACGCCACCCACTTTTTTGGGATCAGGATCACACGAAACGACACTTCGTTTGAAGGATTACAATTATTTCTGTACTAAGTACAAATATACAAGAAAGTGAATGTAAGATCGCAAATTTCTTCCTCCAGTAGTCTCTTCTGTGTTTTTCATTGGTTTGGAACGAAGGATCGTTTTACACCTACCTCAACGCTCCGTAAAACTACTGCTACAAATTCTTCACTGCTCATTGCTCTGATAAGGAACATTAAGCGAGTGGATGATCAGAAAACATTACAACTCATCTGCATGACATTTTGGACCTCGCTGACCAACGATGTACTCAGACTCTTGGCGTTGAGTGCCTCAAATGAAATCAAAGGACATTTTCCAATCAGATCGTACCGAAGAACTTCTTTTGAATATTAAGTAGAAAGAAAAAAAAGCAGGTAAGGAAATCTCTCGCCATAACTGCGGGGTATGGACACCATTGAGCACAGAACGCGGTGCTGTTCCAGGGGCAGGTCCGTGGCCAAATAAGGCGAAGGCAGGCCGGAGAGTTAGACGTCTCAACATGTCAACAATATGTGTTAGGCTACGTGATGTAGACGCCCCCTCTCCTCGCCGCCACTGATGGTAGGGAAGGGGTCCGCCCCGCCTGAAGGCCTTGTCGGGAGGCTCCCTCGGCAGACTTACGTTGACAGGAGCAGTTGAGAGTCGCGTTTACACCGACAGCTGCATCTCTCTGCCCCGCGCCTCAAAGCTCGACGTTTATGTACACGGACCACCGACACAATCGCGATTATTACATCTTGGGTATGTAATCACTTACTACCTCCATAACATTTTATTCTTGTAATGAAGACTGTCTTGAAAGGTTGTCTAGTCGACTTCAATTTGCTTGAAGCGGCGGGACATAATGGGTTCAAACTACCTGGATCTGCGTGCAATAAAATAGCGTAGAGCTGAATATTTGACTATTATAATATGACCAAGATTATTTGCTTTTCCGTACACGTTCCACTCTCAAGTAAATAATATAGGTAGTGAAGGACCGATCGTGGTGATGGAAATAATTAAAGTGCAAAGAAATATGCAGAAACAATGATGATAGGCATGGTTTATACAGGATGTGTTGTCTCAAATACAGGTGGCTGAAGCATAACCACGGGAAAAGTATGATGAAATTAGAGAGGTAAAGTATGAAGTATACGAGTACGCCAATAGTGAGGGAAAGGTGGATAGGAAAAGGAGGAGACTGGTCGCAGCGGGTGGGATGGATCTGGAGGAAGTGTCAGTTGCCTTGGCGCAGACGACTAGTAGAAAGAGAAGGCAGATGCTAAGGACTCCGTTGACGAAATAAGGGAGAGGCGAAAAAGAGACAGAAATAGAGGAAATAGAAAATAAACTGGAGAAAGAGCTAGAGCAGGCAGAGGAAAACCAGAAGGAGAAGGAGGGGCCGGGTCAGCGGACGAGCGGCGGAAGAGACGAATGAAAGGCGGAAGAGGGCACGGAGGAGCAAAGAGGCTGTGGCCACTGCGAAACGGCAGTGACGAAGGTCGCAATGGAA
>BOPP01000036.1:3356876-3391892 GCA_017312745.1 Gryllus bimaculatus
AGCGCTAATTCCATTATTACAAAAATGCAACCAATTGCATAAACAGCGAACTCCAAAACAAGTTTATCGCCTCAATCTCTAGATAATGATTTGCATTTTCATGGTATACTGTGGAGCCTATTTCGACTGCTTCTATAATTTAATAGAAAACTTTGCGTTTCACTAAACTTCGCTAAATGAAGATACCTCATCTTGAAATGTATTTAATTACAAAAGTGGCCGATGAGAAATTTTCTATCCGAAAGCTAAGTAAAAAAAATTACACACGCATGTTTCAATATTAATATACTGAAAAACGTATAAAAACAGGAAAATAATGCAGAGAAATGCTGAATATTTGACGTATGAAAAGAAACGACATTTCTTCCTTATTGATGGATTTGTATTGAGAGCGCCTACATCATCAACTACAGACGTCTGGTACTGTTTGCATGCCCTCTATTACTGTACTTCTGGTTATACATTCCAATTTCCCCAGCGAGCCGCAAGCTGCCTCGTACCGAGTACTGCGCCGCTGAAAATGCCCCTGAGCGGCGGGCGGTGGCGGCGGATGCGGCTGGGACGGCGGGGGCGGGCGAGAAACCAGCGACGGCCAAGCAGCAGGCTGAAGGGCGTCGCGCCATTTCGTATCCCCTCGCCGTGCACCGGTGTACGCGTTGGAACCCTTATGCGCAAAATTTTCATAAACGTCGGATGGGGCGACTTCCCGTCACGTCCGAATTACGGCGTCCCTCCCCCTTATGCCTTATTCTTGCCCAATCTAGCCCCTTCCCCCGCTGCACTCTCCGTCCGCCCTTCGCACCGCACGCTCCTCCCCGCCCCCCCCCCCGCACTCGAGCACCGAACGCCAAGGCGGGGATGAAATAAATTGCTATGTTGTTTATTTAATAGCACGCTCCCGAGTTTCTTCCGCAGAACACGAGATCCTTATTCCGTCTCTCACTTTCCCATCTCTCTCTCTCTCTCTCTCTCTCTCTTTCGTCTCGTGGTCCATCTCCCCTTCTCGCTCTCGCGTCCTCCTGTCTCTTCCTTCCCTCCCGACGGGCGTCGTCTTCAGACGGACAAAGCTGCCTTTCTCTGTCTGGAAGGCGAGAGGACCCGCGTTTGTTGCGGGAAGTGGTAAAAACACTGCCGCGGGAGGCCCCTCTCGTTCTTAGTCGTCACGATGAGGCGGGGGCAGGGGGGAGGCAGCGGCGATGGAATGGGACGGCCGTCCGCGCGGCGGAGGTGACGGCGCGCGTGAAATGAGGTGTCAGGGAGGACGAACTGAGGTGAAGGTTCGTGTGAAATGTGGAGGCGAAGAATATTGTGGTCTAGATAAAGAATGGACGGACCTCTGGTCTTGTGACCTGAGACTGGTTAGATGACCGTGCTCGAGAATGAGATGTCAATGAGTTAACGTAAAGTAACACCATTTCCAACAACAGAGTAAATTTACCTATGAAGAACCTGAAAGAAGCCAGGGCCTCAGGCTGTTTCATTCGTACAGTGGAACTTGCAGTGAGATCAGAAATAGTTTGGGAGACAATATCATGGTTCTCTGGCTCTATCAGAGTTCTTAAAGGTCATATTAATAGATTACTATAAATGCCTTCCAACTATATTAACTATATTAAAATTTCGGGAACTCAGGAGTATCCTATAGCACAGATTTTGTTTCCCTTTATGAGCGCAACGTTTTCAACATGTTAATACCTAATTAATACAACCCGAGCTGTTCAAGCTTGGTTAAGTGAGAATGAAAATGAACTTCACTTTCCATGGGCATAATTACCGGAACTCGACATTATTCAGCCGCTGGGGTCCTTTTCAAAGACTAAACCCCCCAAAAATGAATTCCTGTTCCTTGCTCGTTCTAAAACTGCCTGATATTATGGATACTATTTCTGTGACCTAAATACTATTTGTGTTCTCAGACGATTCTCAGACGAATGATAGCTGTATTAAAGAGGTGATCCAACATCCTATAAATAAAGAAATGCACAATATTCTATTAATTCGTCCACCGTTAATGTTATCTCGAAAATTGCGTTAGAAAATGGATAGAAATACCACACATTCCAGAGTAAATGACACTCTAACGAGTGTCTACGAAATACAATTTTATTGAGACACGTTTTTGTTCTTACATTTTTTAATGATGTGAGAAAGAATAGGAATAACTATGCAAATTCAAAAGAATCTGGCATAATTGAATTGCATGTCTTTCAGAGATCCCGAGAAAAGAAACATTATCACATTATTTTGTTTCCTATCAAAAATTGTGGAGCTGCAGTTGGCTCTTAGGAAAGTGACGACCCGTCCACGCAGCCTCCGACGATCCTGAGCCCTTTCTCAGGGTAACTTCCATTAGCGGAAGTAAGGCCAGGTCCGTCTCCGGCGAGGTCGCACGGGCCACGCATCGAAAATTCGCACGGCGCGCACCGAGCGATCGCAGACGACTATCGATTGTCACTCGAGAGCCGCGAAACCGCCACGGAGGTGCCTGCGGCGGCGGCGGCGGCGGCGTTAGGCGAGGCGCCCGGGATGCGAAGCGGAGGGAAAGAAATGACGCCATAAAAACGTCCCCATAAATCCACCGCTGCATTAACAAATTCAAGAATTATTTCCGAGGCGCCTCCGGGCTCGCCTGTCGGCTTCGGAAACCGGGGGAAACTGCTTCCACGGATCGCGGATTCGCCACCTCCACCGCCGTTTCCACAGTTGCCTCACCACCCCTCTCCCACCCCACCCGCTCTTCACCGCTGCACGCCCACTTTCTCACACCCCCCAAGCCGCCACCGCCGCCGCCACCGCTGCAACCGCGTTTAAGCGAACAAGATAATTAGCGAAAGTGCGGCAGCAAATTTCGAGCGCAAAGGATCGCCGATCGTCCAAAAGAGAAGGAAAACCACCAAGAGACAGAACGGCCCACCTCGCATTTTCCGTCCCTCTCGCTCCCTTCCTCCTCTCTCTCTCTCTCTCACTGCATCCTTCTCCCTCTCTCCGTGTGCTGCAGCGCCACTCCCCCCGGCCCCACTGCGCTCGCGCGCCCGCTCCGCCGTGCCGCGCCGCGCCCTCACCGGTCTCCCAGCACGTCCAATCACCGCGCCGAAAAGTTTCGGGAACTCGGGTCAATATCAGAATTGGATTGAGAGGAGAGCTCGTTAGAAGAGTGGATCGCATCGTTTGCAAACGGCGCAGGGACTGCGCGGCGCGACCGTTTGCGCGCGCGCGCCGGGGGACGAGGCCGCTGTGCGCACTGCCGGGTGGGGGGCGGGAGGCAGGGTTTAGAGGTCTGGGTGCTGCGCAGGGCCCGCCTTGCGCTAGGCGGCGTGGGAAAGGAAGGGTCGGGTCGTCGCAGTGCTAACGGAAGGCGGGTCGTCCGCAGTTGACGAGGTCGGTCGCGCAGCAGTCAGAGAGAGGGTCGGGTCGTTCGCAGTGCGAACGGAAAGGTGGGTTCGTTGCCAGTGGCGAAGCGAAAGGAAGGTGTTGCTGCGAGGGAAGCGTCGGGCCGAGCGCGAAGACGGAGGGGATCGGGCTCGTACGACAGTGCTGAGGCGAAAAGGGTTTGTTCGTCGCGACAGTCGAGCAAAAGCGGAGAAGCCGGAGGTCCGTCGCAGTGCGAAAGCAGAAGGGTTGTGTCGACCGCAGTGCGAAGCGGAAGGGTCGGACGCTGGTCGCCAGTGTCGAAGACGAAGGTGGTCGAGTTCGTGGCAGGTGCGAGGCGAAAGCGGTCGGGTCGTCGCAGTCGAAAGCGCGAAAGCGGCGACGGGTCCGTTCGAGTGCAAAGGGAAGATGAGGGTTGGGTGATGTATATTGAGTGGTGCCCGTTTTTAGAGATGAACTGGCTAAGGTGGCTCAGAGCATTAATTGATGTCACTACGGTACCTCTGACAGGGAGCTCCTATGATTTCTGTCCTGACGATGGCAAATTTTTGACACTAGCGAGACAGGATGGTCGAATTCAGCCGCTGTCTGCAGGAGAATTATATTAGCCGATTGCTCTGATTGGTACTTTTTCTGTGGAACCTCCGATAAACAACTGCATGTCCGAGCAGAACCCTAACAAACGCGCCACGAATCGCGCACGATATTTCCTTCATCTTCCTTGTTCTATCCTCACCCTTTACTAACACACACCTACAATTACAGTACACACTAGAGCTTAAAGCTTTTGCAGATTGGGGCATAGCCCTGCTGGTTGGGAAACCATATTCCTGGTTTGGAAAACACTCGCAAGCCCACCCGCAGGTCGGTGCCGGATCTCGCTATCCAGCGGGAGATCATTGCTCACTCCCACAATAAAGAATGCACTACACTTACGGAAGTAATGACCTTAGCAGTTGGCGCACCTGGGATCACTAGTCAATCAATGAAACAATCAATCAGAGGTGAGGCGCGAGGTGATCTGTCGAGTTAGGTATTGCGTGTTGAGGGACGTGGTAATGGAAGAATCCGTCCTTATCGAGGTGAGTCTCAGAGTGAGGCGAGAGCGATGATAGACAGGGGAGAGTTGTAGATTTCCCAGCGAAGCATTCATAGACGCGACTTGTTGAGTGAAGCGCGTGTACGCGGGTGTTGCGCAGCACTTGCGCTCCCGAAGTCGCGAGAGACGTATTTGGTTAATAATTTTCATAATGCTAAGCACCAAATGTGAACCAAGGGTGTTTGCATGTTTGGATTTGTCTTAAATTTACAGTTATTTATTATTTTTATTATTATTATTATTATTATTATTATTATTATTATTGTGTATTCGGTATTATTGTGATTATTTTTAATATTGAAAAAATTTAAAGCGATTTATTTTATTACAAATTAAGTTGATAATTAAATTAAATCTTAATGTTAAATTTTTGAGATTATCGCAATTGTAATTCTTTCAAAAAACTTGATTAAAGAGTAAGAAAGGACTTCATAAATATTAACCATCAGATTACCTCAACACTATCTGTGCCTACTATGCCTTTGGAAATCCAACGAATGGAAAAGACTCGACGTACACAGGAACCAGAATGAGAGATCACTGAAAGGTATCAACAAGCAGAGGCAAAAGTTACGTGCCAGTGACAACTAGAATACCGAAAATTAGCAGAAAACATTAAACGAAATGCTTTTCGTGGTAAGGGATAGAAAACACCGCAACATAAAAAGCTTTTGATGCAACCCAATTCGAATATCAGGATCTCATAAATAATTTCGTTATCTACCGAGCACGAGAGGTCAGCCTCGTGGTTTCCTCCCCTCACGCAGCAAACAATTTCCCATGAACTCCAGAGTACAAGAAGAGAGCGCAAGAGCGGCGGCAGAGGGTAAGTGACGAAGCGCGTAGGCGGCGCTAATTGAAGTGGGGGCGACGGCGGAGAGGGCGCAAGAGCGGACGCGATGATGGAAGCGGCAACGGACGAGGCGTGGGCGATGAAGGGGTAGCCGGACGCCGGACAAGGTCCTCTCCGCTCTTGTATATTTAACGAGGTAGGCGCCCACAAGAAAGGGCGTCAGCATGAACTCGTGGAGTGAGCAGAGTCAGGAAGGGTCGGGGTGATGAGGTTAGGGAAAGGGAGTTCGCGGACGTTGACTTGGCACAGCCGCCAAACTGTGATCAAGAAGCTGTTAATATTAGATATAAATCTCGTGTTCTTCCAGGAAGCGTTAATTCAGTTATTTTCGTGGGGTGTTTATTATATTATTATTATTTAATAGGTAATTATTACAGACAAATTAGCTTACTTGATCCTATGTGGCTAGGCCGAAGGTCTTTAAGCCATTACAATACCTACATCCTTTCGCGTTCTAATCTTTCTAGGTCTAGGTCTAGGTCTAGGTCAAGGTCTAGGTCTACGCTCTAAGCTCGGTAATCAAGACTTCCATGGCTACATTAATACGTTTGATGTAATTGGTCTTGTTGAAATTTGGTGGAAGGAGGGTGAAACATTATCTGTGTCTGGTTTTACAGCCATATGGATAAATAAAAAACGTACAGGAGAAAGGGGTCGGTACCCGGGTGGTGTTGCGTGCATTTTTCGGAGTAGCCTAATGCAGTTTATTAATGAAATTAAGACCAACTCAGACAATTTCCTTTGTATTAGACTAGTGATGCAAAATATAGGTATTGCCATTGTGTTTATTATAAAGCTGGTAGCTCTGAATAGAGACGTACCTACCAAAGATTTTTCTCTGGAGGGCTCGATGGTGGAAGGTGGGACGGCACAGCTCTGGTGCCAGCCGACAAGTTTTTTAATTATGCTAAATATACAATATATCTTAATTTCTTGAATTGTTGTTAAATTTTACAACATTAACAATTAATTTCACGGCATATTGAATGACTTTCGTCAGTGCAGACATTTAGTAAAAGCTATATTTTTGAATATACGCCATTAGCTTCGGGTAGGGTGAAGCCTTATGAGCCCCTCCACTATTGTGTGCACTACTGGATCTGGCATCTTGGAGATGGCATTCGACACTGATTTCAAAATGCTTTCACTTTATTCTTCAACGATTATAATGTGAATTTTCTCCCCATAATTTCACTTCTGGTTCGGTCTCTCAGATGACGTTGCAGCAAGTGCAGGTTGTGGCTTGAGATCTGCTTACTCGCAGGATGCTGGTGAAATCTTTTGAATTTTTGAAATAGTAGAATAACCCTTGAAAACTTTCAAACATTTTTACGCCTAAAATGTAAATTAAGTAATGAATTTTTAGTACAATTTCATTTGTCAAAAATGTTTTGGGCAAAGTATTTTGGGCTGCTCATACCAACTTTGAGTTGGCTGGCGCAAAATAAAAGTTCCAGCTAATTCGCTTCTCTTACATGTTTCTAACTAACCAGCCCAAATACGATGAATTTGCGATTGGAATGCTTTTTGTTAGATAAAATTGAAAAACATGTTCTACCTTATTTGAATAATATAACTGATCATATTGCTCGGAGTTCTTTATTATTCAAGAAATATGTGAATAAACATATTTTTCTTCGGTAAGCAGAAAATTTATTTTCTTTGTTGGCGTGAAAAACCTTTCCCTCTGAAGTCCATACTTAAAATTTGATTCGTCACCTTTCCGTCACCTTTCAAAGTCACAAAAATACAGAAAATATAGAAATAAAAATCTATTAATAGTTATATATGACACGAGTTATAAAAGTGACATTTTATTTTGCGAGTAAGAAAGGTTGCAACATGAGGCCGGCAGGACGAGTGGCGGCTGCGAGAAAAATAAGATCACCTTTTCCACGTATGTCATACATATGTCATGTTTTCAACAGTCTTATCGACTTCCAATTTATTTTCATTCAAGCTTACAAATCACATTAAGGTACGTGGTAACTGATGCAGTCTGAGAATTTTTTCCCTTTGCTGCATTCTTTTCAGATTTATCTGAACTCTTGTCACTAACACCGAACTCTTGAGAATCGACTAACTTTTAGGTAAACTTAACTAGTACTAAGTACTGAACTTTTAGCATGCAATGCAAGCTCTAAAATAATCTGTTTTACTAGTGTCTGTATAAAATAATATCTAAGTATTCTGCATGGTATAAAGCTATCACTTTCTGTTTCTTTATTTCTTTCCCGCCCTTCATTTTGTTTTCTCTTCTGCTTTCCACTCCATCGATTCCTGTCCGTGAGCAAAATGTATCGCTGTCGACAGACTTTTGCCTCGCGCGTTCATCTTCCACGGGAATACAACTTCAACGGATCCACCTACGCGACCAGCGCCGTTTTCAGAAAGAGGCGGAACTTTGCAACATCGACGTGTCCTCCCACGCTACGAATAAACATCCAGAGACTTTTCTCTTTCCAATCAATATAGATCTACATGCAAAAAGTCTGGAAGTTCTCAACAGTAATCGTTAACTACGCCCAGTTTGCTGTTCTTCCTTTCTTTCAAAGATCAAGTTACTAACGATGTTTTCCACAAAGAAGTTGAGAAGAGTGCTATCCCTTCGCTGCGACTCCAGACAAACGACATTAATTGCTTTTCGAAGGTCAACTTACCGTGCTTTTAACTTAGATATTATATTACCCAATAATAAAGAAGGCCTAGATTTTAGTGACTTTGAAAGGTGAAAACTAAGAATTACACCTTAACCTATTACGTACAGAACTTCCAGTTTTTAAAAATAGAAAGTCGAAATGGTGAAAAAACTTCTGTCCTTAAAGGCAAAGTAATGTAGTGGCGTAAATAAAAAGGAAATTACAAAATGGAAAATAATTATGATGATAAAATTAACGTACTCCATTGATATAACTGAAGTACGTTAATTTATATGAAGAGATAGAACATGTAAAACTCGGTTATTATTTAAAAGGTTTAAGCGGTTTCTGTAAATTTAGTTGCTTCATTTTCTTTCAATTTGCTTTTAGAGAGTCACCGCGGATATTCACTGTCGAATAATAATTTCACAATACTAGGGAAATTCGTACTTTAAACGAGTAATTCCGCTTTACAATTTTTCATACACACAATATTCTGTACAATGGTACTTTTAATTCATAACCCGAATCCGAACAATGCTTTCCCATTTTTAAGTGTTCTTAAACTTTTTCAACTTCTGATATAACACATTTTTCTCTATTAAAATACATAGTGGTCCAAATTTTCAAATATCCAAAGCAATAGTAAAAACGTTTTTTTTACTTTGTTTCCACAATTAAACAAGGTATATAAATGAAGAGAAAAATATAAATAGGGTCAGTAAAGCAACGTAAGACTTTTTTAAGAAGTTAGTAATAATCAATAAGCAATTAAGGTTTAACAACTTTTTGAAGATCCACAATTTTGTAGAAACATTGTTGAAACATATTTACACGCAAGCATTGTTACGTTTTACAGTAATTTTACGAACGTTGTCAAAATCGTTAGACCTGTATTTTGAAGAGTTTAAGATTACAGCCGCGTACATTTTATTGGTGATTTCATTTCATCATTCTCCGAATGCTTTTATACATTACGTGCTTCGAATATTCAACCAACACTTAGAAAAGAAGGAAGATTTCAAGGAACCCACTGAACACAATATAGTAACATTCCTACGTCGATTTTATGGTCACATTTCAACATGCGAAATTTCGCCAACACAAAACAGCCACCACAAAAAAAACATTGTGGCCCAACCGGCAACAAAACGCGAACGACCTACTAACGTTGCTCATTTGGCCAGATCACCTGCCAGCGGCCGCAAAATATTGCAAGTGCACCTAGTCGCGAGAGAAAGCGGCCGAAAGTTGTGTTTGGGCAAAACGAAACGTGTAACGTTCCCGCCCGTTTTAATTATTTCCGCACGGATTTTATGGGATCGGCGGTCTCGTTTTGAGAGATTTATCGGGAGCGGTCGGGCGATTCACGGGTTGCTTTCTTCGAAGAGGAGCTTCGAGCGGAGATGCATCGTCCGCCCGCGCGGCGCGTGGGGCTCGTTCCGTGGTCTCGGAACTCCGGAGACTTTTCTCAGAACCGCGCGTCTTTGCCGTCGGTTCAGCGCGGAGATCGGAACGCTTGGCAAGAAAACAGTCCCAAGCTTTGTCTGGCTCCCTACGCGGTGATGCTACTTGAAGAGACTAATGCAGTGAACCATGCCAACGAAGGTATTATTTTTTCAATATGTATATATTACAGAAGAAGTTAGTATCCAAATGGGTATTGCATTTTACTAGAGTTAGCAATAATATGTTTAATTGGTAAAGAAAATCGCAGTCCTTGATATTTATTTTGTCGTTCATAACCTATAATATCGATTGATGTACCTGTTAATAACCACGAAATAGTAAGAACTAGTTTTAAATAGTATATTAAACTCTTCGAAAACCGACGGGGGTAGCTCAATAACTGCAACGCATATTACATTTTTATATTATCTTATAATTAAATTATAGTTTCGATGTCTTGTATCTTGTTGCTTCGTAGTTAATTAACTGAAATATCTTATTGGAAAAACTACTTTTTGTCATGTAGTTTTATTACGGCTTACATTTATATATATATAGTTACTTTTTTAATTTTCTTGGAATAGTGTTTCTGAAACGTAAATTCAGATTATGTTAACTGTAAGCGTTGGTGATTTTGTCATCTAGACTGGCCTTCCAAGTTAAAATACGATATCAATATTGGTAAGATTGTCAGAAACCTAATAGTAATTCATATTGTTGTTTTATGGGATTAAAATACACACTACTATTATCAATAACTATAATGGCTGTTACAGTAACATATTAATACTAAATTGAGATTTCCTTGCGGTAACGAAATTAACCCCCATGGTATGCGAAGGATACAAAAACTATTGGAAATCGAAGGGCGACTCACGTCTTGTTTCAGGGCAATTATATCCCTTGACATCAGGACAATTCAAATACCCTTGGGATGCTGATGAATTAGTTCTCTTCAAAATAAAATTAACAGATATCAACAAGTGTTAGCCCAGTCCGAAGGTTTTGAGTTGACTTAAATGTCCTCCTAGAGACGCTACAATCTTCCGCGATCATGTGAGAAAGGGTTACTTGCTAATGGACCATGTGGGAAAGAGGATCACCCCATTCCTCACTCTACGGAAACAGGTTAGGGAAGGAAACTTCGCGCGCGGGCTCTGGCCATCTTTAAAGACCTGCTCCGGCCTTCGACAGAAATGATCTACAACGAATAAAGAAACATTCGTTACTGATAAGAGCGAATCCTCATCCAAGCAATGACTTTCCCCAGTAAGTGCTTGATTGATGCAGAAAATCCATCACTGCCAGAACTCCAACCTAGGACATAGGAACTACCGGTTTGCGCCGCGGCAGCTATTAGTATATGATAACGACATGATAAGCTTGGTATATGTGATAACTAGGGGGCGGATTTTGATGACCTAAAACATTGCCAAATATGATCAATAAAATGCTCTTAATATGCTTTGAAAATGCCCTAAAAACAAAGAAAAATGACGTACAAAATTTGATCAAAACCACTTCGGATGAACAACTCAAGCTGTAGATTATGTTACTGGTTTAATCAATGCATCTTCCTTTTGTTCAAGAGAACGCAGCTCGCAAACTATGGATTTGGACTGTTCTTTAAAAGAAAATCTCTGTCTTTATTTACCGTAAAATCGGACGACCTGACAATGGCGCCGATAAACGTCAAACTCTGAATTACACAGAATGAAAATTATATTTTATATAATTAACGTTTTATCAAATATTTTATAAAACAGTTTTATAGAAAATATCAACGTGTGCAACAGTCATCAGAAAAGATGAGTTTCATACAATCTATAAGAAACCATCCACGCAATACCCCAGACGATTCTACTGCTGGTTGGGGGAATTTCCATTTAGTGATGCATCACGTGATGCGGATTTTGCTGTGAATAAATCGGCAGGGAACATGCAAATATCAACACATTATGATCATTTGGACATAATTCGTAAACGACGCTTCATAAAAACTGAAAAGTCCGTCAATCTCGAGTTATCTACAATATGAGGCCTTGTGGACCATTCATTAAAATTTTGGAAGTTTTATTCTTTGTACCTCCAATCCACAGCACGATGGAGCAAAATCTGTTTTTAATTGCACATGTCTAAGCCGTTCTGTTTGTAGGAAAACACACTTTCCTGCCAAAAAGGCCTTGCATATTTGAAATAAAAAATACAATTTGTACGTACCATATGCCAGCAATCAGTAAATCATAATGGAGGTTAGCAATGTATTTTATTAGTAACAAAACACCAGCAACAGCAGAAATCATAATTATTGTAGAACATTTACAAAAGCAATGTCGACATCCCCTTTAGGTTCTCCGAGTCAGAGGAAAACAATCTCTCTTGTTCATCGGACAAAAACGTACGAAAACAAATAAAGAAAATATATCCTCTTCTAGATAAAGGACTACAAGATCATTTCGCAGCATAATTCTAAAAGCACGATCGTACTTCCTCTTCGTTTGACTAAACGCTTTTATGGAGTCATTCGCGCATTTCTTCTTCTTCTTCGCCTTTCCATTCCACGAAAGAGTTTCCAGATTTGGGGGAATAGATGAGAAATTCTGAAAACATTCTGAACAAATACATTCTCTCAATCTGCTTCAGTAATTTCAAACTAAAAAAAGATGTTCAAAAACAATTTTATATTCAAATTTAACCACATATTCAGCCTACAAAAAATATCAACTATTATATTCATAGACATACTTTTGTGAGAACTCTCGTTATATTGGAAGGGAATGTTGGAAGAAAATGGAATAAAAACATTTTAGTCCGTGCGTAATATTTTATGAAGCCTTTTGTTTATAAACGATATGGCGTTATGCTTGTAACATGTGCCGTGAGATAATGGACGTGTATACTTGAGTGGACTTGATATTGTACATTAGAAAAGCTAACACATTAGCACAGATATGTGTGCTCGCCTAGGTGATTACGAAATTTTGAGAATGTTTACAACATGAATAACATCCAGGCGGTGCAGTCATTACATCTGAACACCTCACAGACTTTGTTAATATTTAATCCTTTTCGCAAGTGAACAAACCCTTGAATAAATTTAACTACACGATATAAAATTTAAAAAGTTATATACAAAATATAAAACAATAATAATAATAATAATAATAACAATAACAATAGTTTCTTCATAGTTCTGAATGAAACTGTAAAAACTCTAGAATTATTTCACTAGGTAAAAATATAAAATTATTTTAGAACATTCAAAATTAGCTGAGAATAAGGAACCAGTGGATATTTGCATGCTGATTCCAATAAACGTATGAGAAAACCTTGTCCGTCAATGGATGATTTTTATACCATATTTGGAAAATAACATATTACTGAACCCTGATTCATTTTTATTGTGATACGGTTGCAACTGAATGGCTTTTTTTTCAATTACTGATTTCTAACGAAATCAATAGTCCGTACACCTTTCACAACAATATAGTTTTAAAAATTCGTGTCAGTTATCATTGCTGTAAATATTTTGTCCATGTGATTATTATGAACATGTGTCCATTATGGACCTTTAAAAATCTTGGTATCGTGGGTATTAATAAAATAATGAAAATGTATAGGGAGGTCACACAAACGTGTTTACTAGCAAAGGTTCTTTAAAATGTGGCGTGACTCATCGTCCCTTTGTTTGCGATGTGCCATCAACCAAGGACGGGAGGTACGTCCGTTCACTCAACTGACTTTCTCCAAAAAAGTTTAACAATATTGGTTAATCATAATAATGTAGTAACTCCGACACCGTGTTCGGCAGCCTCAGCATCCAAACGGGGTTCGAATAACTCAGAGAAAACGACGACGAGTTACACCACTCGGGAGAGTTTGAGAAGGCGAGTGAACACGTCTGGCTTTATTTTTCTTTGCGAAAAACGGACAAACACGACTGCAAGCGACTCGCGAGCATGCACTCCACCCTCCCTACCTCTCCGCCCCTTCCCCGACTCGCGACGCCGAGTCGTGCTTAAAGCGGACGGCTCGCGACCCCGCGCTATGGACGACGGACGCTCAGTGCTTGATTTAGCACCAACTGAGAAGCAGGCAGTCCAGATCGAAATGAAGGCGGGGCGTAGGAAGAGGAACACACGTACCATACGTTGATTTCCAGTAGAACCATTTTAACAGATGCAAATTATCACATATTAGAAATTAAATTACAGCGACTCTCTATCGAATTACCTTAATACATAGTTACTAAATAAAATATGCTATTTCCTAAACATATTTATAACATAACTAATAAACGATAAGACTTAATACTTAACTTTTGATAGAATTAAGTGCTTATATTTCCCTTCAGCGTTGATAACAGGTCGAGGGAGTTCCCAGAATACGAAAAAATGTAAACATGTAAGAATATGTAGATAATGACATACTTCAAAAACGGTCAAAATGTAAGATCTGAGAAAATGAATTTTAAAATATCGGCATATGCAAAATAATTTCACGCACTGTGTTCTGTTCTAGTGTAATTTAAAAAGCAATGTATATGGATGATTTTTTTGTAGAATTTGCCTAAAAAATTATGTTTATTTAAAATTCAAACATATACAGATATCTACCAGAGGAGGCTATAACCTACAATAATACACTTTCACTCAGTAGTGATACATTTCACAAGACGATAAATTATTATACAATTCGCAAGAGGATTTTTGTATTGTTTTCTTTTGCCATGTCTTCGAGTTATACCTAAGTTATTTATATTCATGAAGAATTGCAATATTCAAAGATATAATACAATAACATTAGTTTCTATAATAATAATAACAATAATAATAATAATACTAATAATAATAAGACAGTATCAAAATCTACAACAAAAATAATTTTGATGATAAACGAAATCAACTGATATAAAAATACTCAGAACTGTTAGGGACTGTGCACATATAATTTCCTTCCAATTTCGATAACAATAATTTATTGCTTTTTAAGTATGATAGTTTTTTTCATATCAAATAAGGAAATCATTTATTTATTGTGTATGTTGATTATTAATATGACCAGGATAAGAATTAAATAATTTATAATAGTGAATTATCATCTATAATTCTCTTCCCAGATTTTGCTATTACATACTTCACATCGAGAAGAAAGTACAATTCATGAAGGTAATATAATGTTTTAAATATTACCTTTAAGAATTCTCTCGGATGTTGTCTGTTCTGTGTTGGATTCGTGGAACAGACTTTTACAAAAGACTCGCAAACATTTCTCTGGTCCGCAAGAAATAACACAAAATTTAATAAGGCATAATGTCCAAATCCATTTTCTGCTTTTCACTTTTATTTATCTTTTTTATTCAACTCCACAAACGCGCCACACTTTTTCTCGCGCCAAACCGTCACACAACCCAGTACGCAGGCATCCATTTGCGTGGCCGGCAGATAGCGGTCTTTTGTGCGAGCGCCAAAGAAAGGGCGTCTGGTCCCACGGGCATCGGGCGACCGCGCCACGCTCCCAACCACCCCCGCCGCCTCCACAACCTCCACTGCTGTACGACTTCGGCTGCCTCGCCGCTCGTCAGCTCGCCGCTCGCTTGCGTCCCCGCGTCCCCGCGGCTCTCTACAACCTCGCCAGGCCCTGGCGCCAAGTTATCCTACAGCAGCCTTCGCCAAACAGACGGTCCCCCACCACCTCGCGCTGCCGCCGCGTCATGTCCTTATCGTCAACAGCCGCACCCATTCTGCATTGGCGGCGCCGCCGCCTCTACAGCTCGCTGCCTTTCGCCTTTCCACACACGCCGCTGGCCGTCCGCGCTGGGTCCGCGGGTTTTCGTCCCCCCCATGGGGTTGGGGGGGAGGAAAAAATAGTTGGGGGGGGGGCGTTGTCAGGTGTAGGAAGTTGTTGTGGGGTGGCGTGGGGGACGGTCGAGTGGGCGGTGATGGTGGTGAAGGTTAAGGCAGTGATGGGTCGTAAGGCTAGTGCATGGTTGGGGTGGCGGGCGATCCTGCACAACTACTGCCTGGCCAGCCGCAGTATCCCTCTCTTTCTTTGACATCTGCTACACCGTCCCGCCGTCACCGGCTGTACGCCTCTCTCAACGACTCGTCCACCTCAGACAGCCTGCAGTATCCTACGACAACCATACTTGCTTAGACCTCCACACACCATCCCTGCCTCTACCGAGCACCCCCCCGCCGTTGTCCCAAGCACACCACACCACTTCCACCATACTGCGTGCGCCCCCGCTATTCTCCTCCTTTTTGTTCATGACATCGTCCCTCTGACCGCGCTTTCCCGCCGTTCCCGGTAACTCCCCCCCCTCCACAACATCATGGCCTGGCACCACCCTTGCTAAAACCTTTTCTCCGCGTTCACCCGTCACCGTCATCTTGGTCCGCGCCGCCCCCGTCATGTAACGTTTCGTCTCTGCATGAAGTTCCTCGCAGCCTCTAACCACTTCTCTACGGCACCCTGCTCGAACCCCGCGCACCACGCAGGGGCTAACCGCACCCCTCCGCATCATCAACGCCACTCTGCTCCGTTGCTTTCGCGCTTTTCTGCGTTTTCGCTCGACGCTCACCTCCTCCTACGATGCTTTTGCTGTTTGCGACCTCCGTGGCGCTCTACCCGCGATTGTGAGGTCTTCCCGCCCAGAACCGGCGCCTCCCATTCCTTCTCAACACCACCTCTACATTGCCTCGCACTCACCAATTCCCATCTCTCGGCAATATACTGTTTCTTTCTGTCCATTCCTGTCTTCTTTTCAACTTTGCCTCTCCCGGCCTGACGGTGTCCTTTCTCACCTCTTACAGCATGTTTTTTCTTGACTACCTCTCGCGTCTCCTGCATCATTTTTTGCCTATAGATGAATTCTCTAACGTTCTTCCCTAAATTTTGTCTTCAGTCCAACACCTTTCTTTCTTCCTGTTTCTATTTCACATATACTTCTCCGTCTGCTGGTCACTCAATCTAAACGGCTCTACTCATGTTAATTGCGTATTAAACAGCCTTTAAAGTTACTTCTCACCAACTTTGTCAAGAACCCGGATACGTTCCCATTTACATCTCTTTATCTGTTTTTTTCCTATAATTCCCCACGCTCTCCTCCATCACTCCTATGCTTCTTCCCTTCATTGTCTCCGCATTCATCTAACACGACTTCTTTCTGCCTCATGGTTCTCTCTGTATACAGACGAACGCGGCTTGTCCTGTTCGTAGTTTCTAGATCCCCCTCCGCCGACTGTGGTGTTCCTCGTCCATTTCCATCGCCGCCTCTCCGCCTCCCCCCTGCGCCTGCCCCCCGACGTCGCCCTCGCCCGGCGAAAGGCTCAGGCTGCAGGCAGCGCGCGCTGTCGTGCGCGGCGCCCGCGGCGGCACTGTCGCGATAACACGTGACAAATTGCCGGCGCGCGCACGCTGTCCGGCGCCTCCGACCAACCGCGTCCCGCCCCGCTGCCGCCCCGCCGTCGCCCCGCTCTCTCATCGCCACTGCCCCGCGCTGCTCCACGGCGCTCCGGCCCTTCGGCTCCCCGCACTCGCTGGCTTCATTCCACCCTCCAATCTGCCTTTTCCCTGCAACCACACTGTCCGTCTGAGCTTCCATACTGCCCTGTCCTCGCCTCAACGCCGCTCTCTCCTCTCTTCACCTCCATCCCCATTCCACCTCCACTCCTCCCAGTCCGCACCTCCACCCCGACATCCCACCATATCTACTTCATCCTCTTCCGTAATCGCTTTACTATCTCCTTTCATTCAGAAGATATTCTCCCTGTGTGCTTTCCCACCCCGCCAATTCACTCCCCCTCGCCTTCTCTTGTCTTTCCCAATGACTTGGGCCTTCCTCCTGACTGCGTTCGTCTACCCCATCCTACGGCCCATTTCTGCTCCTGAGCTTGTTATGCGTTCTCCAAGTTCTCTCTTCACCCTTTGATGTCCCCACCTCCCGGTCGTGCCGCTGTGCATTTCTCCTCTGGATTCTTGCACTACATTCTGTACAATGTCACACCCATCTAACTGCATTTTCCCTACATTTAGCTTCCCCATTTCCTTGTTTAATATACCTCTCATAATTTCAAATACACCTATATTCGCCTCTTCCCTATATCTCATTGCGCCTTTTCTAAAGTCTTTCCCCGCCCACTCCGTATTCGCTATATGCCAACCCCCCGCGCCGGCTGGCTCGCGCTTCGATTTCACTGCACCCTCTTCCCATCTTCGTCCCATATCCTCATGGTCTCTTCCCTCTTGCTCACTCGTCTGACTACGCCAAACTAATCACTGTGGAAACTCTATTTGCCTACACATTCTGCACTTGCATCAAATCGGCCCGTCTTTTTCGACGTGTTCTGTTGATGCTTCCGAGAAGCTATCTGCTTATTCATCGAGGCAAGTGATGAAAACGCGCAGTACTCTTACGGGAACAATGACCATAGCTGTTGACACACATGGAAAATGAAATAATCCAGATATTTCAAGGAACCGCAACCTCTTTTATGATTCCATTGCGGGAATCCGTATGACCATACATAGGCAAATAAATTGGTGAATATCTGACACTAATACTAATGAAAATGATGACAGAGTTGAAAAATCCCGCAATTGAATCGGATGTACTTCAGTTTTTAATCTGACTTCAGATCAATTTATTACAACTATTTCTTAATAGCATTTGTGATTTCCTTCTCGAGTTTATTTCATTCCATTACATTTATCACTAGTACTCTCGAATATTTTCAATATGTTCATTCAGGGCTTCAATTTAAAAAAGTTTTTTCAAATGTTTCATTTGAAAAGGGCAAAAAACGTTTACACATGCCTGTGGACCTACTTGTTTTGTCATAAATGTCTCTGAAAAGCTATTGAAAAGAACGAAACATAGGAAATGCTCATCAGGCAATATATTACATTGAATAATTCCTTCATTCTGCGTCATCTCCAGCAACCATTACGTACGGTGACTGTGATAGGAAAGTAATATCTACTTTTCGTTGGAATTCTAAACAATTTCCAAT
The DNA here is from genome assembly GCA_017312745.1 of Gryllus bimaculatus. NCBI lineage: Eukaryota > Metazoa > Arthropoda > Insecta > Orthoptera > Gryllidae > Gryllus > Gryllus bimaculatus. The sequence continues at coordinate 3,375,300 of BOPP01000036.1, forward strand.
TCTCTTGACGCCCTGAAGCACCATGTGGCCTACTTAACGATAAATTTATCCCCGATGAGTGTCCACGAATACCGAGAGAATTTCATCAACGCCATGGAACGAAATTTAACTGGCGTGGACAGCGACAAAGTGACAGCAATCTGACGCTGACGAAGTGGTGGCACTATGTTTGTACTCAGCAAACAATTTCACCTCATCAGAATTCACTTTCCTTTTTCCAAATCATATTTTACAATTGTCAGAAGTAAATGACAGCAATAATTGGTATAAAGTAACTACAATAAAGAAAAACAGATTGGTTGTCTCTTTTCTAAACCACTTCCACTCCACCATGAGTTATCAAAACTGATTATTAAAGAGAAACAAATTTCAGATTAAAAAGTAATTAAAAATATTTTGTTCCAAAACGTTGATTTAATTTCAATAATACAATTTGCTTCACGAGAAGAGAGCAACAAATAAATACGTGTGAGATGTATTATGATGGATGTATATCTGATAAAAAGAAAGGGACACGAAGGCATATTTTGTAAATATGATACCTAATAAACATTGATACCCTTAGCGGATATTTAAAATAAACTTTAGCTGATGTGAAATTTGTAAAATATATTTTAATTTCACCAATGAACTATAAATAAGCTCATATTAAAATCTATTTCTTAAAATTTATAGTTCTTGTATTTCAATTGCTTCTTCCTCAAATGTAGCCTGAACCACAGATGAACTCGCGGAGTTTTCATAACCACAATACACTGTTAAAATAATCGAGATCGTCATTCCGTAACAGTTGATACGACATAAAACTTGACCAAACAATAAATCTACACTAACTACTCTAATATTAAATTTTATACACATCGACAACGCATATGAATTAAGTACAACTGAATGCGGTCTTCATTGTCGAGTTTTGGTTTTCGCACATTTTTGGAGTCGCACATTTTCCATCGTCACATCAATAAGAGTTATTAAATTTTCACGTTTCGTGCGTTCTATTCTTTTCGGGCTACTTTAGAAAAAGAGAGGTCTTTCATTAACACAAAAACAAATGAGGTAAAAAGCGCGTAAGGTTTTAATTTTCCTCGGAATAAATTCAACCCTACTACAAATTAAATACGCATGTACCCAACGTACTCAACGCAAGTCCACGTTCTGCGTTGAATTTTCATCTCTGACATGGCGGTTGCAGGAAAAGCTTAATTGCAAAAAGTCAACACTCGGAAACACGAACATTTTTTTTCACTCATATTCAGATATTTATAATTCCCTTCACAGCTTTCCCTCACAGCTGGTGGGGCATTCGCGTTCCATCTCCATAGCTTTTATTGGAGGTCTCAAAGGCACCTACATTGTTATTTTCTACGCTGTGATGAACATGAACATAGATAAAGCATACTAGACTTCCGATGAAATAAGGTACTAGAGTCCTAAATCATTTACATTGATATTAAATTTCGGTACGACTTTGTTGAAATGAGTCTAATTAAGATGGAATATCTTACACGGATACTAATAAAGTATTAAAGAATTGAAGTACAAATAAAATTGTTTTGTACTTAAAAGATATCTTAATTCAAAAATTAATAAAGCATGTTATCTCCCTCAAAAAATGTTTTGGAATCTGTGTAATTTTTGTTTCATGAGACCACTATCATTTATTAACAAATCTTACTTATCTGTTATGAGAATTCTTTAAAATATTCGTGTCACTGAAAGTTTTATTGTTTACCAACAAATTTATGAACATATATATCGCAGAGAATATTATTTTTTTAATCGTGGAACAAGATTTTTTCTTACTCTTTAGGCAATTTTATCGTATATGTATTCTGAAGATGTAGATAAGTAAATCTCCATACATCTGGAACAAAGGTAATCGGAAACAAATGTACCAGGTCGTGTAACAGAGCAGGTGACTTCTGTCGGTTAATCATGTCCAAGAAACTGCATCTTATGAAACCTGCTCGAGTTGGAAGCTGAAGAGGAACATAAGAGAGCAAACGGGACTCTGCCTGGAGGCAGGTGTTTCTGCCCCGCCACGCCGCGCCGCTGCGACCTCTATCTGGCGCACAGACTCCGCAAGGTGGCCGTCCACAGCACCACGTGACTGCACAGCGGGAGGCTGAGTCGAACGCCGCGCCGGGCTTCGAACCGGGGCCATCGGAGCCGGCCCGGTACCCGAACCCCCGCGTCCCTCCCCACCGTCTCCATGCCAGTCGCTACGACTGCCAGTCCCCCTTGCCCAAGCAACTCCTCACTCTTCATCTGCCTACTCACCGGTACGACCGCCTGCCCGCCCACCATATCTAATCCTGTCGTCTCCCCACTAGCCACGTGTTCTCTCGTGCACCCGCCCAACCGTCCACCTACCCACTCACTCGCTTATCCCTCTGCTCTCTTGCTTAACCGGTCACAGACCGGCCTGCCCGCCTGCCCAAACACCCATCCGTGGGTCCATCCGTCCATCTGTTTGTCTGTACGTGCTCCTTCCATCCATCCGTCTGTCCATCCGAGCGTTCGTTCCACTCTGTACCCGCTGCAACCTCTGGCGACCGCTCACCCGGCCGCTCGCCCATGGTCTCAGGTGCGCCCCTGACGTCACGCTGCCAAACGGGCGATGAGTCAGGCGGCCGGCGACCCACCGACCGACCGGGCCGGCGAAGCGGCTGGTGGCATGGAGGGGATGCGGCATGATGCAGTCGCATCTCATCGCTGTATCGACATGCAGTGGCCCAACCGCCCCAAAACCGGGTTAATTGCAGAAAACAAAATGTTACTCACTATACTTGCTACGTATGATCCGAACCGAAAAATATTGTGGATCAGAGGTAGATTTTGAATTTGTCGCAAAATAAAACGTTAAGTGAGATAATTTTCGTTTTGTTAAATTGTTCTTTCAATTCAAATTAGTTTGCGAAATATAAAATTCCTACGACATTTCATTAGTTCTAACATGAACTTCTGTTCTGTCGAGGGTTTGTTACGAACAATCAAATGTAATATAATACTAGTGGACTATTTCAGAAAAAATACTCAACTATAAAACATTTTAAAATGTTATTAAAACAATTATATAAAAGATGTTTAATGAAAAGGAATTAAACCTAATTATTCTTAAGTACATCTATTTGTAGATGATGTCAGCACTATAACAATGCTTTGCACATTTGTTGGTAATGTAAATTAAATTTTTGCTATAATTTTTAGAGTAAGTGATTCATTTTCCAGTTCATAAAATCACTGCAAACATTCCCGTACATTGACATGATATTCTTTGTATCAAATATAAATAGAAATATTAAATCTTGGGATTTAAATACATGACTCTGGGACTTGGACTTCATTTGCATAGATAAAATCCTCCTGAAGTCATCACAAAAATATTATATATCCACTTTCTAGAACTTTACTCTTAAGTGTTTATGATAGGTAGTACCATGAGAGCTTTGGAAATTGTCGATAAATTCCTGTCTCGCGAAGCGAGGAGGGGATTTACCTGAGAATTTTCAAAGCACGAGTGGCATTTAAAAGGGTATGGCAAAGTATAGTGAATGTTCGTTGCAATTGAAGGTGTTTAGTAACAGTAACCTACAAAATAGAGCTTAATTGCTGTAACACTGCGTTATTTATTCCACTGAATACAGAATTTTCGTGTGACACTGAAACAAACTATTGAAGTTATTACTTGCATGTGTTTTAGTTTCTTCAACCGACAAATTAAAACTCTCATACAATTTTTTTTTCAAAGATTTTGAGTTAATAACAAATTAAACGAAATATTTCGCTGCCTTGTAGGGATTATGAATTTCCTACGTGCAAACCGAGTTTTGTTTACAAGCGAATCTTTCTTATAAGCGATTACATTGTAATTTTTTACACTTATGGATTTAAAACAAGTGTCTTTCAATTCGACCACCACATTTTCATTTTAACATCATTCCACTCCATTCACACACATGTCACGCGAACATGTACCCATAAACCAAATTGTTTTTCTTAAAACAACAAGCTCTTGTTGAGACATTTCAGCCAGCTTCAAAACTTCACAAAAATCCGCAACAATTTCCGCACATCTGCTTCTCATTTCCGAGTTCGTAAAGCGCAGGTGACAGCCGCCGACTCTTTCCTGCGAATGGAGCCTTCACGGCTCCCAACGATCCTCACGGTGCAGGGACAAAACGGGAAGAAGTCTCCGCGGCGGCAATTCGCAATTTAAAATTCGCCGCGCCAATTCGGAGAAAGCGACCGCAGGGCGGCGTGAGCTTCGCCCGGCCCTGGGACGCGACGCGGAGGCGGAGGCGGAGGCGGAGGCGGAAGGCAGAGCCACCAGGGGGCGGGGGAGGTCACGCCAGATGGCTGAACTGATGGCGAGAATTCCTTCTGCGACAGCCATAGTCGGCAGTCAAAGGGAAAGCAATTTTCCATAAAAGCCGCAGCCTGCAAGTCAATGCTTCACGCGATACAGCTTCGTGAATTACTGGATAGTTTTCCCGGTTAAAAACAGCATTGTTTGTGGATTCGCTTTCGCGTGAATAGAGACAAGTGTTCCAGGAATGAAAAAAGAATCCCTGAAACCATGATAAGAAAGCCACTGAGTCCAATAGCAGTTCTTGTTTAGCCATTGAATTGCGGTGTTTGGGAGGAAATAAAAATAACAATAATAATATTTGACATTTCACGATTCCAAGAAAAATGCATTGTGATATGACTGTTAATACCGAAGAAACATCACTAACTCGTAACGCACCAGTGACATATCGTTGCCATTGTTGTCTGTTCCATCCAGATATTATTTACACAAGAACGTCTCAATTTATCTCAGATATTACTTGCGGATCACTAACGAATTTCCCTTTTATTTTTGTGTAATAAAATAAACAACAAAAGCTGAATACAGTAGTACAGTTATTGCTCATTGAAACAATACATTAGGGAGGTATTAATTGCATAGGCTAAAGTATCCCCGCTTTGGGATTCAAAGAAGAAAAAATTACATGAGAATTTCGAACACAATTTCTACAATAAAATGTCTCCTCGGGCTGGTATTTATCGTGAATATTTGAAATATTCTTGGAAAAAATTAAAATACGACTGAGAGAATAATTTTATCCCCTTTCATGTGAATACAGAAGAAAGTTTGAACAAACTCACAGTTTTTAAAGAGATACGCTAATACTGTTCACATGTGCGTTTAATAATATTCTCAATTAATTTGTGGTTAGGTGGAAGAGAGGGTCTCATGACCCCAGCCTTTTTACATTAATATAGTTACAATTGTTATTGTTGTTATTAATATTTAGCGAACGTTAAATTCAATGAATAATACCTGATGATGATGTGCTTTAAGGAAGTACCTTCATGTAAAAGTTCGCCATTCTACCACACATCCTAATCAGAATTTGCGTGTTAACTCTACCACCGAAAAAAAAATTCCTAACACAATTCAAGATGTGTACGACCCCATTTTCGCAAACCTAAAAGTCGTAAGTTTTCTTTGGAAATTCGGCATCCGTGGTTTAAGGAGCAGTGGTTACTGCACAGAGAATTGCAGAAACGACGTAGGAGCGACGAGCCGCTCCGAAGGCCCCTTCGACCTGCCTCCTCGCCACGCCCTCCCGCCGCGCGCCGCGCTCCGACGGATCTTTAATTAACTTAATGCATCCGCAGGATTTCGAGAACAGTCGGAGGAAGTTGGTAATCCCGGCACATATCTCAAATCTCATACATTTAACTTCTTACTCGCCAACGAGAAGCCGGCCTGCGGGGTGGATAGAAATATGCAAATGCGATACAAACTTATCTCATTATTCTCGGCCTTTCTTTTTATCGCTTTTTAAAAACTCGTTTCGAATTATTTATCGCGCTTCACGCCGCCTTGAAATTGATGGAGCAGTGAAAGCAGCCCCGACGATACAATCCGTCATTCTTGATTTCATTTTTTCCCGAATTTCATTCTAAAATGAAAGTAGGAAATTCAATAAGGTAGCGGCGACATTCTTAATTACACGAAGAGGGAGGACTCGCGAAACGTCAGAGGGGATCCTTTACCCCTCCTCCGGGGGAGGGGTGGGGGAAGGGAAAGGCAGGAGAAGGATGGGCAGGAGGAATGAGCACCTCAAGAGACCTTCGAAGGGAGTTTGCGTAGTTTAAACTGCGGAACTGTGGGACTGCGCCGGGACGAGGGAGGGGTGGCGGTGTGAACGGAGGTTTCGTGGTTGGCCGAAGGAAAGGGACCCGGCGGAGCCCTCTCGCACTGTTTGACGGAAAAAAGTCGCAAACACAAGACGTTTTCCTTTCTCGCCCAAATTTCCCGCTGGAGGTGAGAGACGACCAGTGGTGCAGAACGGAGGTGAACTTTTCTCGCGGTTTTTTAATTTCAGAGAAAGAATACGTTTTCGGGAAGGATGAAGACATAACTGCACGATATGGCTCTTTGGACTTGTATTTCGTTTTTATTCCTGGAAAAAACCTTTATAAATATGCGAATTTTTAATAAAACGCACGCACATCAAAAAGCCTATAACGTAAGTCTCAAAAAAGAATTGCAAGATTCTAAGGACTTACTTTACCTGAGTATCATCTACTTAATGACTAAAACTAAAAAAATATGAAATTTGTTGATTTTGATAGAAGAAGCAGATATATTGAGGAATGATGTATATAACCTAAAACACCACTTTCCTAAGTAACTCTTTATACATTTTTAGTTTTATTTTCAATTCCAATTTAGTTTTGGTTCCGCCATTACATAATCTGTAAGTAAGTTTCATGCATATTATTGAAACAGAAATAAATAATTTGAATATTACATTTGAACCCCCTGAAGACGGAATAAAATGTCTTCCAAATATCTAAATAATTTAACTCGTTTCTTTGAAGAGTAAGAACTTAGTTTTTATTTTGGAAAATTTTCTATCAAATTTGTATACTGAGATTGGATACTGAACTACTGAGATTCAATTCTAATGCAATCGTTTGAATGAATCTTGCTGAAGAGCACCGATATCTTATAAAAGACAGCCTAAAACATAAAAACTAGAATAATATCGTGATTGGTGGCACAATCGAGGCACTGGGAATTACTCGTAGGGTGGTTGGTAGTGAGGGAGCAAAAGTAGGATGATTGACCGCCCTCGCCGCCCCCACCTCCCACGTACCAGCCAGTGCCGCAGCTGTCAGATCTCTGTCACTCCCGTCGACCCGACTTACACGCTTCCTTTCAACGAAGTTTTAGCGAACGCACGCATGCGTAGAGTGATTTTGCCGCCCCAGAGGCCGCTGCAGGCACGCGCGCGTTCCAACATCGTTCGTCAACAGGCAGCATGAAAATCAAGTCGTCGTGATTCCTCTTCCGCGGTCGTAACACAGACTCGGATGGGAGACGCCAAACTTAAAACCCAGGACACCCTTCGCCGTCCGATTGTAGGTTATTGGCTCCCCACACTATTCACGTAACCCTTATGAACACTCATCCATAATAATTTTTCTCTCATCATCATCATTCTCCATTTAAGTCCAACCTACCATTTTTCTCATAGTGGAAAGCAATGACAAATTACCACAGTGATAACCTTCTCCGGGGAGGAGGCTGCTAGGTGCATGCCCCTATTCCTTCGTCTACGCTCAGAAATGAGGAAGGTACTCATCACATCACTCATCTAATCGCTGACTGCAACACACGACTGTCAAAGAGAGCACACTCGCGAGGAAACGCCGGGGTACGTCGAACGTAAATTGCTATGTTTGAATTATTAAATAAGTGCCTTCTTCCAATACCCGCGTACTAGCAGTGTCCAATCCACAGCTTTCTCATAAAATTCGCTTTGTACATGCGTCTCCGCTCTAGAAACTTATCGTAGGCTTAAAGATCGCTTTGTGTGCGCTGAATCTATCTCACGTTCATTCGCATACCCGTTCACCTCAATATCAGATATGGCTGATCATCAGTGGCTAACATCCAAATTGGGTGATCTGATCTCACGCAGTGTAGCTATACATGATCTTCAGGAGACCTTGACCGTTAGTGATGTAAATAAAGCTATAATAATAATAATAATTAATGAATAATAATTAATAATAATAATAATTATTATTATTATTATTATTGTAATTGATATAAACAATCCTCTTGTGTATAATGCTCCGGAAGGAAAATCCTTTTCCATTGCGTGAATCTCGTTGCCTCTCTTCGTGCCCAGCTAGGCACCACACGCGCGAATCCGTGCGGGTAAAAGTGGAGCGTGCCCTGACCGAATGTAGACCTCATTTTACCCTCTCCGCCCCCGCGTCTTGCCCTCGCCCAGCCGCCGTCGCAGCCGTCACAGGCGCCCCGCGCTGATACACGTAATCACTCTGTTGTGACTTTCGACCTTCAGTGACCTTTCTGCTTTAAGACCGCGATCGTATCGCCCTTTAATTTATGGCGCTCTGTAACCTAGCAACGGCATATTCACTTTATTATGAGAAGTGGCGACGACGGCGGCAGGCGGCCGTGGCCTCTCGTGCGCCGCACAGATCTACCGCCTATTTCCGATGCCCCTGTCGTTCGTGCGCTCTCTACCGATGCTCCCCCTTGCCCTCGCGGTTCCCGCTTCTTTACGCCCCACCCCGCCCCCTATCACGCCTCTCGCCTCCGATTCTTCCTGCGTTCCCGCTCTCGCCTCTGCCCGTCTTCCCACCCCGCTTCGGAGGCTCCCGGTTCCTCTCCCGCACCACCACATTTCACTCCGCTCTGTCCCCACATCCCCCTTACGGTCGCGCCCATCCCCGGGTTCCCCTACTCTCCCTCACGCCACGCTGCGTCAGCGCTCTCGCTCCCATCTTCCCATCCCTCTCCAGAGCTTCCCGCGCCCCGCCTTTCCCCGCCCCGCCCCCTTCTCTCGCCGTCACGCGCCCCATCGCAATATTCCTCCCCGTCTCCGCACCCACCCTGCGCTCGGCTCCCCGCTCTCCCACATCGTCCCACTTCGTCAATTCACCCGCTTCCGCACTTGCACCGCTCGAGCGCATGTACAGTGGGTAACACGTAATAGTACCCATGCTTTTAATTCTTTATATGTTATCATAAAATGACTTTATATTCTTTTATATTCCACGCAACCTAACTTTTTGGTATACGATATTTTATTCGAGTAAAATTAGATAACGTGATTATGTTACGTTTCTGACTATAACTTATATTTTCCTAACAATATATTTTCAACACAATTCAATATATTTCTTCATCAGCGAAAAGTAATTAAAGCAGATATTAATTCATTCGAATGCAATTTGACAAGATACATATTCTCCGCTCACATGAAATATATTGCGCAATTCATATTAGGTTTGCCCATTAAAATATTTTTTCTTTGAAGTACTTTTGTAACCTTCCTTCAAAAACAAAATATTTCCAGAAAGAGACGATTAAAGGTTAGTGGATTGGGTACTAACAGCAGAAGCAGCTACGCCGCCGGCCATGAGCGGCAAGGAGGTTACAGCGCCAGCTATGATGCGGCGACGGTGAGGCATGGCAGCAGCAGCAGCGTAGCAACGCGCACTAATTGAGGAAAAATGCGCCACGGAAGCGCCCTCCAGGTACGCTTAACGAGGCGGTCCGCTCCCCCGCCTGTCCGTTTCCAGCCTCGCCCAACTCCGCCCCGCCCCGCCCCACCCCGCCCCGCAGCTCGCTCACGGACACCTCCCCCTCGCTTGTGCCCGTCCCAGATTATCTCATCATCTCCCCTTGCCTCCCACCCGCCTCCGTTCCCGTTCAGCCTTCGTTCATATCTCCTCTCCGGCCTCCGCTAACGTTAGCGCTACCGCCTCCGTTCCTGTCTCCGCTCCCGCCACCGCAAACATCACTCCTGCCGCCTCCGATCCCTTCCCGTACGTTCCCATCGCCTCCCGCCCATTTTAACGTCCCTGCTGCCGCCTCTGCTCCCCCACCCACTCCCGCTCCCGCCCACGCATCCGTCTTTCTTCCTATCTCCGCTCCCGTCTCCGCTCCCGTCTCCGCCGCCGCCTTTTCCTCCATTTTAATTCCCTTTCCTCACCCACCTCCGTCTCCACTCTCGCCTCAGGTTCCATCTCCGCTTTCCCTTCTGTCTTCAAGTTTCATCCACACATACTTTCGCCTCCATTTTCGCCTACAAAATCAAGTATACTACCACCCTGGAACACCAATAAGATCTTTATTCCCATTCCCGTGGATAACTTGCTTGCTTCTGCAAATGTTATCCTCTTACTCTTCATGCTATGCCCGAATTTGTGACCTTCATGCTAGTTTCCACCATCCTGACCTTTTATCCTTACCGCCTCCTCAAAACCAATTTCAGTGTATCCCTTTATCACTTTTCCCCATACCTCTGCCCCGGTACTTTAGGTATTGTTCTGTCAAATTGACCTGTTCGCCTTATCATCAAAACCACTTCTTTATTCGTCACCACATTTCAGCTCACTATATTGTCCTTTTATTCCTCTCTATTCCTGATGTTTGTATCTTCTCGTTCAATCGCCGCGTCGCCTAGCATTTTCTTTTCCTTCTTTCTCTGTGGCCGTTACCAACATATTATCTAAATCTGAATCTCAACGTAACATTATCTCCTTTCGTTTTGCCAATAACTCGCACATCACCTGTTGTACGTCACGTTCCGCTGCTATTCTATCAGCGCTTGCTCATCACTTTCATCACCGACATTGCCTCTTCCGCCTCGCACTTCTTTTCCGCGCCAACAAGGACACCTGTTTTACCGCCTCGACCCATTTCTTCTCCGCCCCGGTATCCACTGCCATCTCTATCAACTTTTTGTACTTTATCGGTTTTTCCCTTCATTTTTGGCCTCCCGCCCCTTTCTCGTCGTCGCAATTACTACCTTCACTACACCTCCATCACAAACACTGGCACTCCACCCCGAACCCGCTTTTTTGCATGATTTACCTCTGTGCCATCTCCTTCAGGCACCACCTCTTTTTACAATTGCTTTCCTTCTTTCCTGCTTCTCTTCCTCTTCCTTCTCCCCCTTCTCCATTGCCTCATCCGTTGTCACTATCACTTCCACATCTGCCTTCATCTCCACTCTATAGTGTATCTCTATTGTGTATTATTCCAGCACATTGGAAAGGCTACCATTCATCTACTCTACACGTTTCTGAGCTTCGTCTACCTGTAATGGCCTCGTTACTACCAGTTCCTTCACTCTATCATCACTCTATCACCGTCGCAAGCGCCACCCTTTTTGCACCTGATTCTCCCTTTTCCTCCTCCTTCTTGACCTTATTCCTCCTTCTTCACCACCTCTTCATTTGTTTTTGCGCTAGATCCCCCTCATTCCCTCGACCTCCATCGACAAGACCACATTTTCCCCCGCTCCCGCCACTACCATTTCTTTCCCAATCCCTTCTTGCATTAGATTGACCCTTCTCTTCCTCCTGCGCGCCGTCACCCGCCAACTCACCCTGTGTGGTCAGCGTTGCGCGTTGGCGCGACGGCCATGTTTATTGATACGGCATCGCACGCGCGCGTCCGACGGCACGCGCACGGCGCGGCGGGGTGGGGTGGGTGGCAGAGCGGGGCAGGGCAGGGCGCCGACAGCCCGCGCCATCTGATACCGGCCCGCCCCGGAATGCAAATCGCCTCGTGATGGATGCTCTGGAGGCGGTGGCGGCCGGCGGCGGTGGTGGCCAGAGGCGCGGGGGGCGGCGGGCGGGCGCGGCGTGTAGCTCGGAGGGTGAGTGGGAGAGTGAGGCGTGAGGCGAGCATAAGAGTGAGTTGAGCGGACAGAGCTGATGGCAGCGTTGGATTAGCGTGAAATTAAAAGGTGTGTCCGAAAAGGGTTCGTGTTGGAAGATGTGAGTAAGGCACGTGTGAGTTTGAATATGTGTGCGCATGCGTGAGTTTGTGTGCATATTTGAAGGAAACAAGTGAAGAAATGGAGTTGTTGCAAAGATCTAGAGTTGTGTTTAATATATGATTTTAGAAAACAGACCACTATACCACAGAATGTCCTTCATTTTAGAAAATTAACCTCATAGAGGAAGCTTGCCAAACGAAAATTGACGGGCGGTATTTTGACCACTATTAGAGTAACATGTAATACTTCATTCCAAGAAACTTGATATTATTAGAAAGATTCTTACATCACTGGTACTCTAATTTCGCCACACAATTATTTAAACCCCACACATACTTTACAAAAGTGTATTTTAAAAATCATTTAACATATTACTAGGAATTTTTCAATATTGTTTATACTTTTTATAGTAGAATGCTTGCAATTAATATTTTATTAGCTGGGCCATTAATCGGATTATTGGCACGCACTGCAAGTGATTATTGAACATCCATTTTTGTAACACACGCGCATATCCATTCAAAAGCTTACCAAGAACCGCTTCAAATTTTCTTTCCGGAGAGGGAAACCGTGTCTCACCTGGAAAGAAGAACAATCTGTATTAGACGTGAAAGCTGTGAAAATATTATGGATGGGAATGTCTTTGTGAAAGAGACAAAGGAATTACGACAGGGAATTTTCTTTGATTACGTACTTCCCTCTGGCACTTACAGGCACATCTTCCGCACAAAAATTAATTGATTCTGCAATTAGAGATAGACATCTCTAATTAAGGTTTGCTAATTATTTAATAGAACTTATCAACTCATTGATCTAAAAATATCTGAACTTTTCATTCTCGTGTAAATTTCATATATATCGATATTTGTAAATTGCATTAATACAAATTAAGGAGAAATACTTAGAAATAGCACGGTTATCAGGCACAGATAAAGAGGAACGAGTGGAATAAAAATGAAAAAGCATACAAAAGTATAAAATAACTGTATTAAAGTATAAATAAATACAAATGCTGGATTCAGCGATTAGCTACAATTGAGAATAAAAAAGAGGTCATTGTAAGATGACAAATAAATATTTAAAACTTAGGCTAATACAGAATTTTGTGAGACATAATTTAATGGCGTTACAAAATATTTAATCTTGGAATATGCCTAGCTAAAAAGGTTCTCTGCGAAGTTTTGCTACAGGTTCTTTGCCACAGGTTAGGAGTTACTGTCAAAGAGCGGCTTAATTGAAAGATTTCGATAGTCTTGTCAGTAAATTCTCCGGAAAACAATTCTACTTTAGTAACGTGTTCAATGCAATCAAATATTAATCGTAAAGTATGTTTTCTTCCAAAATAATTTTTCGCTTGAAACCTGTTCTTACAGTCATATGAAAATATTTGACATATCAAAAAGAAAATATTTATTAAATATTATTTATTATTTATAATATTGAATATTCTTACAGAACTGTTGAGTTAAACATATAGAGTTTTTCAAGCATGAATTTCATTACATTGAGTGAAAATATGATGAATTTAAAGCCCTAGAATATGTATTTTCCTGCGCATGCGTAAACCCGTAAAAACTACGACTGTTTATTGCTATAAATTAGAAATGATGCTGAACAACTTGTTAGTAGTATGGGGGTTTGGATACAATGCAATTTTCAAGAATAAATACTATCTATTTGATCTCGGAAATATGTGTAGTTTAATACTGTAATTGGATAGTAATTTTGTAATATGTCTTCTCCAAAATAAATATTTCATGTGTTAACGAGAAGTTTCAGGATAACCAGTTGCAGAAGTGACAGTTTACGTCGGTGATGTCAGAAAGTATACGACGTTGCTAAATAAGTATAGCACACTCGCAGATCCGTAGTTTTGAAGCATGAATATTTAATACTTTGTCCTCGAAAGTATGCATAGTTTGATGATCGTAATTAAATATTAATCTTAGTGCGTGCCTGTCTCCTAAACGGCGCGGCAGCCAGCGCGGCGTGCATGCCGAGTGCCGTGTCTCGGCGGGTGTTGAGGGCGCTCGCACCGGCGAATATTCTGGGCGACCGAGGGCGACGCGGCCACTACCTCCCAGGGCGCTCCTGGCGGCGACAGGGGGCAGCGAAGTATTCGCCATTCTCCGGCATAAAGGCCTCGTCCATTGCATTCACGTGCAAACAAAGACCCTACACCGCGCAAGGTGTTATGATACATTATTTAGCAAAGCAGACGGGCTCCGCAGTATAATTTCGGCTTAGGCCGAGGGGTGGCGCCAGCGGCGCGGGGCGACGGAGAGAAAGCGATGCGGGGAGCGGGAGGGTAAGAGCCGAGACCGAGAGAAGGGAGGGTGGAGCAGAAGTAGAAAGGGGGCTGGCGACGCGGGGAACGGCGAGCCAGGGCACGCAGCGGCAGGGTGGGTTCGGGCAGGACGCCAAGGGCGGCGTGGAGAGAAGACGGAGTGAGGTGGGGTGGGGTAGGGTAGGCGGAAGAGACAAAAGAGCGGCAAAACGAGAGACGGTAAGGAGAACGGTGGAACGCGGAGAGACGGGGAAGAGAGAGGTGAGACAGGGTGTGGCGGGACGGGGAAGAATGGAACAGGAACAGATAACGCAAGGAGAGAGGGGCAAGGAGAGGTAGGACAGGGGTAGATGGACAGAGAAGATGGGACAGAGAGAAAGGGGCTCGAAGAGGAGGGTTGAATGGGAATGAAAAGGGGGAAGAAGCGAGGATAAAACGTTTCGGAGAGACGGGATGGGGGCGGACAGGACAGGAACAGGTGGGGCAAAGACGGACGGAGGTCCACAGGAGAGATGGAGTGCCTTAGGGGTAGGGTTTGGGACAGAGACAGGAATAGTAACAGAGTTGGGAGAGGGATCTTTTATGCGGTGAGGCGGACACAGATTGAGAGAAACGAAGAGGCGAGACAATAGACGTCAGGGGACAGGGGAACATGAAGAAAGGTGCAGAACAACGGAAATTCAAGCAACTGTTAGAAGAACATGATGAGATTTGATCCTATATGTAGCCAGTGTTAATAAATCTCAAAATTGGCAATTTTTAGACAGAAATGGGTTATAAAATATGCATACGCCTTGAAGAGTCAGAACACGACATATTGCAAGTGTGATTAGAAAACAGTTGAAAAAAAACAAAAAGAAGGGTTTTTAGTTAATAAGACTGACAAAACTACTTTGCAGTTGATTTAAATGCATTCATGAAATTTCTTATTTAAAATAGTTGTTCGAAATCTGCAAAGGACATAACTTATTCTACACAAGGATTGAGCAAATAATTGTCAAAGCGGAACGCATTAAAGAAAATGAGAAAGTAGACCATCAACCTGCTGCAAACGGGGAATAATATGGTCCTTAGAAGGCAGAAATTTAATAGAAAAAAAACATGTCATTAATAAGGTTGCAAAAGGAGAAAGGAAAAACGTCAGATGAAAATCTTTTCGAAATTAAAAAAAATTAAAAATAACCTAACTCATGACTACATTCCTTTTAAAAAAGAGGGTATTTTAGCAAATACGGATTCTTTCTGAGAAACTAATCTTATCATCGTTGGAAACTGAACCTCATCTCGAGAAAAACTGTTCCAAAATAGTAGTAGATATTTCTAGAAATAATGACTCTCAAAAATCACGAAATCATGCTAGATATTACCATAAACATCTTAAATGTTTAGTACAATATCTCAAAATCACATTTTAATATAATTAAAACGCGACACAATGGCAACTTTTGAAAGACATTCAAGCAGCAAACACGGAAATCTATCTCCACAGCCACACAGGCAGCCTAATTACTTCAATGCAAATACAGAAGGGGAGCCTGTGGCTCCATTGGTGTTCTCTGAACTTCCTTCAAAGCTCATTGCTACTCATGAATAATCTAGTTAGATATGAGGGAAATGCGAATTACTGGAATACAAATAATAAATTTTATGGAATATCTTTGCGTCTCAAATATTTCTATTATAGCTCAAATAATAATGATAGATTAATACAACATACAATACAACTATAAACTTTGGCTAAGGCACTTTAATAAAGTAGCTGTGAATTATCTGCACTTTCCAGATAAAATAATAAACGAATACTCTATTAAATCTCTAATTTTTATTACCTTAAATTATTTATTCTGCAAAAGAATGTTAAATATTGTTATAAAAAGCAAGGATCAGGAAGAGTTGGTAAACGTTATTCAGAAAGGGATCAAAAATTTCAGTATAATGCAATATACCAAAAAAAAATCGAAGCTTTTTTTATTAACACTGGTTCAATTTATCTATTCCACGTTTAGAACAGAAACCTGAACTGAAACCATTAATTTCCTTTTCTCATTTATTTCATATTACGTGATTGTCTCTGTTCACAAACAATGTCAATCCGAGACTGGAATGTGAGATTCGTATCTCGCAAAATATTACGAGAAGACCTTTCAGTTACGACTCACTTAACTTCCTTTTCCCATTTGACCTATTAAATCTACGCGAAGGACAATAATTTTATGTATTGTATACCACTTACTGGTGTTCGTCTCTCAATAAAGTACAATATCAATGTATCATTACAACCAAAAAGTTTCCGATCCCTAATGAAGAGGTAAGAGAACGTTACGAGTCCTGCCGGCACGCCAATGCTCCGGAGTAGTGCATCGGGGACGCCTTAGCCCACAGCACCAAACGCCTCTTTTGTTCCAGACACCGTATATCACATGAGGGGCCGCGCCGGCGGCGGGCGTTTGGCGAGTGACACGGTAGGAAGGG
>BOPP01000036.1:3412657-3423784 GCA_017312745.1 Gryllus bimaculatus
CGAGCTTCAGTGCGATGAGGTTGCCCTCGTGCGGGCCGCGAAACGCTTTTTGTTATAGGAATCTGCCATTCGTAACCAACGTTTATATTTACATTTGTCTGCAATTGAAATGACATAAGAGATATGTTGCCAGGCGTTTAATGGTTTGTACACATATTTGTTGAAGAGGGAATCACGTAAGGATTTTTAAAAGTTATGTATATTTTACGTTTGGTTTATCTTTAAAGAGAACCATCGTGACAAAATAGTGTAAGAGTATAATAACATAAATAATGAAACCTCGATGAACGTTCTATTTAATTTCTGAAAAGATCTGGCTGAGCCGTTAACGACACAGATGGTGAAAACTGTTCCAGGAAATTATGTGAATACGAAACCTGCAAAATCAAAACATACTGTAAACATGCTGTAAAAATTAAACGTCTATTGATTATAGAAGAAAATAAATCGAAATTGGAATTCACAAAACGAAATTTCGTTTTATTCGTCGAGCAAAAGAAATGCATTCTTGTTACCTCGCTATTTGAAATAATCGAAATGTGCTTCATCCACAAAAAACTATAGAAAAATATAAACAAGACTTGAATTCCGTGACCAATGCATCATTCAATATATTGTATGTCGAAATTTGGATGCACAAAACTTGTCTCTCAGAAATTCAATTCTATTAAGATACACTTGTGTTGCAAATCACAAAGTTTTATTTGTTTATAACATTTATTTTCCAACCATTGGCAAAAAATGTAACAAATATGGGAAGTGAATTTCATAGTAACCAGGATAAGAATTCATGAAATAATTTAAAAAGAATGAACGAAATTTGAGGTGGTCTTCTAATACTTGACTTTTCTTTTATTGAAACACAACATCGCAAACTGGAATGGTTTTGAAAACACTTTATATGTACCATATTTTCCTGAGTGGTACATGAATTATTTTATCAAAAAAAAACATTGCAAGTTCAGACGCCTCATCTTATCTGCACTTTGAATATGGAAAACAAACCGAATCAAATAGACCGAATTATCTTGGACAGCCCGTCGGACGCAAGTAGAATAATAGAATTTTCTCGCACTTCCGCGCAATACGACGCCTTCGTAGCCCGCTGCGCTTTCGCTGCCCTCGCAGCCGTCCTCGCAGCCGTCCTCGAGGTCCTCCCGAACTGCAATATCCGAATACATAAATACGCTTCCGCCAATACGCTTTATATCTTAGTGACTAATAGCCCGACGATGCCGTCCGAATTCATCCTATTGCCAGCAAATAAAACGAACACGCGTATATTTGTAATAGGTATTGGAAGGAAGGGCTAGTGGCGCGGGAATGGAAGATAATCCATTCGAATGGAATAAAAGAAATAAAACGGCAGTAATTTTATCGCGAACTCCGCAACAGAGGAACGGTTTTTGCCTGCCGTAGATGTAAGGAAATTTACGAGCGGGAAGAAAATTGGGAACTGAAATAAGTTCGAATGTGCACGCCTTGGGAGAAAAGGATGAAGGAAAGAAAGGACGGAAGGAAAGAAAGAACTCCAAAGAAGGGGAAGAAGAAAGAAGCAAATGTAGGGGAAATGGGTAGCATATAAGAGACTTTGGCTCCGTAGGAGGTGCGTGCACGGGGTTCGCTTCTCGCAGCCGGCACAATGGTCGCGGGCGACAGACGCTCGCATATTCTCGGTTCGATTTCGGATCGACTGCTTCCTTCCCCTCCACTCCTCCTCCGTCGCCGCCGCCGCCGCCTTCCCCTCCAGCTGCGCTCCGCTTCCGCGACACGCGTCATCAACCCCGGAGCGGCCATGCAAATTATTCGGCGACGCCACCGAACTCTCCCTTTTCCCCCGCACCCTCTCCCTCCCTCCCTCCCTCCTCCACGATCATCTCTCAGTCGCCCTCCGCTCCCTGGAGTCGTTCCGTGGGTTAGGCGCACGCTACTGACTCCGTGCCTTTAACGGCGCCGAGCGGGAACGAGCGCACGAAGTGAGTGGAGAGGGCATAAAGGGTGAGCGCGGGCGGGTGAGAAGTGGGCGGTGAGAGCGATGGTGGGCGAGAATGGGCGATGAGAGCGGGTGTGAGCGCGGGTGAGACGGGAAGCGCGGAAGGGCGGTAGAGGGTGAGAGCGGGCGGTGAGAGACGGCGGGGAGTAGCGGCGGGTGAGAGCGGGCGGGTGAGAGCGCGGTGGCGGGGGTAGGGAGAGTGCGAGGCGGGTGCGGTGCAGAGCGGGCGGTGAGGGTGGGCGGGTGTGAGAGCGGGGGGTGAAGCGGCGGGTGGAGGCGGGCGGGTGAGAGCGGTGGGTGAGACGGGTGGGGTAGAGCGGGCGGGGTGAGAGCGGGGGGTGGAGCGGGCGGGTGAGAGCGGGCGGGTGAGAGCGGGCGGGTGAGAGCGGGCGGGTGAGCAGCGAGCGGGTGAAGAGGAGCGGGTGGTGAGAGCGGCGGTGTGAGTGGCGGCGGGTGAGTGCGGGCGGTAGTGCGGGGGTGGAGTGCGGGCGGGTGGGTTAGAGCGAGCGGGAAGTGCGGCGGGTGAGAAGCGGGCGGTTGAGGAAATGGCGGGTGGTCAGGTAGGCAGGAGGGCGGAACTGGTAGCTGTGCTGAGGGCCCCCGCGGTGGGCGGACGAACAGAGTCGAGAGTTCCCCTCAGAGTCGGCGGAAATCTTCGCAGCGACGAATAACTGACGTGAAAACCTCGAAACAAGCGTCGTTAAGACGTTCAAAATGTTTTATGGGGCGGGGTTTGAACGAGGGAGGGGTGAGAAGGGGCTGCCTTCCCCCACTCATTAATGGCAAAGGATGCGGCCGGGTGCCGAGGACTCGCGGCGCGGGATGTTCGTTTTATACTATGAATCATTTTTGGTCTTAATTCTCGTGTTCTTGCTGCGTCGGGAGAGGGTATTGCTCATAACTCTGATACTTTGCGCAGTTGAGTTTTAAAGCTTTTATTTGGAAAGCGACGCACAGATGAGACATGTAAGTGATTTATTGTTCGAGTAGAGAAAGACTGCCTTCTCATCTTTACATTCATTACTTGAGACGTTGGTTATGAATTTACACAGCAGAATGACAATATACTGTCTGTTGAAACTGCAGTATCTACTGCATTCTATTTTTAATTCACATAAAATTACCCGAATATTTTTTGAATTCCGAGTAGTAGGTTAAGAAACAAACATATCTGTAAAAGTTCAAAGGAAAAAAATGAGAACAATTTTAATTTCTCTCATAAACTTCAACGTTTATTTATTAGCATTTTTATGCAATTTTCGTTTTACTTCTGAGTTTTCATTTGTGTGTTTATTGCGTAATGAAATGCAATAATAAGGATAGTAAAAGTTGTAATGTACAAATTCTGTTAAATGTTGCAAACACAGATATATGCTTGCACAGGTTCGAAATCCAATTAGAATTCATATCTAAAAATAGTACGAGGTGATAAATGAGACTCAATCACCAGTTTTTTCAAAAGAAAGTAAAAACTTATTTGTACGTAAAAACAAGAAGGTTAGATGTTTTCCAATGGATTATGCTTTCTTGTGAATCTTTTATGTACTTAGTCAAGATTGATACATTATTAAATTTACATTTGATATTCTTGAATTAAGCTGGTCAATGAAAATTCATCGAGCGTTTTAATAAAAAAATGTAGAAATAATTTGCACACTGACAGTGCAAAATGTATCATAAAAGTAAAAACGACAATAGACATGAATATATTTGATTATTTCACTATCAAACATTTCAAAGCGATTTTATCAGAACTGAATTTTCAACTATTTACCTTTTTCCACAGTACGCCTCAATTTCCGAAGAGGCAATATATCTACTAAATAACCAATAATAAATATCTCATACCACTCTAAATACGTCCATTTTTTTCTCTCTTATTTGCTATAAGTTCCATCAGCCCTCCAGAAACATTTCTTTGCTTTAAGAGTAATCAATCAAAAGCGTGATTGGAAGTTATCTTTCAAGAATCCTTTTTAGTACTCTGAAGACCTCTTATATAATAAAACAAAACTTGTGTCTGGGGATTGAAATTACTCGTTTTACGTTTCCGATTGGAGTTTCTCCACAATTTCTATAATCCCGTCTGATTAGCTCCTTTCTAGGTAGATAGCTTTCATACTGTGTATAGAAGGCTACTTTGCCTCATGATACGCCTCATTCGATTGACCCAATCGACTCGCATAGGAGAAACTACGTGCCAAAAAGGCCGACAATCTCCAGCGTATTACTCTTTCGCATTTTCCTCCTCCGCAGTCGGGGCTCGAACCCGCTCCTCGGAGCTTACAAAGTGGCGCTTCCCGACGAGCAGATCAGCGGGGGGAGAGGCGAGAGGGGAAGGGGCGGGGGAGGTGGAGCTCTGAAGGGAAATTGCTTCGGATTACAGTCATTGCCTGAACGCTCTTCAATTTATTGTAATGCGCCTCGAGTCGTTAATTTCCGCGCGGCGAAGAGGCGCAGCCGAGCCGGTTGCGGAGCCCGCACGCGCGCGAACTCGCGGGAAGGTTGGCAACACTGGCAAACAACGCGCTGAAATACATCAGCGGATTCGTGTTAACCAAGAAGTTTTGTAGATTCTGAACGCAGGAAAAGTATCGCGCCCGAGAATGTCAAGATCTGTACGTCTTTTCTTTGTGATGATCATTATCTCATGATCATTAATTCTGAGGATCGTCCAAGCCCCACCGAGACACATGCTATAAAAGTTACGAGTTGTTATTTACTTAATTATTAGTCAATTAATTTCAGATTCGACTGAAATAACTCTCATTAAAAAATGAAAAAAAGATATATTGGAAGACTTCTGCTTCAGTGTAATAATAAATTTGCCACGTGAAGATGGGAGAAAGATTGGCTAATCAGTGGTGGCAGTGGGCGAGTAAAATTGAAAGGTATTTCTCAAACTTTGTCAAAACTCAGAAAAGATTAATTATGGAATTTTATTGTTCTCCCAAGTTAGTGAGTGGTTTTTGTATCCAGAGTGCGTCACCTACTTTAGTCGTTAGTCCCATAAATGCAGAGCGTGTTGAATCCCGGGAGGAGCTCGAAAGTAAGATCTGGTGCCGGCCTTTACGTAGGTGTGTTGACTTTTACCCTCTCTAGATATCTTCTATTACTGTCAACTGCCTAATTGGAGACATGTTATAAGCTCCTGACTGTTTTCCTGATAGGTAGTAGAGTAGTGCATGAAGTTAGGCATGTCTGTGCGTGAGTGTAAATGGGGAGAAGAAGGTATAAGAAAGAAAAAGAAAAGATCGCACGCGGTCTATGATGGAACTCTTAGGGTGCTGTTCCGACATTCAACAGGTGTTGCTCAAAGAAATGACGATAAGCTACTGGCCAGAACAGCCAACCGCTAGAATTTTCCTCCAGATAGTGGCTGAATTCGAATCAGCTATTTTTATCAAGAATCGAAAATCTTCCAGCGGGGGGACGCGCGAACGCTACCCGCTTCCCCCTCTGGTCCAATGAGGCGGGGGAAGCGTGGATTAAGGGGAAGTGGAGTTGGAGAGGAAGGGAAGAAAGGGATGCGGAGAAGGAGGGGAAGCTGTGTCTGAGGGGAAGCGGGGCGGCGGGGATTTAGGGGAAGTGAAGTGGGAGAAGAAGCGAAGAACGGGATGCGGTAGGGCAGAAGGACGGGAAGCAGGAAGTGAGGAGATGTGAGGGGCAGTGGCGAAGCGGGGTGGCGGAGTAACCCGGGGAGGGCGTCGAGGAAGCGGGGATGGAGAAGCGGAGATAGAAGAGGCGGGCAAGCGAGGAAAGGGTGAGCGGGTCGATGAGGAAGCTTTGGCGGCGGGGAAGCGGGCCGGCACGTTTGCACCTTTCGATACTCTGCTACGCCACCATCTCTACTTCTTTGTACCTTCACTTCGAGATATCCGCTTGCTAATAGAACAGTGATTACATTTTTTTAAATAGTAGAAATGTGAGCTTGGATATTACTAATACCTACGTATTTGGAACTGAAATGAACAGCGTCTACAAACTAACGACAAAGTAGTATCAAAACGGCTTTTTTCGCAAGGTGGATGAAATGTTGTATTCAACAGCAATGAAACTTAATAGCAAAAAACTGAAAGGGCCGGGGTAGAGCGGGAGGGAACAAGGCAAAGCGGAGCAGGGTGGAGCGGGGCAGGGCAGGCACCCGAGAGCAGTCACATTCCTCTCGCCACGGAACAGAACACATCACAGAACCAAAGATTAATTTATCAAACCATTTTCCGCCTTCTACCATCCCCACCCCGTCCAGCTCCGTTATATCCAGTGGCTTCTGAGCTATGATCGCGCTCATCGCCCGCTCCAAAGACAGCGAGGTGACGTGCGGTCCATTCCCCTTCCCCTTCCCTTCCAGCTTAGGACGAATTGAGAGTCGGCGGGGAAGTGGGCACGCGAGGGCTGTAGGAAAGCGGGGCCGGCGGAGCGGGTGAGATGGGAAGCGGGTGTGGCGGGGAAGCGGATGTCGCCGAGAAGTAGCGGCGGCGAAGCAGGGGGGGGGTTGTGGCTGAGCAGGCGCCACAAATAAAAGGAAGGAGAAGCGCGTCGCGCTTTATTTCGCGGGGCTGAGCCCACGCCACATTCTGGAGGGTGCTGAAGCGCGGCCACGCGGAAGGGAATAGAGCTATAGGACCGATTCACGGGTGGGCATGAGGGGATGAACCAATAGGGGGCAAAGCTTATTCCGGGGAGCGGGGTAGAGCGGAGAGGAGCAAAGAGGAGTGGGATTGGGCGGGGTGGGGCGCCGCGGAGAGGCGTGTCGAGGCAGAGCCAGGTGAAGCGGCGCGGGCCGAGGAGGCTGTGGGTGGGTGGGCGGGGAGGGGAGGGGAGGGGAGGGGCGTGGCAGCGCGCGCCCGCGAGAGCGCGGGGGCGAGCAACAGCGAAATACGAGGGCGGCCAGGCAGGCGGGCGTGCGGCGCGGCGCGCCCTTGAAGGAAAAGTGAAAAGCCCTCGCCGCCATAAGTCCTATCCGGTTGCGTCATTATCCGGGCATAAATCGCGCTAACCGGGCTAAACATCACATATAATGGTTAAGAATGATTTAACATGCGGGGAAGAAGAAAAATCGATGGGTGGCGAGCGGGAGAGCACGGACTATGAGGCCACGGTTGGCGAAAAGGAGAGAAATGGCGTGGGTGGGGCTAAGGTAGGAGGGGGAGTCAGAGGTGATAGTAAGCACTGACGCAGATAGAAGTAAACGTCATTTTTAGCAAGGAGCACTGTGTCGTACGACTAACAGTAGAGTAGAAATGAACAAACATGATTTTTTTAAGAAATTATTTCCGTCAATGCGTAGAGCATGGAGGAAATTAATTGTGAAGGTAACTTTGATTATATTGACTTATGAGTGTAATTGGGAAGAAAATTTAGAGTAAAAATATTAAAGAAGAAAAACTAGTAATGTTACATGTGCAGGAAACAAAGCGTTGATCTCACTGACAACCGGAGATAGAATGTTAAAAAAAAATTGAGAATAGGACGTGGTAAAAATAAAGATACAGTAAAAATTCCGGCAGAGGAGGCTTAAAGGAAAGACAAAGTCTTTCCTGTATGAAAATAAAGTCACATCTATGGCAAAGAAATGAAAGCATGTAATAAAAGGGAACACCGTGAGTGGAAGCGACAAGAGCTAACAACAAATAACTGTGAGATTGTCGGGATAATAGGACAAGAAACCTATACCGTATGAATTTGACTCGTTGCAGAAGGAATAAGCCAACAAATAAAAAGGAAGTAGCTACGAAGCGGAAGGAAATTTGCGGAGTCAAGGGAAAAAAATATGAAAGAAGATGGCGGCAGCATAAGAAAATTGTCGTGGGGGCCGAGAGGCTAGGGAAAACAGAATGCAAGTTAGAGTGAAGGAGAGAGGATGAGAGAAGGGAGAGAGGTTGGAAGGTAAAGAGAATCAAGAGAAGTTAGTAATGCGAAAAGTCAGGAGGAGAAAAGGAATGAAGGAATAGGGAAGTGGTCCATAATGCAGGAGGAAAACATAAGGGAGGAAAAAAAGAACGGGAATGAGCGAAATGTGGAAGAAAATAAGAAGGAAGGGAGAACAAGTGTGAATGAGAGGAAGGGAAGTAGGAGAGACCAGACAGCGGGAGAGAGGGACGTACGGAGAGGGCGAAATTGAGCGGGAGTGATAGTTGAAGAAGCGAGAAAGGAGCAGAGGGGCACATGCACATGAAGAAGAGAGAATATGAAGGGAGGAAGCGAAGGGAGAGGGCATTAGGGGGGTGTGAGGGAGGCAGGAACGGCCGGCGAGGGCCCTTGGGCCAGAGGGCAGCCCGTGCAGCGCGTCCCCGCGGCTTCCTTACGACAATTTACGAGCGGGCGGAGGCTGGAGGGCGCCGGGCACAGAGCAGGTGGCGACCGACTCGCCCGCGTCCCCGCCCCCACACCACCCACACTATGCGGGGAGCACGGCCGATGGCGCCTTCAAAGAGCAGCGACTGTGGCCCAAAACGCAATTACGAAGCTCGGTAAATTTTATTATTTGAGAATTGAAATTTTTTGCAGTTGTCATGTCTCAAAATGTGTTTTAAACCATTTCGTCCGAAATGCAATACAATCCAAAAATGCTTTGGATAAGAATAGCTATTTAATAACACAGAAGACAGCTCTTACATTTACTGTAGCGTAAAATGTGTGTCTGCAAGCCATCAGAAAGTGTATTCGTTCAATCAGGGGACAAAGAAAAATAGTTGGAAATCAGTTAACGTTAGAGTGCAAACATATTGAAAACTGTAAATAAGGTATTTTGTAGTTGTAATTCTCATAATAGTACATTATGCAACGATGATATAATGTTGGGTATTAATGCACGAGTGTGGTATTACGGTACGAGAGAGGAACAAGCTCATATCGTAAACATCACACGAGTGTATTAATAGCCATGTACATCCAGTTTCATACAGTACTTTTTCTACGACTTACGGTAACTTATATAAGTAAAACTATTACAGTGAACCGACTTGGGGCAGTTGTCATGCAGTATTCAGCCAAGGCCACCTAGCGGACAGCTACCTAATCTGTCTGCCACAGGTAGCTTTGGTTTACCACTTCGCTAGTCAAATAGGATCAAAGTGAACAATTTATTTGGCGATACAATGTATTTTAAATAATATTCCTCGTTAAAATACTAATAATAAAATAAATTAAAACTGACACGCATAACATAATTATATTTTATAATTATATAAGTATAATATTCAATTTTAACGTACACAATCGAACGAAATGTTTACTAGGATTTCAATGATTAATTTTAAATTGGTTTGTAAACTTCTCTGTGATTGGTCCATTACTCTATGTATCACATAAATAATATTTCTATGTGGGTCGGAACTTTGATAGACTTGAAGCTAAATTGAGGCAAGTTGCAGAAATTCTAACCAAAAGCGAGATTTGTGCATCAATATTGAGAGAACCTAAATGGTAACCACATTTCATTACTTTCAATAATATTTTCTATGTGCTACATTACAGTTGGTTCAATGTTTTAAAGTAAGAAAGGTGTATGTGTACGAAAGAGCTACGTTTGACTTGTCTTGCTATCCATTTTCTGGGCACGGAGTGTTGAGATCTCTGTCGAAGAAAAATTCTAAGGAATTTTGCAAAAAAAGACAATGTTTTAATCCCTGCTGCCACCATATCTCGCTTATGTCGCCCGGCGGTTGCTAGACATGTGGGTTGGTGCGGAGCAAAGCGGCGCCGGGGACGCGGAAATGGCGGCGCTGCAAACACACAACGGAGCCCTCGGTGCAGTTGGGCTGCGGAGAGCGCGGTGGTTGTGACGGACGACGTAGTACAACGCAGGGGGCGACGCTGAAGAGGGGAAAATGATTCAAAGGCCACGAGGACAGCGGGAAGATGATAAAGCGGAGGGCGAGGAGGAGGAGATTGGGGAAGAGGTCGACGGTAAAAGTCTGGGGGGTGAATCGCAGGAGAGCCTGGGTGTTTCAGGCCGCTCAGTTTTGCAGAGCAGAGGATGAAGGGGATGGAGTATGAAAATACAGAAACGGTTAAGGTACGTGAGAGAATATAAGATTGTTATGGTAGCTGAAGAGGGTCAATGGTATAAGGAGCAGAATGATGAGTGTGTTCAAATACAGCCCAAATGTTGATGATTACAACTTGTAAGTTGAAATTGAATAACATTTCTCTTATTACACATTATAACAACCATTTGAGGAATAAATGACAGTATACTAAACAAATTAGTAGACATTTTAAAGTGGAATTCTAAGTCTAAGCAAACACCAATGCACAGTACATCCACATCACTTCAAATATGTTACTGAGCTCCGAATCCCTGACACTGCGTTGTGATAGAAATGTAGACTAAAGAAACAGCTCAGAATCGTGGACAAATTTATTAAATATTGTTTTCATCTGGGTTTTTCCGATGTTTTGTATAATGCTAGATCGTGCGGCAGTAGGATCCAGCCATATTTGAGGCCAGAAGATTTCTACGAAGGAGGATGCATGTAGGAAAAGCGAGTTTAGAAACGATTATTGTGTTGAAATAAGTGCGAGAGGTATTTGGCTTTCGTGATTGGCTTGGTGTGTTGAGTGGTTGAACATTTCAACTAGGAAACCACAGGAGGTTACCGAGCAACACCGTTCATTTCATATGATATCGGTGGAGCTTTCTTTTACTTGATGAAATCTCTTTAAACTATTATATACATTTCAAAATGCATACTCTTGGCAGTGCGGGTGACGCCATGTCCAATGCTGTGATGCCGACGTTTCGACCATTTTGTAATGACCTTCCTCAGGGCTAGTCTGTCCTGAGCGCTCTCCATGACAAGATGGTTGAAACATCGACATCACAGTCTTCGATGCGGCGTTACACGGACAGCCAAAATCTCTCGAAAGACTCTGGCCGCGAAATCTGACGACTCGACATTTAAATACGTTTTATTTTTGATTCTGGATTTTATTTTTTGATTTACCTTTCGATTTTTGAGAAAAATTGTATATCATCACTGTGGGTCTTCATTAGATATTTTATACATAACTGGCTCTCGTGATTCTTAAGATTGTGTCACTACGATTTGATGCCAAAGAAAGGAGCCTAGCTAGAAAGCAACCTGATGGAAACCGTGGTTCTAACTTAAAACAGCACATTAGTGAGC
>BOPP01000036.1:3438134-3485507 GCA_017312745.1 Gryllus bimaculatus
AGGACAGCAGGCAGAACAACAGGCAGGACAACAGGCAGGACAACAGGCAGGACAACAGGCAGGACAACAGGCAGGACAACAGACAGAACAACAGGCAGGACAACAGGCAGGACAACAGGTAGGACAGCAGGCAGGACAACAGGTAGGACAGCAGGCAGAACATCAGGCAGGACAACAGGCAGGATAACAGGCAGGACAGCAGGAAGGACAATAGGCATGACAATAAGCAGGACAGCAGGCATGATAGCAGGCAAATGAGGAGGAAGAAGAGAAGGCTGGACAGCTGGCCCGAGAGTAGACAGAACTTTGAGTAAGTGAGCGGGCAGAAAAGCGGACAGGAAAGTAGTCGCGCGGGTGAGTGAGCAGAGTGGTGAGAGGTGGACAGGAGAGTGGGCGAATGCGCAACGGAACTGGCGAGTGGCCAGGGGAGATGGAGAGTGAGATGTGCGGGTGGGCGGGCGGACTGGCCGGCTAGCCGCGGCTGGCTGCCGGGGTCATCCGGTCTTCTGGGGAGATTTCCCCTGGGGGTACTCGCCAACGCTCCCGCGCGGTTTCCTTATTTTTTTAAATAAATTATGATGCGCTTCTGCAAGCGGACAGCGCAGGGGCGAGAGTGCTCGAGGGGTGGCGAGGACATGTTCTGAGTTGTAGGTGTATGTTAATTCAAATCCATTCTTGGTCACGACAGTGGTTCTATACATGTAGGATATACGTTTCGCATTATACTCACTCGATGTAATATCATTCCCGTTGGGAAGGAAGAGTTTTTTTCATAAATATTATTTAAGCGACCATATTATAATTAGGAGTTGGATCTCAAAAAAAAAGCTGTTTCAAGACGTTCTCCCTGTAGCATAAATTATACCGTATACGAATTAGATACAAATGTTTACTTCTACGTTCCACGTTTATCTTCTAAGGAATGACGCAGTAAAAATAGTTCCCAGGTGTGATAAAAAATATCACAAGGACGCACTGATTACAACAATGTCATACCTCATTCAACGTTTATTCAGAAGAATGTAACAATACAAATTAAACGACAAACTCGAGAAGTTGGAAACAGCTGTAATTACTGTTTCCTCCCATCGAGAGTCTTCAAGCTCTAAGATAGCGCCAAACGCTGGCGACCGCAGCGGCATTAGATGCGATAACTGGATCACGTCTCGCCCCGCCACAGCCACCCCGCCGGCTCTTCTCCGCGGTTCTGCGACTTGCGCCAGCGAAGAATTAGATCTCGACTACTCGTTGGAAAAGTTATCCAAATTACACCTCGTTACGGCGAGGAAGTTGCGAGGACGTGCGCGGAATGGCGGTGGGGCCGTCGGTCCGTCCGTTCGTCCGACTGTTCGTCCGTCCATCCGTCTGTCCGGACGGGCGCGCCGCTAGCCACGCTGCTCGATTCATTTGCAGCGACCGACGGCCGATGGACCATACTATTTCTCTCTACAATATTTTTTAGTATTTAATGAATAAAAAAAAGTTAAAAAATATGTGAAGTATGGGGAGAAGAACATCTGCGCACGTTTTCTTGAGTTCCAGAGTCCCTCCCCAACATTTTAACTGTAAATAGTTGAAAGATGAATAAAATCTAAAAAAATAATGATAACAATAAAATTTAAAGAAGTTCGAGGTTAGTGACATTTGGAAAACTATACGTTTTCTATCCCAAGTTATATACAACTTACTTGCAAAGGTAAACGAGCTGAAGATTTGAATTTCCTGCATTGCGAACAAAATAGTAACTCACCGTCAGCCCTTCTTCTACCACTGTAAGAAAAAGGAATGCTCAACAACGTGCTCATAATGAAGCTACATTTATGCCCGGAAGCAAATCAAGATTTTAATTTAAACTATTTATTTATAAATACATCTATATTTACAAATTACATCAATTAATAAGCTATTAAGGCAGTCAATGAGCGATATCGATCTTTATATCCTGAGGAAGAAGATGCACATCTGTTGTGACTCACTTAGTTTGCCGAATACGATGTCGTACCGAAATCAGTGATAAATAAAAAATATTTTGCAGTTGTTTATTGACGGAACACGTGCGATTTTTGAGATCGTTATTGGCGACGAAAAAAAGAAGACCGAAACTAAAGTTATTTCGTATCTTAAGTGCGGACTGTTACTTACTGTGAATACGTACTTATGCTGAATGACATTGGGCATTATAACGTAATTGTAATAATTTTGTCAAACAATGCTGTAACCACAACTGTTTAACAACGGTAAAATAAACCGGTATATAAAATTAATATGTAATTTCTGAAAATTCGAGGCATATTTGTCTAATACGGAACAAATAGGTGACCCAACGTTGCTTGGAACAATTTCGGTACTACCTATAAAAAATCGCCCTTATCCCTCCCAACGATATCCCGACTCATTACAACTGTGTAGAAAAATATTCTTTGTTTCACGTCTTCGGTATTTCTATTCTTCAGCTCGTCCCGTACTAGAGTTGCGAATTTCCTATTTTCGGGAAAAATTGCCAATTCGCACCAAGGCGCTATTTAACAACATTGGTGTGCTGCCACGCCGACAAAGCCACTGACTTGTTACTATAACTCTGTTACCTTGACACAACTGCTGGGCCTGAGGCCTTTTCCTCTGTCACAACTAGCATTGCAATAAATCGCTACTGCCATTATATTACTGCATTACTGCCTGCCAATACCACACTTGAAATAATCTCATTACAATATCGTTACTTGCACACCACCACCCTCAGTGAGAACTCCATCTGTACCTCCGCCTCACCAGTACATCGCTTCTACTACCTATGTACACTTAAAACGTCACCATCAGCTCCTTCCGTCTCACTATAACCTCTACCGACCTATCGCTTCTACCGTCATCACAATTACCGTTGTCAGTACCGCCATCAGAGCCGCATTTTCACCATCAACTGTCATAACATCATCACCATTAATACCATGGCACCGGCTCCTCTGTCATCAGCTCGTCATCCCAATGACTAATGTCAGATCGCATTCCGTAACACGCCCCTCACCAGCACACTGCGACACTGTAAGACCCATGGTCATTAATACCACTACCGCGACTATATCTGCTACTGTCACCAGCAGCACAAATCCCACTACCATCAGTGTCAGTACCACTAGCACCGTCACCATCTCCGTTACATATATCATCACCGCTTCTTTCATTCTCATGCCAACATTACACACCACCCTCATTCCGGAAAACACCACTTCCTCCAGCGTCATAAGAATCGTCATTTGCCATCTGTAGAATCATCGGCAACCACTTCACTGTGCCAAACAAAACCAGCGCCACCACCACCACCACCACCATCCCTTGTAGTGTCAGTATCATTGCCTTCACTTCGGGCACCGCTGCCATCTTCACATCACTGCTGTTATTGTCACAACCTTCACTTGAGTATTGTTGCTTCGTCTCCTCCACCATCCCCTTCGCCCCTGCCAACGCCGCGCCGTCGTGCCCGCCGCGCGTGCGGGCCGCGTGACCTTTCGGGCTGCTTGTTTGAACTGCGGCCATTTGCCTGTTGGGACTAATTTGGGCGAGATCCAAACAAAGCGGGCAGGATGGACGAGCGAAATGTTTGCGGATCGGCGGAAAAGGAAACGCGATCCAAGGACGTGCGAATTGGGTGAGAGACGTGACGGCTGTTTGCGACATTGACACTACACTAGATGCTTGGTATTGTATATTTGTATTAATGCTAACTTTCAAAGGAGGGCAAGACGTCTACATATTGCCTTGCATCGTCATATGCACTGTTGTTGAGGCTTGGTGTTGAGTAGCTACTCTGCGTACACGAACGAAGACAAACGATCGATTCTGAATTAAGTCGTTCAGTGGTTCTTAAAAAATGCATTAATTATGGAGATGTGGCGTGAAAATAATTTAATTAGGAAAATTTTACGTAGAATACCTACAGTTTATTCATTTATTTTATACATATTAGGCTGGGAATCTTCTTCTGCTGGGCCTTAGTACATATGCCAAAGTACATACATACATACATATATACATACATACATACACACATTCATACATACATTTGGAGTACAACAGGAACCAGATTTATATGTGCTAAAAACATCTGCAATATGTAAGCACATATGAACGAAAACGTAGAAAATATGCACTAAATAGCTTTATAAAATATATTATTAATCCATAATATCATCGTTTCACAATATCTTTACAACACTACATTCATATCTCACATGTCTTACTAATTCAAAATCAACTTTATTAAAATAAATATGAATAACGATAAACGTTTTTAATTAAGCAAAATAATTAGTAATTTAGAAAAGTGTTATGTTTATTAAGAAACTCGGCAAATATGCTCGACAAAATCGTATTTAAATACAATTATTTAAATTTAAGAAAATACGAACCTTTTGCCCAGTGAGCATACCCTCCGACTACGTGAAAAAATGGGCATCTGCAAGAAAATTCAGACCCTATCTATTAACGTATGAGACTCTAGAAATACACAATAGCTTGACAAATTGACCAATAAAAAATCATCGGCCAGCAAATAAGTTAGCATCGCGTGTGTCTATGTATGGTAGGTTACACCAAATTTTAATAAATACGTTGAATGAAGGACGAGGACTGAAGGACGTTATTTCTGAAAATACAAAATACAGAGGAAACAAGTTTTAACATGAAACTTATTTCGTGGTATCTGTGATGAATGCGAGTACTTGTCTCCACTACTTTTTGCAAGATTCGATGTGCGCACTTGTCGAAAGATCTAGATTATTATTATTATTATTATTATTATTATTATTATTATTATTATTATTATTATTATTCAATTCTATTGACTGATTAACACACAAAATTCCACTACATTACCGTGCACATCATACAGTATTTTTATCCAGCGTCCGTTCATTTAAAACGGACTCGATTATAGGCTACTGAATTGCACTATAGACTAACGACGACTATCTCAACGACCCGTCGAATTGTGTACATTTTCACGTGCTAGTATACTATGTCGTTAATGCGCGGGTATTGATTTACATAATACGCCTGTATTACATGTCATATGCACGCACAGGCCCCTCTCCCGGCCAGTGTTTGCCTCCCCCCCTGTGGCGCTTCACCGTTATTCCCCTCCCCACCACCACCTCCCCGCCACGCAGTCACGCCGTCTCCCCTTCCCTCCGCCACGCAGCCTCAATACTCTTCCTGCCGCGCAGCCTCTCCGCAGCGCCTACGAACCTCGCGCCCCGCCGAGCTTCAAATCACTCGCGACCGGGTCTTGACCTATGGCCACGGTCAGCTCGCTGCTGTACGTGTGCGACCGTCGAGTACTTTTCGATTCACAGTGCTGCTATGAGAACCTGACGAAACGTTCCCGTGTAAGAACGTAGTCCATTACTTTTCCGGTGACTGGTAGATTCGTTGATATTCCACCTACTGTGAAATAACTTGCCCAGCAAGCCCTGCTGTATCGCATTATTGTATTTATTAATTAAATCAAGTACTTGTAACGGAACTAAATCTTTTGTAACGTCTTGACTCAAAATAGGTCAGTCGTTCAGCCTATTTGATCAAGATAAAAAGAAAAATAAAGGCAACTACAGGACTCTGGGCTTCATAATAGAAGTCATTTCAGGATGAATCTATATCTAGATATTCCCTTTTGACTGAGGTCACTTCAAGTTAATACTAAGTTTATAATTTTGAATATTTACTAACCAAACTATGGCAGTAATATTACCCCTACGACGATAAGTTTAGATACAATAATAATTCACAATATGTCAATGCAATTTACGAAATGCATGTAGCTTTTGAAGGTTTTCCTAAAGAATAAGTATAATATTAATAACAAATTTTTGAATTAAGATAAGAAGATAAGAAGGAGATAAGAAGGAGAACCACTGGTTATTCAACGTACAGAACGTGGGTTCGATCGCGACCTACATGTGAGGATATACAAAGTGTGGAAAATCCTCAGCAGTCATATCCCACGAAAAGAAGCCTGGAACACAATTCTAAGTAACTTACTGCAGCGATAATTCACGGTTTAGTCACAACCTGTATTTGTGAAATAAGGGAGCCATGCAATTTAATTCTGTTCCGATTATGCAAAAAAATAATAATAATATTAGCTAAGCTCTGAGAATCGCTGCCCTCTGACAATGGGTTTATTACGTCACAGGTTTGACGTTTATGTTGCTCTACGTCTTCATGATGTAAACACACCCTTCAATTGTTATACACCTTTATTATTAGCTGAGACACTGAAGACGCGAAGGATGAGGACATGATAGAGAATAGGAAAGAACAATAAAAACAGAAAAGAAGAAAGGGAAGAAGAAAAAAGATAAGGAAGAAGGAGGTTTTAATTATTATGTTCTCTGAATGCATTTAATTATTTAGTATGTTCTGCACATGCTTATTTATGGCATATGAAATCCTAGTTCAACAACTCTTCGATAGCGAGTGGAAATAATACAGATATCCCAGTGAGTCAATCCCTGGCGGTGAATACGAGAGTCAAAATTCACTGGTAACGTTGTGCATTAAGTTTTGTCAAAAAGAAATTCTCGGGAATACACTCCATATTTGAGATGGTTCAACTGATGCTTTGTCTAAAGTGTTACGTTCTCCAAAGTGTGTGACATATACAAGTTTAATATTGACATTTAGAATAAAGAAAGCTTTGCATCAACCAACAAAATTTGTTGCCTGTCGTCTTACCTAAAGATAATAAAAGTCTGATAATTATTTAAAATCAATCACCCAATTCACAGATTTCTAAGATGAATAACTATTGTATCATTTGATATTCAACAATAACCAGCCACCAAACAAAAATTGGTATCCGTTTTCCAATTTTATATTTTGGTAGAAATACTCGTTTAAGAATTGAAAAGTTTCAACAGCATAAAATATGTATACAGTCAATTTTCATCCACAATATATCTTAAACTTCGCATGTTAAATTTTAAAACATAATTACACTATCTTTACGACATCAGAAATCAATTCTCTTCATAAACATCAGTAACTTTGTTCTCTTTAATCACAAACCAAATAAAACTGTGAAACACATTATGATTGCCAAATTACTGAATACAATATTTACAAATTTACAATATTACCAATTTCCGTCATTAGAGGGATACCCCTTTCCAAAATACCGGACTTTAGAAATAACAACAAACGATGAATTTCGAAAATGTAGCAAGCACTAATTGGATAAAGAGAAAATGGCAATACAGTATGAGACTAGTCCTCTTGTCCCCGGTAGGGGGTCTGTTGGAGGACCGTTCAACTTTAGACAGAAGCGCGTCCATTACATGCGAGTGCTGTGAATAAACGAGCCTTTCGAGGAATCGGAGCCTTCCCTTTCAAGAGGGGCTTTCAGTTCCATGAAAACGTTGGGGTGCATGAAATTCTCTTTGATGCACATGTCCAATTAAATTGATTTATTTGATTCCTTGCTTTCTTCCTTTTTTGCCAATGTGTGCTCATCAAGAAAATAAACTTCTACGTAATAGTTACCTTGAGTTTTCTTCGAAAATAATAAGTGATTATAAAACCACTTTCCCGCCAGTGAAACTGCCAAACTCAAAAATATGTATTTAGTGGGAACACAAATACACGAAAGGTATTGCAAAAGACATGACATTTATTAATTTAGAATTTGGCGCGTTCATATGAAATTCACGTTATGTTAGGGCAACAAATACATGTGCAACGAATGATTGGTTTTTCTTTTTCCTTTCTCCGTAACCAAATAGAAATTTTCATGTTGCTCAAAATGTATAAATTTCATATTTTGAGCGTTAGTGCATTTTGAATGTGTGCGTGATAGACCTCTGAATTTTTTATTTTGCATTTTAAAATCTGCCTCCCATCATTATTAAGGAAAGAAATATACAGTTGCCTTAATTTGTCCGGTTATCCAGTTTTTTATTTGAAGGGTAAAACGGAAAATAACAAAAGACGAGAAATCAGCGTAAAAGTCCAATCCTCCAATCGTAACAGTCGAATTTGCACATAGCACTTACAGCTATGCACCATTCTCCCACATCAATCGTAATGAAGAACTATGCCAAATGTTACAGGGGTACCCCTGAGTTAAGTACGTAATCAGCAGGACTTCGTGTTAGGCAGAATTTCTAAGAAACAGAAGTTGGTGAATAATGAAGGGGCGTGGCAGAGCCGCGGTGATGCCGCGTGAATCGAGGGACCTGAGCGTTAGGGCGCAACAGAGGGTGAGCACAGCGAGGGCAGGACACCGTGTCACGTGGTTCGTTAAGTGAAGCGTTTATTTCTCGGAAACAGGCACAAGTCGAAAATGAAATTCATCAGCCAGAAAACTAGCATGGTTCGAGGAAATGAGAATAATTACACTTGCGTATAACAATGCTGCTTAAATCTATTACATAATTATATTTAATTCAAATAATACTTACATATTACTGTTAAATTAAACATTTTCTCATTGAATAGAAAAAAAAATGTTGAGCGCTGGTTAAAAAAAACAACAGGAAATCAAACTGATGATTTTAGTTACTTTAATTGGCAGTATTTGAAATACTAAGTGGAAGGTAATATGTTTCTAATCCTGGATACACAAGGTGAAGTTCCACAACTCTCGGGTAAACAAGTTGTACAATTTAATCAAAAAATTCAAAAGGTAAAAATTGAAATGAGATGACGTGATTCTTCGTAATTCCGGCAAATGCTATTTATATAGGTCTGCAAAAAAGTGTAGGTTCACTCGTTCAAAATAAAACTATGGTGCTAAACAGCACATACTTTCTCGCATTATTTGAACGACTACGCAATATTACACTTCTACAAGAAACTTCAAAAGTGTCTTCAACCAGCAACAATGTTTTAACTGAGCCGAAATTTGTACTCAATTCCGAGTTAACTTGACATGCGCATTACCTCTGCATCACGCCCAGCTTTACTATATTTTTGTCGATGCTTAAAAATCTAATATACCTCCAATTATTTCTAACTTACACAATTTTCCAAAATTTAGATAGTTCAACGAAAATTTGACCTACATCAATCTTTTAAGCGTCCCATGTTCTCGCCGAAAAAAATTAAAGAAATTATTTGGACATGTTTTCGAGAAAATGAGTTGTATAAATTGGACTAAAGTCATAAAAAGTTCCCGAAAACCGCTCGCTTTTTAAAAAAATATTGTTAACTATTCTTCTCTCGACGTTTTGGAACAAATTTCATTTCTGACAAAAATCTTACCTGATGTTGATCGGAGAATCCACGGAAAACTACCGGTCAGAGCTGCCGACCAATAGAATTCTCCTCAAGTCAGTGGTATTATCGTCCAATAATCCTAGAATACAATCCTACTACCATCGGGACTCGAACATTAGGATATACCGGTAATAGGCACTTCAGTGACATCAATTGATCCCCGGAGCCACCTAATCCGGTCATTATTTCTGAATGTCAGCGCGGCACCGAGTTGCAAGCAACAAGGACTTGCTGAGGGCAACCGGGATACTTCCACGAGCAAGTGTCGGGACAGACAGCGATGTGCAATTGAGGGTGTTTTGGGAAAGAGAAGGGTGCAGAGCCACACCGCCTCTATCGTCACCGCCGCCGCCGCCGCTGCTGCCGCTCGGCGAACGCTAATAAAGCGGCGCCTTTGTCAGCGAAGCGTCTAATGCAGCGAACACGTCTGCAACAAACAGCCTCAAAATGAACTTCTTTCGCTTTGTGTCTCGCGCAAAATTTTGTTTCTCGCGGAGAGGATTTCCTCAACATTTCGCTTTTTAATCTTCCGTCGCAAGCGCTGTCGGCGGGAGCGATGAGGACGGTGGGGGCGGGGGCGGAGTCGGAAGGGGAGGACGCTCCGTTGCTGGGCGAAGCGTTAAAGGGGATCGACTATGCGTATGCGCTATCACTGCCGCAGGTGTCTGTCAGCGGACTCTTTACGGCCAACTTTGGCTTGTCTCGGCTTTGCCTTTTTGTTTCTTTTCCTATCATGCTCTCATCTATAGCATTCTCTCTCTCTTTCTCTTTCTTCCTACTCTTTCTTCATCACTCTCTTTCTTTCTCTCTCTTTCTTTCTATCTATTTATTTCTCTCTTTCTCATTCTTTCTGTCTCTCCCTCTCGTTCTCTCTTTTTCTCCTTCTCTCTCTTTTCTCTCTTCTCTCTTTCTCTCACTTTCTATCTCTTTTCTCTCTCTTTCTTTTTCACTTTTTTTCCTTTCTTTCTTTCTCTCTCTCTCAGCCCTCTTTTAATCTGTTTAGCTACTTTTCATTTTCTCCACTCTTACTTTTTCATCTTGTTTCTCTCTTATATTTCTTACATCCACATGCATAAAAATGTAACGGTAAAATAAGACATTTTGAGAAAGTTTTATATTTCTGCTCGAAACATCTCTCTCATGCAAGCCATCAGTTCAGAATTAGTTCGCGTCATTGCCCTTCACAACGCTGTTTCATTTTTGTTTATTAAGCGTGAATGAATTCCATGAATTAGTTCAGTTTAATATAGTGGTGAGAGCAACGTTTCTCAAGATGAAATATGTAATCACACATGTGACTGATCTAGAAAGAAAATATTTATTAGCAGTATATTTATTCTTGTAGCACCAAGAGGGGTGCAAACTTTGACACCATCTTTTATTTCTTCGTTAGTAGTGACTCAAATAACTTTCTTAAATCATTTAAATAAAAGATATTTGAAAAGGGCTTCACAAATTATTACACACACACATATATATATTCCTTCATTATTCATTCTTTTTTATTTGTTTTGTTTTCACTTCCTGGTAGTAATTATACCCGCCTAGATACTTGGCACGAACATAATGTAGAATTGTTGTGGATTTATGATGCGTCAGAATTGTTTATTTGTGAAGTAGTGTTTAGCATAAAACCCTGAAACTCCACTGAAACTCAAGTGCAATGCGGAAGAGGGTCGTGTTCAATAGTTTAGATAAAGATGAATACTGATAAATCAAACAAATCGTAAAACCTGAAAGTGATTCAACTATAATTATATGTTGTTAATGAGCTTTTATTTGTATTCAAATGATCTATAATAGTACTTTCCATGAAAATATCACTTGAGATTTTATTAAAACCTTATTTTGTTAAAAGATTCGGGAGTCAAAAATTCCTTCCTTGGTAATTGTGGCTAAACAAAGAGTAATACTAGTAGAATTAATATCTGATAGAAAAGCGTAAAACAGTAGTGATGTCTGAGACACTAGCTTCACTGCGTAACTCAGTGATACCTCTCAGTCTAATTATATATATCAAGAAGAGAACATTTATATTTGATACAAATTGAAGATTGCATTGAAATTCAAATTTTTCAACATGGCAGAACTATCATGCTTTTTTATACAAGAAAAATGCTTTGCAGTTTTTCTCATGACACTAATTGCACAATTCAATTCAATGTTGTCAGTTCGATGTAATTCATCAAGTTTGAAGCAATTAATCTGAGTAGCTCGAAAGACTCCTCTGAGATGGCAGAGTGCATACCAAGACTCGAATTCGGATATAGTTTCAACGTAAACGAATATTTTGTTTTATTAGTACGATATTTTTATGTAACTAAACAGACGAGCAGATAACTATCTGTTTTTTCCAGAATATGTTGTTAAAAGATAAAAGTCAAGATAAATTGGGAGCTTAAATACTTTTCAAGAAAAGCGTAAAAATAGCATACATACTTCATAGCCTGAGATCTAATAAATTAGCGCTTGTATACTGCACTTTTATACTCTTAGTAAGTTCACTCAATAGTCTTAAAAATATTACGCATTAATTCATTCAGCAATCTG
Source organism: Gryllus bimaculatus (assembly GCA_017312745.1). Lineage (NCBI taxonomy): Eukaryota > Metazoa > Arthropoda > Insecta > Orthoptera > Gryllidae > Gryllus > Gryllus bimaculatus. The sequence goes on from BOPP01000036.1 coordinate 3,449,955, forward strand.
CTCACGCTAGGAAGAAATTAATCTTTACTAGAGCAGTCATGATTTGATTAACGAAAATTTGGAAGACAGTATCATGGTCAACTACCCCGTTTGAACAACCTGAAACGTATCAATTTGTTTCGCAAGATCGCTAATTATGTGCTTTTACACATTTATTCAAGTCTTTGAGGCTTTTCAACTCTTTCGATTCGATCCGAGAAGCGAAATGAGCAACCACGTTTTCCCATGAGTCTTCCGTTGTGTTATACGCCCGCTGCATCGCGCCGCAGATTCCAACGGCGATATTTTTCTCTTGCTTCCCGAAAGAACGGCTCGCAATCGACCGAAAGGTTATACGATCCTGTCTCCATCCAATCTCCGAAAGTACATTTTCGAAACTCCATCCTCTACGTGGTCGCCAGCCTAGGCTCTCATATGACAGTCGAAAACCATGCGAGGGGCGCGCGTACACACACACACACGCGCATACTCGCACGTGGCTGTGGAACGAGCGACCATAACCGCATACCAGTCTGAGGTCGTCGTTGTGGATTGGACACGCACAGGGCCTGGGTGCACGCCTTGCTACGGCCACGGTCGTAACGTCGTGTTACGACGCAGCAGGCGGGAGGGCCCTCCAGGGCTGCTACCTTAAGAGCACGCTCGGCTGTGGGGTCACCGCCCGAAAAGAAAAGTAATTTCTTTTAAAGAGGGTAGTTGTTTTTGATAGGTAAATGGGTATGTAGAGTGCTCGTGGAGTGCAAAATGCGGATACTACTTTCTTCAGAAAACAAAAGAAAAGAAGGAAATGTATAATATTAGTTATCTACAGTATACATTTTAAAGAATTGTCATTCTGAACGGGAATCTAACTCGGGTCTCCTTGTTTTCTTTCAGTTGATCTTTTGAGACGTCATTGGAGTTTGATAGGCCTGCTATTTGATACTAATTATGACCTTATAGTAAAGACAATTACATTGGAACTGTTGCCAAAGTAAATTTCTTCCATGGCCAAATTTAGGTGCAATAGATGTATATTGATAATTCAAATTATTCAAGGAATTGTCACCCTGAACGGAAATGGAACCGGATCTTCTTGTTTATGCATGTTAACGAATCATATAACTGGGGGTGACAATCACAACAACAGTTCTACAAGAGTTGGGTATTCTTCCATTTAATTAATATACAGCCTAAACAGATGGGATTTCAACACACAACATCACTGCCTTCGCTTACGGTTTGACGTCAGCATGAGTTACCTGCAAACTTCGTCGGAAATTAGTGACAATTTTAGGTATTGAATAATCGGCTTTAAAAATTAGCGTGAACTAATGCGATTGCAAACATTTTAGCTTTTATATTCCAATTTTAGGACGAGTGATACATCCAATGTAGAGAAAACTTGAAACTAAAATATATAAAAAATTAAAATAAATATGCTTCTAATTTTAATATTTCATAAACCAAAATTTACAGAAAATACTAGTAAAATTTACAGGTTGCAATTTTTCAGGGCCAAATAAGCACACCAGCGTGTTTCTCACAATATTAGCAGTAAATCAATGCTTTAATGCTTTGGCTTCAGAGGCTTACATCCCCATAGAAGCTCTTTTTTCTTGGGAGATCATTTGCGAACCACTGCAATTCTGACGGCCGGCTGGTGAGGTAGTATGCACCTCAGTTCTAAATGTAGCATCCTGGAATAACAGTTGCACTGCAGAATGTTAAATCAGAATTACACAAAACTGTTTTGAGGATGCAGAAAAAACTGACCACGGAAGGGCCTAGTAAATAAACTAGGAATAGACTTGCGAAGCATTTGTAGTAGGTGATATACGAATAAACGTAATGTATTATGCCAAGTGAGAAAGAAAGATGCAAATTATCCGAAATGTTTTGAAAAGAGATTACAGTGCAGTATAGGGAGGTGTGTTGGGAAGGACAAGAAAACGAATGAAGATTTGTGGAGGATTGTTGAAATAAGAGAATAAGAGAAAAGAGAATAATCAAGTGACTAAGGGACAGGAAGACAATTTGGATTGTATGTGTTTTAAGGAGAGACTGTATTTAGAAAGGTATAAGGGAAGAGCAGAAAGAGAAATGAAGAGATAAAATAGAACATGGTTGGAATGCTAAAGGGCATACAAACGGGAGACGGCTACGTCGAAGAGGACTCAACACCAACTACAGCGGAGGAAACAAGTCCATTGAAACCAGATCTTAGGATTTACGAGGAGATGAAGAAGCGAAAACCTACCTCGCGAAAGGTAAAAAGAGTCCGAAGGGGGCTCGAAGTGGGGTCCAAAGGCGCAGAGGGCAGATGGGTCTGGGATCGAGTCGCGTTTGGGGCATAGATATTTCCTTCGTGTTGTGGAGGTGTGGTTTGCTTCGCATACCATCACGAATCCTGACTAATTGAACCATCATGTCAAAGAAAGTTTCTCTTGCATCATCACCATTCACTTCTCATTATTCATGGTATGGAAGGCTACAGCAAATCCCTACCGTGCTCATCAACCACAAAAAGATACCTCATACAGGAGTAAGCTTTCTCCACCGTTTATTATTAATAATAATACCGCATTCGAGAATTATAGTTACGTAACTAATTATTTGATCTGAAAATAATGTTTCGAAATAATATAACAAACGGAAGAAACGCAATTAACGATGTCAATTCAAGGAAAAAATTGAGATGTTCTTTATCTTTCGTGCATGAGGCAGCATTAAGTGTCGTTCATGAAAATAACAAGGATAATGATAATGCATAAAACGCAAATTTGTATACATAGGTAACCATTGACAAGGAAATACTGTGACACACAAATCATGCTAAACACTATACAATAACATACAATAGGATAGTAATAAGTCAATCAACATTTAAACCATACAAAGTAATGCGTTTGTAGTATATTAATGTAATATTTTAATTTATTTTAAATTAAAATTATACAGATGGTTGAAATATTTTTATGATCTGAATGAAATAAAAAACTTTCTAATATAATCCCTACTGTCCATTTAATCCGTTAGTATAATGAGTATTACTAGTAATATAAAGTAGTTTATAGACCAATAAACTGACGCAGATGGAATGTTTGATTCTCTTGCATAGCAAAACAATATTATTCTCCTTTTAAACGAAAGATTCCTGGTTCGTTTCTTAGTAGGGTAAAATATCGGACTATACCACTATCAAAAACAAAATTATATGTGATATTTATATACCCCATATATCTTGTTATTAATTTTCAAAACCTATTATTAAATACCTTACGACTTTCAGAACAGATGACTGCGGCGGCCTTAACTCGAAAATTGATTAGAGTTTCGTCATTGTGATTTCCTTCAGGCGACACAACTCACAATCACCTCCGATAAAATCAATATCACCATAATCACAATCAAGATAATCTAAGTTGAGAAACTCACCCTCCCCCCCCTAGCTACATGACTGTCCGGGAGACGCCTCGTCATTGGCACAGAATGGTGGCCGAAACTTTCGCGCCTGTGTCTAGGACCAGGCGATTCCCGAATAGCCAAGTAGTTACTGACTCCGGCCATGGAAGCATATTCCCTCCGCACCTATTCCACCCAACCCCGCCCCCCTCGTCCCACCAACCCCGCCCTGCCCCCGGCTGGCCACCTCTCCGCCCCGCCCCCTTCCCAACCCCCCCGTCTCCGCCACGCTTCCGCCACTTCCGCCCCGCTCCCGCCACACCACCACCCGGCCCCCGCTTCGCCTCCACGTGGTCATCCACGCCACGTGCGTAAAAGCGCGGCTCGTAACGGCGCTGCGTCGTCGCGGTGTCTCGCGCGCGTCTTGGCGTGACGACGCGGCCGGCCGTCGCGGCGCCCGCGCCGCCACGCCCACCCGGTGCACGCGCGGCGCTCCTCATCTGCTGAGTGCGCTTTTACGTCGCCCGGGGCGTTACTGCCGACCCGGAATGCGAGCGCCCTCCGCGGGGCGACCTGTGGGCGGCCCCGTTGCACGCCGCGCGCGCTCCGTGCGGTGGAGGTACCAAAAATACATTGCGGGTCGCTTGATTAAAATTAATTGTACTTAATTTTTTCTAGTGTCATACTATGTGCTGCCGTGTTTTGGTCTATCGCCCAGTTTTGCATAGTGATACGACATTAGGGTCGTTTTGCGATCAAGCTCGACCTCTCAATCTCACTCATTTACGTTCGCTACTCATCGGCTTATGCGTCCCTCACTCATTCCGTTCATCATTCATTTCGTTTAGGAGAAATCTTGCGTGCCTCGCAGAACAGCAGTGGGAAGGTAAAAAAAAGGAACGAGGTAGTTCCACTCATCGCTAAGATGAAATTCCACCGGGAACTGATCGTAACAAATCACGGGGACAACCCATCAGAAAACTGCAAGAATTGGGCAGTATCAACAATACCTCTCAGGACACCTAGTTGTTCTTGGTATTACAAATCTTCTAAATGAAAAACTGTTTAGTGCCTTATATTTACGCAGATATCCACAGAAGTCCACGATACCCCGTGAGAAGTCGATTCCTGCAGGAGAGTATTGTTAAACTGACAGTAAGCTAGCCGCTAGCTTGGAATTTTGTATTACAACCAGGTGAATGATCCAAACTATTCAGTGACCAACTTACAAACATCTCCTGCGATGTCCAGGCTTCCAAAATAGTATTGTGGAATCCTGAGCTGAGAGCAATTGTCTTGCGATTTAGTTAGGCAAAGATGAGAAAACCACGACAGAAACAAATATATACTTCAACAATGGTATGAGCTTCTGCCATTCCACTAGAATTTACATGCAATACAACTAAGTCTCGAGCAGAATTGTACATGTCGGAGCTGGACCAAGGCTACACTTGTCCCCCTGACAATTATTACACCTACCTCATTGGCCCACGAGAAACAGAGCATTTCCAAAATGCAGCAGACTTCCGCACATTGACAATTTTTCATCCCATCCACCTTCATAAGCCATTCGTCTTGTCTGTCCATTCCATTCCACCGCTTCCCATACCTCCCACATTCTTCGCCATTCATTCTTTCTCGCAACGCGCACCCCTTCATACTTACACGTCCTCCTTCTCCCTTATGCAATTTCGCTCGCCAGTATATGAGTGGGCGAGCGCGCGGGCTACGGAGCCACGGAATGCGGGGAAGTATGCGAAGGCGGCGGCGGCGGCGGCGGCGGCGCGGCGGCGGCGGCGGCGGCGGCTGCGGCGGCGCGGCGTCGCGGGCGGCGGCGGCGCGGCGGCGGCGCGGCGTGGCGGTGGCGGTGCGGTGGCGGTGGCGTGGCGGGGGCGGTGGCACGTGGCGGGGGCGGGGCGGGGCGTCGGCGGGCGCAACGAGCGAACGCCAGCTTGAGGGAGCGAGTCAGAAGCGAAGCATGAATACTTCGAAAATTGCGGCTCCACAAACCGCCCGTAGTGCACACCCTTTCCAGGTCTCTGTACTTCATCGAGACAGCTTCATGGGAATAGAAGTGCCACACGGGCACGGGGGAAAATATTGGGGAGAACATGTACGTCTCGCCAATATTTTCCTGATCATATATCCGATACACCGCATCCCAATTTTATTTATTTTTACTCAAGGCACAGTAAACAAATTTTATGACGATATTTATTTGTTATATAACAAAGATAAAGGATAATTTGGAAGACAAAAATATATTTTCCTTTTTAGAAAAAATGCATTGAAAAAGAAAACTGAGCGCTACAATTCGCGCTCTCCCCGCGAGCCTGCATTTACATATCAAACGGAAAGGCAGTCTAAGCACAAGTTCTAAGTTTATTGTGAAAATATTTTACATTAACTCATATCTTTTGCATAACTCAATTTTTTAATGTACAAGTGCACCTAGTTAACTTCAATAATTCATTAAAGAAACTGCCCTGGCCTTAATTAAAATTCCCCGGAAGAACTAGCATTCCAATGATTTACTTCCTATTTCATTTCCATTTTAATACTTACCCTATACTTCTTCTCAAATTATCCGCGTCAATGTAATTGTTCGCAAAATGTACGCGTCTTCTTTTCAAATTGTCCGAGCACTTGCAATAAAAAATAGAAGTTAAAATATGAATTTTGATAACATAAGCAGATATTTATTGGCTCTCGTGATTTGTAAGTTCACCTAATTCTTGAACATTACATATCTACACTACGAAAACATAAATATGCCTTCAAATATTCGCGATTCCCCCCCCTCCAAGTGCTCTTCGGTTCTTTATGGAGGCTGTGATTTTAAGACACAGAAATGCAATAGGACGTGCAATTGTCACTAAAAATTATCTTGTAGTATATCTAAGTATTAGTTATATTAAGTGTATATTAATATAAACGTTGGATTTTGTTGTTGTACGTAGTTTCATTTTCTGACAAGTGTTGAACGATGCGCATGGACGAGGTTATTAGTGCTACTGTGATCTGCACGCTAATTTATGGTTTCTATACTTCAATTTATTTATAGTGTCCTTTGACAGTTCATCACCTGTTACGTTGTAATCCAATCGAAGGTTTAAACGTCACTACAGTGACGTTCAACCTCTCCATTGGATGACATCGTAACATTTGATTTACATCAACAGATTCTCTGTTTCAATCGAAGTATAACGCCAATCACAATGCTAGTTATGCTTTGCATATATTACTGACCACGAATGGGACAGTGAAGACATCCGATTTTCGTTGAGCTAATTTACATGTTGAAGGTGTGCTGAATGCTATAAAGAAATGGTAAAAACACTATTTCAATGTAACCACCCGATGAAACCAAATATTATTTCGAAGTAAAACATTCTTACAGGAACTAGGAACTCTAGAATCTCCTTATCATTTCAATTGGATTTCTTTCAGGTTCAAGAAGATATTATCAAAATTTAATGACAACAAACCAGCTCATCCCGCCAGTCGAATGTGACACCTCTATCATCGTCTCTGTTGATTTCGATTTGAATTTGTCGTCGGAATTGGCTGCGTTGACGGTTTCTTGCTCTAATCTCTACCATCCTGTTACCACCCTGTCACCTCATTGGAGAGGCAATTACGTCGTACATATTGGTCACACAATGTTTCCATTGTGTAATCATGTTCCAGTGTAAAAAAAATGCATTTTAATGATTAAATGAATGAAAAGAATTGTCACCCCGCCGGAAAACGAATCCCGGTCTTCTGGCTGGGCCACGCTGCTCTAATCACGGAACTACCGAGACTAATTCACTGAAAGATTTTCAAGCTTGATATATTGTCCGATAGGTGAGATTCAATTGTCACAACCCTGTCACCTTAATGGACAAAGAATATCGGTGCGATTTCCCTTTTCCCCACGTCTCAAACCATAATTGATCTGTTATTATTCACATATCTTCACAAACACATCCATACAAATATCATTCACATATTTCCAGTTACAGCCAAAAGGCTTCCTAAGTGGTATCAAATAAAGAATAAATAGATCGTTCACACGTTGTGACACGTTGAAAGATGAAGTGCCCGGATTGGTTATTAAGACGGGCTCAGCCGGGAATAAAAATTTCATCGCATGCGTAGTAGAAGTATTTTTTATTCGCGATTCAGCTGTAATGATATTTTCATGGTTTTATTTATGCATATGAGTGGTCCGTATTGTATAACTACTTCTAACAAACAGTATTTCCCGGCCAAAAACGTTTGTGAAAATCTAGTATAGAAAACATAACATTTAGCCAACGAATCTACGAACAAAGGCAACATTTTCGCACGGCACCGCACGTGAACCAGCATGTCGTTCCATGAAGCAACCCATAAAGGTTGGCTCCCATCGGCCCTCCCCGAGCGGTGCTCTGCTACTGACCGCAAGACACACTGCACCAACTGGGGTTCCACCGACGGCCGGCTCCAACGCGCGAAAGCCAATCAAAACAGCGCATGAAAACACTGCAGGTATGAATATTCATGGCGCATTATAGTTTACGTTACAAAATGTGTCGTTATATCTGCATTTTGCAATTACGTTATTAGCATTTGTACAATTCTGCTGGTCATGAGGGACAAGACGGTGTGTCCGGGGCGCGTTGAATATTTATACGCAACTCGCCCACTCGGACGCAGGCGTTTGGTCGTAGTGTGTGTGTGTGAGTGTGCATGAGTACGTAACGCTGTATTCAGTTGGCATAGAGTTCAACAGAGTACACCAAATGCACTTTGCCCTATGCGAGTTTTGTTTTTGTGTCTATTGCAGATACGTAGATGTAGAAAGTAAATAAATACGAAAATTTTACAGTTATTAGTATAAAACCTCCATTCCAAGTATGCAGAGTACTTAAAAAAACAATCACAAAGAAGACTATACGTAGAGTTACAGTAGATTTTATTTGAGCGACCAGTCGGTTTTACCTTGTGACAGTTACATGCAATGACTACTCGTAAAAATAAAAGTACAGTACAATATTAATAAAAATAATAATGAAATAAATTGTAATGCAAGAACAACTGACAATTGACATAAAAATTTAATTTATCTACCTATCGCTCAGAACTACCCAGGCTCTGTAGGGTTCTAAACTGGTAGAGTTTATGCGAGGAATGTGTGCTCTTGTCTGAAGTCCCAGAGGGAGAAAGGTACAGTGAATGCCTAAAAAATATCGACTTTCTAGCGTTTTGACAGGCAGTCTCACCACAAATCAGCTCACATTCACATTTCGTATAAAAAAAACAAACAATAAAGCAAGGAAACAAATTAATTACGAAGGCAAACTACATTTCTGAACGATTAGAATTTATAGCTCGCATTGGTATTTTCCGACCAGTGTCCTAACCAATGTTTTCTAACCAACAAGAAAATGCGTAGATGACAATATTTCTACAAATAGTTTCAGTTTGCTTATTGGTCTCCAACTTCGAACTTCTTATTAATAATAATTAAATTCAACAACGGATCCGATGATGAAGGCCAACGTCCTTTGAAATGTTGATCTGTGTAAATGTAAAGAAATGAGAAAAATTTAATAAAAATTGTCATTCATATCTTAACAAATTTCATTTTCTTGTACATCTACCTTTAAATCAAAGGACGTAATCTTCCCAGAAATTAAATACAATGTGTTTTCAGTGAGGAAACGGAAGAATTTCGAAAAAAACAAACAACTCAGGCCAGAAGGAACTACCCGCGTGCTTTCTGTGACGCATCGCGTCGCGACTAGTAGGCCTTATGGCGAAGATATCTATACTAGGGTGTCTTTACTGCGATTCCAGTACCTACACATTATTTGAATGGATGAGCGATTTTATGAATAGACTAGTTGACTGCAGTACGAGTAGAATAAACGCTGTTGATTCATACCACCCAAAATGGTTCTCAAAAAAGTAGCACATCACAACAACAAATAAAATACTTTCGTAAAGCATTGCAATAAATGTAAAAAAATAACAAAAAGAGGGCAACAACTTTTACATTCCATGAATATAAAAAATAACGCAAATGCGTTAATAGCAAATACTATGTAATGGTGTAATGGTGACCTCTTCCTTTGAATGTCGCTCTCGTCTGTTCGCTGTGACGTAAGCAGCGGCGGCGTACTGACTATGAACATTTAGTCTGTACGCGTAGCATGGAGATAAGCGGAATACCACAATAAAATATTTGCCCTTTACGGTCAAAAAAATGAAGCTGTTTAACCATTTTTGGATTTTCCTTTGCATCCTGGGTATCTGACAGACGCCTCTCACGTGGCCGGAGGCTGCAAAGCTTTTTCAATTTATGCATGTATTAGTAACATAGACGATATGAATAATTATGCTGGAATGAGAGAAAGGGGAAATGTAAGACACCTGTCGCATACCCACAACACCCGCCCATTTCACATGGGTCGACTAGGAGTGTGTCCAGTTACCTGTGGCGTAACAGATGCGGTACTCTAACAGTTGCCTTATCGGAATGTTTTCACCCAAGATCGCGGGTTCAAATTCCGACCGAAGCCGTACGCCTGCCTTCGGAGAGGAAGTAAAACGAGCTATCCCTTGTTGTAGATTTCCTACAATCTCTACCATAAAAGGAGCCTCTGAATTAAATAACTCTTGTCGCTCGGATGATACCTTCTTTCTTTGCTATGCAGATGGCGATAGGAATGTAGTGAAATTTGCGATTCCCTGTAACCCATTCTACCATCACCAACCAAAGCAAGATAATGTAATTAACAAACAAAAAAACAGGAGATCAATTCTAAAATGTAAATAGTGGATAAAATGTTGTGTATATTAAATTGATTTCTGATACCATCACGTATAAAGCCTTGTCACTGATCAGTGAATACAAATAAAATTTAAATAATAAAAACTTGCGTGGTCAGGCGAAAGAGTTGGCATTATAGCCACGTAACATAAGGCTTAAGAAATTGAATTGAATTGAAATTAATTGAACCCTGGTATAGAAGGTGGGAGCACCGGCAGTTAGGCAACGGGTCCCTCCACACCGTGCGCTGTCGGTATTACACCGAATCCCGACTGCGCGCGCTCCACTGCGTTGTAACGCAGCGCGCGTTGCCCGGGATGTGGATGCGGAGTGGCGGCAACCACGCGGCTATGCGTCATGCCGATAGCCGTAATGCCTGTTTAATATTTCACCAATCGCTTTTCCCTGCCGGCACTACTTTATTACAAAAATATATATCTTTACAAATTCCGTTACATCGATATCAGTGCTTGAACCGGTCGCTCGACGGAACGGCCCACAATTCGTTTCCATTACACGGAGTAAAAATTGAAAGTAGTCGCGATATAAAAAATGCACGCGCGCGATCGCGCGCCCTTCGTCGCCGGTCGCCGGCTGCGCGCTGCTCATTCTGTTGGATTAAACAGAAATTCGAACGGACAAGGCAAACGATGGAGACGCGGCGGGGTGGACAGAGAGAGGGATCGAGGGAAAGAGAAAGAGAGAGAGAGTGAGAGGGAGAGAGAAAGAGAGAGAGTGAGTGAGAGAGAGAAGGAGATTGAATGAGTGAGTGAGAGAGAGACAAATGAGTGATTTCGGGAGTAACAATATGAAGAGACAGAACGCCCGAATGCAGCAATCCTTGCTGGGCACTTTGAATTAGTTTCAATGCAATCGGAAATAATGGAATGAATTAGTAATTTGTTATTGCCTTGGGCGATTTTTAAACAAAGCTTTCATAATGGATCTTTATTATTCAATACGATTGTCTGCAAATGATTGAAAAGGTTAATAACTTCTAAATTCAAATAAAATAAATGAATGTCAAAAAGTCATAGTTGAGGCAATTTATTGCAATAACAATACGTTGCAATGAGGTATTTGACTTCATGTTTTTCATAACACCAGTTGCATAATTACATCTTCATTATTACACTTCTAATTTATATGAAATTGTTAAAATCTTTTACTAATTTTATTTCATTAATTCTAACAGTGAATCCTAAATACATATTATTGTAATGTTTTACAGTTTTCTAATCAAGACATACTTGAGTGAATATAATAATAATAATCATAATAACAATAATAACAATATTAATATTAATATTAATAATAATAATAATAATAATGTTAGGCCTGGTGAAACACTTCCTCGGTTAAGCAGTCACCTTTATTAACGGTCATTCATTCATTCATTGAATCGACTGATATTCCTACAAGATACGGGTTACACATTACTCAGCCGTACACCTACCCAGCCATCAGTAGCCAGTCTCATTTCGTACATTAATCTGTATTATAACGTCACGAATGTATACGATGTGGCTTAAGCGATGAAGGAACAGAAAAATAACAGAAAATATAATTTGTGATTGTAAAATATGAAGACAGCAATACTCGTAAGAAAATGTGAAAATGCTTAAGACCTGTAAAAGGCGTGCACTACAAATGTTATTGATCGAAAGGACTAAAAATATCAAGTATATAATGATTACAAATGCCTTTGTTAGGAGCCTCTATGTTTTCCTAGATATAGGATGACAATGGTTGTTTGCATGTAATGCACTGCAATATATATTGTACGATGGTGATTATGAGGGATGAATGATAGTGAGGAATAATAGATATTGATATATCAATGGATGTTATGAAAGGATACGCGGTGATATGAGGAACAAACCAAGCCACAACCACCTGTGAAAACCCTCATGCCTTGCGCGGTACTCGAACCCTCAGCTGTCAAACCCGCGTACTTGAACGCCTGTCTCATCCCCCGAGCCAGAGAGGCCGGCGGTATAAAGCAGAAGCCGAGAGAAAAGCCGGAGAACGAATGACCGCCGAGGGCAGAGAGAAATATTGAAAGCCTCGAAGTGGCGACAGAGGGGGAGCAAGGGACGATACCCCGCGCAGCGGCGTTTCGCTGGAGCACAAACATTAATCAGGATCAGCCTCCAAAGTATTCCACGTTTTTCGTGTTTGCATATTTGGGATTAGCGTCGAGTAGATATTCATGTAACGCGATATCAGCACCGCGCGGCTGGCGTCTTTCTGAGTAACACAGAAATCACTCTGCCAGACGTTACAATGGTAGAGAACGCGGAACCACAACGTTCATTGTGCCGACGCTGTATGACGTGCTCAAGACAATAGAACAGGAAGAAACGGGACTCACACGCACAACGGGGCGCGGAATCTGAGATCATAAAAGGGAAGAGATCACTTGAATTGCAGGCCATATTAGGTGGCGGAAAAACATTTGTATCGTTGCAAGTCATTTGAACAACGTGGACTTCAGGTTGTTAGTAACCAATGAAAGGAACTGTGATCTTTTAATCATTAGTCGTCTAAAGCAAAAACAAAGACCAAAAATATTCGTAATTAAGCACATGTACCGAAATTATTGAGTCAATCCATTTTGTCTCTTTAAACTCGAATAAAAAGAGAACTTATTTAAAATTATGAAAGATGTTTAAATTATTCCAGAAAAATATTATTTTCAACTTCTCATCAAATAATACTTGATGTCATTTGTGCCGATTTTATTAATTAAAATAAGATTATAAATTTATTTAATAAATGTTAATAAAAATAAGGTTCAAAATAATATCACTAATCAATACGTGTCCACAAATAATGATTGTAGAGGTGTAGAAAATAGAATAGAATAGAGGTGAAGAAATCAGAAAGAAATAGACGAGCTATGAACCTTACACCGACAGGCAATGAGCATGGTAACTTTCTCGGCTTAGAGGCTCGCTAGCCAGCTCGAATTCTGCCCTGAGATTATTTATTGTGACATGGTGTACCCAACCATCACGTGTTTCATCCCAGTTTCCAGGATATACATATTCCTTCTCCCATTATCGAAAATATGTAGACAGGATGAACCAACACAGAATCTTGGCATTAGAAGTTACGGGAAAAACTTGCTGAGATGGACTTATTTTCTCTGGCAGCTAGGAGGGGGAGGTGCCATCCCGGCGAACTAGTGAAACGTGGAAGTGCGATGGGATGGTGAGTGTCGGGACCTCTCGGACAAGGGAAATTAGTTGGGAAGAGTGTCGACTAAGAAAAAAAGAGCAAATAAGCAAAAGAAAAATATAAAGATACTGTATATACAGAAGTAATTTATTTAATTTGAGATATCAGTATCATATACTAATAATACGACAAATACACAAATAAATGTTTTCCGAAATGTTCCCTCAAATTGCTTTTAACATGGAATTTACAATTTTGATCGGTGACTAGAAACGGGAGGGAGTTGAGTATTTAATGCGTAACAGAGCAAACAGCGAAATGAGAAGGGTGATACCGGATTCCAAAGGACTATTTTAAATGATTACAAACCGTCGTGACGAGGAAAAAGTACACCACCATAAGAATTTCTTACGGAGGGATAACAAACTTGAATAACATATGAAATATTGAAGCAAGTAGAGTTGGATAATGGCGTCTAACAACGTTTTATTTTAGAAATTTTCAGCAATAAAACTAAGTCGATATTATCCACATGTTGCCTTTGGCCTAATAATTGTCAATAAAACTTTCAACGTTAATCAAAATTCAAAGTGAGAAGTATTTATCACAATGCGAGTCACGAAAGCGCATTACATGGTAGTGGTATTCTATTAGTTACAGTGAAAACAACTTTGTGTCTTCTACAATTCGTTTACACGTAGGAGCAATTACATTATAAATTTGTATAGACCCTCTGGCTCTGGTAAAATAGAGGCTCTCATTTTGAATCCTAATCCAAAATAGTAGGTTCCAATGCGACTGAAATCGATTGGGTTTTACAGTGCGTTATTTCGACTACTAGCCAGTCCGCTTTTAAATTGCATTCTGAAAAAATAGCTGAAACTCCACTTTCACGATCCCGATAAAATAAAATCCTCCGATTAATCAGAAACACTGCTTGATGGGTTAGCTTAGGGCCTGCATTACATGTGTGTCTGCGTCGATTCTGACCGGTAGATCCTAACTTTGAGTTCCGACGGTGGCAAATTTTTGAAAATAGCTAAAAACGAGCTAGGTAGTTTTCAGGCGTAGATCCATAACTAGGTCGAATTTAGGCGATGTCAATGAGAATGCTAGAGGCCAGCTGTCCTGATCGGTAGTTTCCTATGGTTTCTCCAATCAACATCAGGTGAGTGCCGGATCAGTACCCTAGCAAAAAGGACACTGGCCATGCGCGATGTTTCCTTCCTGTTCCTTTTTCTACCCTGTCCCCTCACACACACACACGTACGCTGACGTGCACTACACTACCACATTTGCCGGGGGACCAATCAGCCTCCTCCTCCTCCCAGGTTAAAAAATTCACTACACCGAACGGACTAATGACCTCAGAAGATGACCTGTCCAAAAACACTTATGATGAATTGAGTTGGGCGACGAAGGTGGCAGCGGATCATAGTGTCGAAATGAAACGTCAAAATCAGCGCCCCTCGAAACGAGAATGGCAATTTATTTTACAGAAACAACATTCCCAGGACCTTTTGACGAAAAAACGGAGGATTCCATCGAGATGCAAAACCTGCCTTCAGACAGATGGCTCTGCACATCAGAGACGCAAGTCAATTAATAGTGAGAGAAGTTATGCGGGGCGTCCTTTTTTATTAAACTAATAATCAAATAGATAAAGTAAAAGAGACATTAACTCTCTCAAATACCATGAATATTAATACAACAGTAAATTTTCTCGCTGTTTTTTTTATCTCAGCCATTATTTATTTTATCTGTAATTTATTGACTTTTGTACGTATGATGTAGCTGGAAACGGAATTACCCCTCGAAGTGAGCCAATTTAAAATGAAAAAGTAGTATTTTGTAGATTATGCCATTCAAAGTACAGCAGGCGTACATGCAACTCGCAACTCCCGTTATTCTGCGATAGCGTTTCCACTTCCCTGAAATCGAAAGTGTTGCATTATAAGACTCCGTTTGTTTATCAGACTATAGTGTACCCAATGAGACCATTTTGGACTTTCTATAATATGATTGGAGATTTAATTCCTCTGGATAACTTAGTGAGTAGCATCGTTGACAAAAACGATGTTAAATATCGAAATTAATTACCCCGCGTTAAATTAATAAATCGACTATTTGATATCTTACGAAATTTAATTGCTTAGGTCTATGTTTCTCTGCTTGTTAACAATCGAGCACTGTTACAATATTAAATTAACAATATTACATTGTTTACCAAGTAGTGTGAGCCTATTATTGATGCAATAGACACTCCAGGTTTTGACCATTTGAAGTAGAGTTCCACTATCAAGCACTTTTGCCTTTAAAATATAAGTTATTTAAATAAAAAAAGTGCAGAATGTAACAAACGGGTTCAACGCATCTCTACTGCAGTTATATTATTATGCATTTTTATGCGCAATTAAATGTATCATTTAATAAAATTTGTAATATTGATATCGCCAAATTGTAATTCAAACTTACTTAATAAAGCAATAATTAACAATGAAAATTAAAATACTGCAATATTAAGAAACTGACAAAATATTTAACGTTTAATAAGATTCTCGATTACTAAACATTTATTTTGTTTGAAACATTTAAACTTTTAGTCAGAGTAACGAAAAAAGCATTTTGAGGAAGCTCCTGAGTACTTGGGACCTCTCGGCTGTAGTTCGTTCAGAACATTCTTAAACTGGGTCCGGTTCTCCGCATACAACTCCACAAATTCAACTCGAGCAATCGCAAACACAGGCGCTAGAATTCCGCAGTGGGGTAGCCCTGATGTAGAGAACAACGGTGTTGACGACGAGATGGCAAGACAGCACAACGTAAAACATAGGCGTGCCCACGAGCAGATGACGCTAGAAACTCGCTCAAGAATATTCTCCTGCGTTTTCCTTTTCCCTATGGGCCTCAGAATTGTGGCAGCCATTTTATGATTTATTTCCTATGTTTGTCATGAGCTGTACATTCTGCACAGCAAACTTTCTCTTTGGATCCCAAACCACCTGTAAAGTTTCTATGTACTTACTGGTCTTCCAGCAGTATTTTACCAAATGATCTCCCATCCATGTTTAACAACTGATCACATCACTTACATCAATCATCACGTTTTCCTTCTGACGCGGCTGAATTCCACAATTGGCTTATTTCTGAATTGTTTCCTTAGATAACCATTCCTAATAACATATTTCCTAGTAATAATAATTTTTCGTAATATTTTCATATTGGCAGTATCCATTTTTATCTCAGGTTTTCCCCCTACAGAACAAGTGATTATAAGAATAACCATCATTAAATCCTCATTTTTGTCTCTACGTGTCTCTAAATATTGTCATTTCTTGATATTCTGCATTTAAAATTTGCTCTCAAATTTCTGCTAATAAGAAACCAGAACTTATATATGTGTTTTCGTAATTCGGAAAAGTATCGCATTTTGTATTTTCTATTTACAGTATACACAGCGTATTGGAGATTTATGTCCATTGTTTTAGATGATGATGTGTCACAGTCAAGTGATTGGTAAAGCAGGTGAAATCGATGGAGCATTCTCTATAAGTAGTCACATACATCAATCATTGATTAATTGACCTACGCAAATTGTACAAGTAAAAAGTACTAATTTAAGATCGCAATAAAAGACAAACACAAAAGAAAAAAACTACTTGAACCACTACAAGGATTAAAAACTCATCACTGGGGCTAGGTCCTTTGTCAGTGGGTGTCTCCTTCTCAATTGAATTACAATTGTAGGGGTTTTCTCTCTGGCGGACCGCACCGCACAGCAGCAAAAGCATGCGCCATTTAATGCAGTGAACCCCAGAAGGCGAGGACGTAGCGCGAGGGCGCCGTGAGGACGAAGAAATGAGATGAGCCGGCGAGGGCGGGGGCGGGGGCGGAAGAACGCGAAAGAATTCTCGCGACCCCAATCGATAGCTCCCGGCGGTGCCGCGGAATCCAGGGCGGCCTCGAAAGCGCGTTCCTTCGCGCGGAAGAGGGCGGGGCGGGGCGAGGTGAGGACGGGCCAGAGTGAGGAGAGGGAGGGGGAGGACAGGACTGGTTGGGATGGAGCGGACTGATATGGCGGGGTGACGGCAGGAAGAATGACGACAGTAGAGCGAGAACGGGGGGGGGAGGAGGAGGCAGCGAACAGTCGGGGCTGGTGATTGTGAGGATGGGGGGTGTGTGTGTAAGAGCGGGTAGCGAATAGATGGGACTGGGGATCGTGAGGACTGGGCGAGGAGAATGTAAAAGATGACGGGGGAGAGGACGGAGCAAAGAGAGAGAAGGGAGGGGTGAAGGACAGTAAGCGATACGGCGGGATGGAGGTGGCCTGAGTGGAATTCGAATTAAGATGGCCAGAGAGAGAAAGAGAGAGTAAAAGAGAAAGAGGGTGAGTAATTGAAGTCGCACTGTGGCAGGGGGAGGTAATGATTGCCGCCCAGTCACATGAAGGAATGGGGAAAGATACATCAACAAAATACCGATAATGAGGCTCTGAAAGAAGATAAGGAGTGGAAGAAGGAAAAAGAATGAATATAGGCGAAAATAGCACGTTTTTAAAGACAGAGTGAGGAGAAGGAAGTTGGAGGAACATCTGGAGAAGAGAGACACGTCCACAAGCTTTCCTAAATTATTTTTGAATGTGGAATAGATAACCATACGTTCATTGATAAATTTTGAGAAAAAATATGTAGATGACAACCATGTGAGATTTAAAATAAATGGTGCTAAAATAAAGAAATTCGCTTCAAAGATTAGACAGAGACATGAAAGACAAATATCACGAACAAAGGAGACAACATATCGAAAAAATGGAAAGCAAATCTGATCAATTCAGTTAATTAAATGAAGAGAGAATTAGTGATGATTTGCTGCTGAAAATATGTAGTTGAGATACTGACCAATGTTTTTCGTATGGAATGAAGAGAAGCGAAATGAGAACAACAACATCATGAGATGAACACGCTTCAAAGAAAAAATAATTGTCGCTAAACTGATAACTAACACCACGAATTTCCGACTCGAAGCTACGCTCGTTATCGAGATAGCCGCGATCTGGACGTGGAGATAAATGTAGCAGAACGGCAACGGCGCCAGGGTCGAGGACAGTAAAGGACGGCGGCCAAAGCATTTGGTGCAGAACCACCTATATTAAAACACTTCTGTGATCTCCTACCCCTGCTCCGCCTCATTCCTCACAGCGCCCATCCTCGCTGTCTCCGGGTGACGTCAAAGGCGACCACAGATGGCCCTCTCCGAACTCTCCTTCTCCACGATGCGATATAAGCATTGGTGCCGTGTCGTCTCTCAGTGGATCTTGTAACCGGACCTTTGAGGAGTAACGGGGAATGATACAAGGGGGGATGGAAATAAAAAGCTGTTTCAAAATCATGTTTGCTCAGTCAATATAAGTGGAATTTAAACAGAAATTAGTTAAGGATGATTTTAATTAATAATCTTATGATGGTTTTACAAGGCGAATTACTTCAACGGACAGTGTGTTGTAAAGAGCTATATTGAAACACAGTTTTAAGGTAAATGCTGCAAGTACTTGATTAAAGTAAAAGAGATGGTAAATTGTTTGTTCGAAGGTAGTCGTGCAAATTTACATCGATTCCCCATACGTTACATGAAGTTTACGTTTTTGGGCCTAGTTTTAAGACGCGTTCCACTACTTTCAACGCGGTGAGGTCCGTACTTCAAAGAAAATTATTCGAGTTAATTTTTTTAACATGCGATGCAGACATTCTAATATCACTTTCTTCCGTTTGAGCTCTAATTTCCATAACTAAATAATAGTATTTCAGTATTTCTTTATTTTTTTCATTTTCTTTTATCCATCTTCTCATTTTTATCATTATTCTCTCTCTTCGCTTTCCTTGATGACTTGTCTCGTCCATCTATGATCACTTTTTCTCTCTTGTTTACGTTTTTGTTGCGTTTTCTATACATCTCTTCTCACTCTCATTCTCCCTCTTTGTTGCTGCTCAACAATGCGAATATTTTTTACTTACTGAAAGTTTGCACGTCTTAATACTCAGTCTTTTATGAATATTCATACTTCATCAATATTCAGACTCAGCATCAAAACTCACCGTCAAAAAATTTGGAATAGATTCCTATGCAGAGTAGAAAAAAGGTTATTTGAACGCGGATCAGGAAATACATAGTAGTGGTCCGATCTTTATATTTTACCTTTGGGTTATACGTATTGTCATCTGGATTGTTTTTCTAACGATTTGTATGTTTTCTGGGATGCGAAATTCAAATTTTGTGTTTCTCACCTCGAAAAAGGTCAGGTTACAGAGAAAAATTAAAAATAATTAAATAAATAAACCAAAAAATGTGATGATTTTGCATATTTTGGTTACATAAGGCTGAGTTGTACAAATACTCCGCACGAATAAACAAGTTCCTGCTGATTCCGCGAGGTCCGTGTTAATTTAGAAGGCCAATAATTCATTCACTATAGTCTTTTTGTTCATTTATTTATTTGTTGAGTCTTCAATTGACGCAACCAGTCAACAGCAATTGGTGTCTCCAGTCCCCAGGGGGCGTTGAACGCTTTGCACTAACGGAGTAATCCTCCATTAATATTAGCGCGGGAGTAATCTTCCATTAATAGTATGTCTTATCCGTCACGTCTCGTCGCAGTCAGTTGTTTAGATGACCGCCAAGTAGCATCTCCGCGTGCGCGCCTTCTACTACGCGCCCCTGCGTCACTACTCAGCGGCCAGAATAGTGAAGGAATTAGAATTTTGTCAAGGTTAGGATACTTCACAGGGGTTGGACTAGCATCTGTGAAGCATGCAAACTCCAAATTTAACATGAGGTTCTATGGGAATTCTACGGGAATCGACCCGGAACAACTCAGTGGTGAAAGGCAAGCGACTTCGCCACTGAGCCACAAGAGCACTATGTACTGAACTATGTTTTCAAGCACCATGTAGCTAGTGCGCCGCTCCGAGGTAGGAGGGCAGGGCCTCAAAGTTCAAAGTTCAAAGTTACCACCCAAAGAAATATTAAAACTGTTTATAAAAACTATCCGAAATATGAGCCTTTTGAGCATCCGGTGACTGGACTTCGTACATATAAACTGTTTGATGTATACAACTGCCATTGATAATCAACTCTCCTTGCACGTTTGGCACTTGTCCAACAGGACGCACTTCTTTTGCTGTTTCGATAATGTTTGGTACTCAATACTGTGTATTTAGGTAGGAGGAGGTCATTTTAAATAATTCACATAACATGCGACAATGTTCCAACCACGTACATATATTGAAACAAAAGAACTGTGGTAATGGGAGTATCTGGTGGCACTAACGTTGCATCAAAGCCTTATATCACGGTAATTACGTACTGTTATGTATTGAAGTGGCGTAAACATAGTAAATACAACCTCGGAAGCTTTGCATTTATATTTCTGTCGTGTCGCACTCTACATTCTTCTCTTCAAATGTGTCCATTTCTGAAGCTCTGCTAATGGGTATGAATTCACACTATGAATATGCATAAATAATGTATTAGGACATAAGTATTCTGTCAGTAAGAAAGTGCATACTTCAGGACAGAGTCAAAGTTACAGAGACAGAGGGGGAGAGATCACATATACATAGGAAATGTAAAAAGAAAGTAAGAACAAAGGATAGAGAGGATGAAAGAAAAAAGAGAGGAAATGAAATCTCCAGACGGAAAAGAAGCAACGATGTGAGGCAAGAAAGTATAATATGCATAGAAACTATTGAAGGGATCAAGCACAACGTAAATGGAACAAACAAAAATGCCAGAGGGAAAAGGAAAGTTTAAAACTTATTTAATGTACCAAAGAGACAGGTTCTCAGGCGAGTGTCATTTCAGGCATTTTTGTATAGAACTTTAAAGGATAGAGATAGCGCAGTGCATGCCTTCTTTCATTAATTAGACTAAAAAGAGTTTAGACTTTGTACAGGTTTAAAGATCTTACCCGTAAAAATCATTTTGCGTTCAATATTTATAATAAAATGTCTCTTAGATAAACATAATAACAAAACTATTCTTTTCTCCACATCCGAATTTATAACGTTAAGTTTTGATTCACCGTACTTATCTAAAACACATACTGAGGGCTTGGAATCCGCAAACACTACACACTACCTGGGCCACTCTCGTGTCACGAGCGACCAGCGTGTAACGCCTTCTTTCAAATTCAAATTATCTTCAAATAATTTTTGGAGGGTCGGCGCAGTGAAAACGTGAAATTGTATACGGGAAGAAGGCATTTCAATTTCAAATAAGGCGCTGGCGTGCGCTCTGAGGCCACAGAGACGTATCGTAGCACGCAGTGAGGACGCGAGGGCGCAATGAGGAAAAGACAGAACGAGGAAGGGAGTGAAAAGTGGGGATGAGCGGGGTGGTTACAAGAAACCGGAGCAGGGCTTGTGTTAAATGAAAGCCGTCAGAAGAGTTTGGCAACGGAAATAAACAGAAAGTTGGGATTTATTTTTTGCGGTTGTGCGAGGTAAATGTGAGAATTTGATCATTCGCCCGCTCAGGTATGCGTCTCCTTCATTGCTCAAATTAGATTGATAGATTGATTAGTGATTCCGGACCATCAACTGCTACGGTTATTCATCCCGTAAGTGTAATGCATGATCTATCACGGGGGGAGTGAACTTCTTCCACTTGGCCGCCGACCTACGTTCCACTAAAGGGGTTTCGTCAACAAGCCATCTCCCACCAGTGGTGCACCGCCCCAGCCGGGACAAGCCCTAAGCTCCCGACCGGTCTCCCGGCATGTGTGTTAGTGCAGTGCATATTAGTGTAGGGGGTGAGTATAGAATAATGCAGAGGAAGGGAAGATCGCGCGCGGTTCGTGGCCCGTTTGTGAAGGTACTGCTGCGGCATTCGCCTGGTATTGAGCGGAGAAACCACGAAAATCGACCGATCAGAGAAGCCGGCCGCTCGAATTCTCCTCCAGACAATGACTTAAATCAACCTAGCCCTCTTGCTAGTGTTAGCCACCTGTTCAGACTCGAACCTAGGACCTGCCTATCAGAGGCACTGCAGTGACATCAGTTGATGCCGTCAGCCACCTCTCCCGGTTTGCTCAGATTAGCTCTGATGGCTCCGGACAAAACTATAGTAACAGTAGGACTTCAGTCCCTAAGGTGGAGGATTTGTGACCCTATATGGAAAGTTAGGTCGAATACACCCGCTACCTGGAGGAGATTTTAGAAACCGGCTGCTCCGATCAATTCCAGGAGAATGTTTAAACAGTACCTTAGCAAATGGGCCACGGAGCGGGCGGATCTTTTCTTTCTCGTTCTTGACCTCTTCTCTCCCCTCACGTAAACACACACTACACTAACACGCCTGACGCAATATTACAGATTGTCCCGGCTGGAGCGGTGTCTCGCGGGTGGAGATAGCTGGAAAGACGGCAGAAATCTTCTTAAGATGACGTATAGGTCGGCACCGGATCTCACGTTCTAGCCTGGGGATGAACACCACTCCCTCCCAACATGTAAAATGCTCTACGTTACAGAGTTAATGATCATATCAGTTGATGCGTTCGGAAATTTGAAATAATCAATCAATCATTGATTACTTAGAGCTTTAATTTAAGTATTTTATTTTTTATCATATGAGTAACATTCATTGGTCTCATTTGTTTAATGCGATGATCAGTTAATGCATTGCTTTTCCAAGATGCTCAGCATGCTGTGATGGGTGATTCAAATAATAGTAACCTTCGGACTCGCAAAGTTATCCATGATTTTGGCGAATGCAAATGTGGAAATCGCCATCGTTTGGAAATTATCCAAGATAGATTATATTTGCTGACCCATGTCTCTTATATCATTTCCTATGTAATGCAGATATGTATTACTAATTGGATTTCCTAAATTCAAAAATTACTAGTATATGTTTTCTATTTTTAGAAGAAAGTGTTTAAGGTACAAATTTTTCAAAACAATTTTACTCAACATGACTCGTTTGAATTATTAGCTTTACCCAACAAAATATAACGATACTTCTCACTTGGAATCTGATTAATTTATCATTAGAATCTAAAACTATCTGAGAGATTATCATTTCATAAAGGCTTGTACACTTAACTAGCTGTTTCAGGGATAATGCATTAGACAAATTCCTAGAGAAAATTATGTATCGCGAAATTATTGCACAAGGTGAGGGATCGTCTGCACAATAACGAGGCAGAAACCTTTCAACACCACTTTGAACGTCATTTCTTGAACACATCTTGGTAGGAAACTCGCAATCACGAACTACAGGTGAGAAACCCATAAGGAGATTCCCTTGAAGCGATAGAGGTCGTAATTACTGTACCTGTGAACGTATACCACGCACATTGACTGTCAGAGCCCTTACCCTGTCACCACTTCGATATACTCGCAGGAGACTCGTATTTCCCCACGTGCTTGGAAAGCTATTCTTACCTGAAAAAAGAGAAGAATGGTTTGTTAGAAGTGAATACTGACATATGACATGGCAATACAGCATCATTAAGAGTAGCCGTAGAAAAAGTCATATAAAAAAGTTCAAAAGATGTTTCGTGAAATAGAAAACGTGTCTACTAATGATTGTAGGAATCGATGGAATTTGTTTAGAATAACTAGTTCCAAAAACTTGAAAATTTCAATATCGCCAGAGAGTTACGTATTTTCTGAGTAATATTGTGTGTCGTAGTCATGTAAAATTGCATCAATTATTATGCTCGTCGGTTTTCAAACAGAAAACGCATATCTTGATCAAGTTGTATTTTCCATAAAAACTTAATTACACTCTTTTCCCAAGGATTTAATTAAAAACTAACTCATCGCAGTTATTTATTTGAATCATAATTTTATATATTTTGAAAAAAATCATTTCACGTTCCCAAATATTACTAGTAGAAATAATCAAATATAGACTTTATTGCTGCATAATATAAGAATTACATAAGTGTCCGCGACGTCGGGAATATTGCAACAACGCACATAACTTCCATTCGAGCCACAATCTCGTGTAGTCCCATAGTACGCGCAGCAACAAGAAGCGGCATAAGGAGATGGGGCAAGGGGCGGGGGAAGAGGGGAGCACAAGAGCCGAGGAACGTGGAACGACGGGCGGCCCATGAATATCGCTAGGCCAGAGCGAGGGTGGGGGTGGGGGGGTGGAAAGGCGCATGGGCAGCGGGGCGAGTGAAGGGCGTAGGGATGGACATACGTATGAGGCCAAAAAACATCGATGTTTTTTGAAAACATCGATGATTCGGGAGAAGACATCGATATTATACATTAATGTTTTGCTTTTCTATGGTTCCATTTCAGATTTATTTGTGCAGAAACAATGCGATATTTTAAAAACAATTCTAATGTTATAAATAATATTTTCTGTATGTATTTTATTTGTGGGTTGTTCGCAATAAACAGCCATTGACAACTGACACTATGGTCGGTCCTAAGGTGCCACGAAACCGTTTGATATTCGCAACCTCTCTGCGCTGTTGTTACAATTTTTTATTATTTTGTACGTGGTATTATTGTTAAAATGCAATCTGAACATTGGCTGCGTAGACTATTGATTATTAAATTAAGATGACAGTCTAATTTCAGTCAGAATATACTTTAAACTAATATTGACGTATTATTTTTTGCATTAGAACCAGGAAATTTTACTTCGAAATGTTTCATCATATTTAAAACATCGATATTTTAAACATCGAAGTATTTTGTCGATGTTTTCATCGACATCGATAAACGTTCGGTGATGTATCGAAATATCGATGCTTCGCAAAACATTGCCATCCCTAGCCATAGGCAGCGTTGGTCACTTAGTATGCACCGTTCCCACGTGCCACAGCCGGAATATTTCGTCGTTAACTTGTCCGCAAATTTTAGTTCATTTGGAAAATCGATTCATTAGATATCGTTGGGTAAATTAGAAATTTAAAAGGCACCTTTTTGGCACAAAGTTCACAAAAAATTACGCACGTATACACATAATCTAATATCCACTTTCATTAGAAAACAGCTTCTTCACATCTTCTCATTAATTGGGTTGAATGATTCTTTTTTTAGAAATTAAAAATCGAGACAAATGCTACTTAACCTCACTCAAGCTGGCTACATAATACGTACTTTAAATATGGACGTAAATTCAATTGTGTTATCTTTTTCTGTTCAAATTTTTCAGATATTCTGAATTATAGAACAGACGTATAGAAATTCTGGTTACTATTATTTTCAATATTTACTGTGTACGAGAGTTGTCTTAGTTGCACATACTGTGAAAAGCTAGGAAACCCGGGTTTAATTTGAATGGACAAAACGGCATAAAGCACGTATTTACGATGGGATTATACGCATACAGAACGTTCAAAATCCAAAGAATAGACGTTGTTAAGGCAATGAATCAACAAAGTGTGGTATTCCATGCCTGATTTCGTAGCATTGTTCATTAGGGGAGGCATCGCCCCGTGGTTATTACATGCGATACATTTGAAGAAGACATTGGAAGCCGGGATATTGTGGGAAGGGCGAAATGATCACTCTCTCGAAAGCTGCAGTCCTAAACACATGTAAGCAATCGTTGCGGTATGAATGTTTGCTTCAACATACTCTGGGGTGTTAGTAAACTGTACTGAGGTGGGTGAATGATGATTATTTTTCTTTTGTAGATTAACAGTGTACAGGGTAAGAATTCAAAGTTGATAATCATATTAAGTTATAATTGCGATTTTTATTACAGTAATTTTGGGATTTCAGGTCCAACAGACTGTATTTCCGAAGGAATTTCTATCAGGATAGCTCCGTAGATGGGAAGGTTTTTTTACAAGTCGGCTGGAGATAGTCGCGCATAGGTGTTTCGCCCGAAGCACAGCGAGGGCTAGTCGCGTTCGCGAAATAATTTGAGAGAAATTATTGAATTACATAAAGTATCAAGTAGACCAGGATATTCCTGAAGCATTTGGTAATTTATTCTGACGATAGACAAAACACAATAATCGGAATACCGAGGACATCCCTTGGATAACGTCTAGCACGAAGACAGCCGAGAAGGTCATCTGAGAAGGTTACACTAAGCTTACGAACTTTATTTCAAAAGTTGTACGGTACTGTGAGAGTTTTATATTTAACTAATTAATTTCCACTCACTATTTATGTTGCACGTTTAATATTACATGTATTACAATATTGATTAATATTGCTATTTGGAAAATTACATAGATTTTACAAACCTAGGTTCGACATAAGACACTTTACCCTCTTACTTTATTATTAAATGTGGGCGTGCGTCTCTGTACAGAGCTGCGATTCTTGGAAGTTCCGCTGTATTATCCTGTTGTTAAAAAAAATCATAGCATCATCTACAAATTATCAGTCTTTTTACTTTGATCATAAAGAATTAACACTTATTCTGCAGATATAAATTTGGTTTACTATTGGTGTTTGAGCTTACTAATGATATCTCTTTAATTTGTATAGTCACAAATTCCATACGCTATTTCTTGTGTAAGTGTTCGTACGCTTATCTATCACACCGGTCTTCAAGAGGTCTTCCGTCCGGATGCCGTCAATGGGATGTCCTCGTGATGCTCCTGATATCGTCATAAATTCTGGCAGCGGAATGATTTTTGTAATGTTCTCCGGAAATCCTGTTTGATAATAATGTACTATAATTAATTATTGCAATCCGCGAACGCGACTTTTCCTTCCTGCGCCTCGGATGAAGCGCCTACACGCGATGCCTGTCATTTTACTTCACTTCAAACAATATATGTTCACTTACGAATCTATTGTGCATTAATTTCCCAAATACGAAGCCTATTTTTACAGGAATTTCCAAAATCACAAATTGCAACGCAAGCTAAGAATGATACCCTCAAATTATAAATTATATACTCTACAAATCACACAATTAACATAAGTTTCCTGTTTCCTAACATTAAAATGTTACCAGGACTAAGTCATAAAAATAATTACCATCAACTTCTATGTCTGCCGAGAGGGAACATGATCCGTTCTAAAGAATCGCGAAACCTGGATTTTCAAAGTCGTCTTGTCATTCATTCAACATTGTGTCCCGAGGCCACGCCTCGCAAAAGAATCACGTCCAGACACTCGAGCACGGAACACAAAGATTGTTGACCCGCTGTCCTGACGACATGTCTTCCTTCATCTACATACTATTGGTATGCATTCAATTGTAAAGTAAAACATTCGTTCGATGCAATTTCCCCTCTATTAAATGCCTGGGGGGATTTATGGTATGACAGTACATTCATGTTGTACAGATAAAAAGTTAATCATTTAATTCACGAGCTCCAAAGAAATGTGTAATTATTTTATAATAAATGTTAAACTTGATTTTTGAAAATATGAAAGACTGATAATCACCGTACATGCCATCAATTCAATATACAATTACACGTCCACATGCAGCAGATAAGACAGGAAATGTTTGTCGAAACCCACGATTCAATTTAAAAGTGAAATTATTGTAATACTATTTTAACATTGTGCGAATTTATGAGCATAACAGGGCAACGAAAATAAAATATAATTTAAATGAGATTTCTGTTTCAATACGTAGGAATATATGCGGAGAGCGCCATATTCATTCTTAGAATAGATGATGCAGGACACTTACCACTATTATTTTCCTTTTTCCTGAGTAGGTGATCACACGGCTGGTTTGCATTTACAATCCAATGTTTAAGTGATGGGGTCACCATTCATCGTGAATTACGATTATAAATGAATGATTACTGATGTATTGATTTTTACATGGGATTCGTGGATGTGAAGAAAAACCATCCATGCCGTAACTGGTATGTGAAAACATTCATTCTTGGATTCAAACTGCTAGTGTTTGGCTACCTAAGCTACGACCGTACTCAACGTCACTACACTATCATCCTACCATCACTATCCGGCAGTGGATCTGTAACATCATGGAGCGTCGCTGCCCAGAAAGTCTTAGAGTTCGAGTCCAACAATTTTCAACACTAGCTACAAAGCTAGGTAGAATTCTAGCCAATGCTTGGAAGAGACTTCTAGCATCCGTTCACTCCAGTGTAATTCTTATGTGGTTTCTTCGCCAATACCAGGGGAACGTCAGAGCAGTACGGGATATGGACCGCCCGCGACATTTCCTTCCTTATCTTTATTCCCTTATCACTTCCACCCACACACAAACCCACGTACACAAACCTACATACACAAATCCACACACAAAATACATGTACAAAAACGCATAAATAAAAAAGCATACAAAACACGCACACCCAAAACCCACACAAAAACGCACACACAAAACACACATACACACACTTTTATGTACTGCACTACCACTGATATTGGAATACCAATCGGGAGCCTAGAGCTTGTTTCGGCTGGAACGTTGCTCCGTTGGAGAGATACCTGGAGGGGGCAACCCCGCAAGTTGCCAGGACATGAAGATCTTTGCCAATGAGTAGGAACACCGCCATCCCACAGCATATACTACATGCACTAAATTTACTATCTACAGTATTTGAAGCAATTGAAACAAAAAAATCAATCAATGAATCAATTAATCAAATCAACATGCAGATCAGAGCAATACCGGTGTGTTTTTCGGCATTTTCATCCCAAATCCTGATTTTGCCAACTGAGTCTACTCGTTGAAGCGTTGATGGGTAAGCTGAATTTCCGCCCAGGACCAGAATGACCGGACGTGTTCACTTCCACACGGTTGCAAAAAAGCTCTTCTATTCCCTAACCTCACGAGGACGGGGTGGGGATGAGGAACACGGAACACGTTTGTGGTGAAAGCCTTCACGCCTACATTAGTCAAGAGAACGCCATGGCCCCTGCACTAAAAACCCACCGTCACCCGCCCCCTCTCCCTCTATCGTAAAAAGCTTTGATGACGGCGGTTGCGACGCACGTTTGATACGAGTTCCGGGAAATGCTAGGAAAAGTCAATATTGTTACAACGACGTGTTGCATAAAAAATTGTCGGATATACTTTTCATGTAACGTTATTTCCGACTCTTGAGTAAAAAGACGCTTCAAATATTTGTTGCAACTTGAGTAAATTTGGTGAAATTGGAGACTGAGTAATTGATGTGTCGAAAATAATTATCTCTTTTAATAATTATACTAGTATTAAATATATAGTATTATTACTTTACTGTGAAAAATTTATATAATACAAAATTTGGTTTTAAATATTTATAATTTACGTAAGAGCCAATATATTCGAACATTCAAATAATTAATTAATTAATTTCAGTATTTTCACTTGCTGGTCATATTTCGGATTTTATAAAACATTTTAAAAAAGTAAATAGAAGTAAACAAATGAAATAGAGTAATTCATAAGTTTGGTACATTTTTAAGATTATAAAGACAATAAATAAATAAATTGAAAAGAAAATATCCCACGTATTTTGAGGTTTATGAAACAACAAGCAGGTAGTGTCTATACTATGAGCAGTTAATTAAAATAGAGTTATGAAAAACAGTCATATATCAATATATTCAACTACATTGCTTATGAAAATTTGTTTTATTGCTTGAAATGTGTTATTGAGGGATAAGGATAAGGAAGGAACGATCACACGCGGTCCGTGTTTCATTTCTTATACTACATTCGCTTAGTACTGATCAGATAAATGACGGAAACTAGTAATCAGACCAACGGGCCGCTAACATTCCTCTGCAGACAGTGGCTGAATGCGATCAAGCTACTTAGCTAGTGTTGAAAATCCGCCACTGTCGAAACTCAAGCACTACTATTACTTCAGCGGTTGCACAGACATTCCCATATTAATTTTCCGTTTCCTTTAGTCTTGGCTAGCTACTCGAACTTGCCACATACTACTACTCCATCTATTGCCGCCAAAATTCCTTTTTTTTTAATTTTCCTAATTTTTCGGTTTTCTCACAGTAAACCAGAAGTATTATTTTTAAAATACTAAATAACAGTAAAACCTCGTCCTAAATGGGAATTTTCTTTGAAAAATTAAAAAAAATAAAAAAATGACACTTAAGCGCTACAGTAAATTTGAAGCAAGTTTTTACCGAAAATTTTTGAGTTTTCGAAAAACCCCATTTGAAGTCATTTGAAGCACTTTAACTCACACGTACATTAGTGGTTACAGATTGCTGGAAATGTGCGTATTACCAGCGCGAGAAAACATTGAAAAAAATTACATTTGTGTAATTTTTGAAAAAAATACCCCGAAGTGAACTTCACTTCATATTAAAGAGTGCAATAAGAACTATCTGTTCGAAAGGTTTGAAGGAAAAATTTGGAGCCGTTTTTTAGAAAATGACGTTTAGGTGTCACTAAAAATGCAGAATTTTGAACTAGTTTTCACGGAAAATGCTTGACTTTTCGATAAGCTTTGTGTGACATTATTTAAAGCATGTGTATAAATATAATAATGTAAACACATTGCCGCTAGTGTAAATATTAAGGATCTGAGAGACTAGACAAAACATATTTTGTAATTTTTGAAGAAAAAAAAATAGTGCAATATGGCGTTTATGTCACCTTATAAAGTGAATTTAACACAATCCCTACCAAAAGTTAACAGAAAAAAATTAGAGCCTATTTTGAGAAATTCTTCTTTTCGGAATTCTTTAAAATTGCAAATATTGCACGCCATACTGCGCGAAAACTTTTCATTTTCAAAAAAAAAAAATCTTAATAAAAAAAACTAATTATGGGCAACAATTTTCATTTCAAGGCAAAATCTCTATCTTCAATTTTGTTTAAGGACTGCATTGTTGAGCATAGTCGCATTTGGAAACTCGTCGGCGCATATTACCAGCAACAATTTTTACTCTCAAACCCGTCATCATTATTAGCATTGCTATATTACAATCACTACCTACGTCGTGCCCTGACTGAGGAAATTGTTGTAGCATTTAATTTGATCGCTTACTCTTTTATTGTACATGCCAGTTTTATTTTATATGCCACAATTATTTTACACGCCATAGACGTGACATGTCACACTGACGATTCTCCGCTTCAGAAGGGTGTGCTTCATACCGTGAAGAATATTTCATCTTTCATCACATTCGTAAAATGGATAACTTAACAAGACTTACAGTGTGGTAAAATGCTCGCACAGCGTGGCCATATAGTGCAGGTAACTGCCATTTCACATAGCATTCATAGTGCTCAGATCTCCGCGGTAGGTCCTCGTGTGTATTTAATAGGCGGTATACACGCGCATTCCAACGCAAACATCAATCATATTACAAGCCTTCCTTGTACTTCCGCACACTTACATTCTTTGTTGCAGAGCGGAGGAGCAATAACTTTGTTCTCTGTCCCAAATGCATTGTCTTGCTTGATGAATTTCTTATTTATTACACGTAAATCATCATGCTTCACTGTTTTTGAAACATCAGTTATAATCGTAATAAATGAAAAAGCACGGACAATTAATTTCGAAGATATAACAAATGATACATTATAAATACTAAAGAGCGCTGTAACAGTGATGAATATAGCAGTTAAGAAGTTAATTTATGAAGAAATGAGATGGACGGGATATATATGAAGTTTTTAAGATACAAATCGAGTTATTTTAGAGATATAAAATATTTGTGAATTGAAATTGTACATTTTGGGTGATAATTTGTAAGTATGAACGATAAACACCTTTGTTTATATACTTACGTGAAAATAAAATAGGAACAAATCTAATCAAGCAATGAAGAAGGGTATAAAAATATTAAGGAAAACAGTAAAGAGCAGGGAAGAGCACTTCACTAAATAAATGGATGTGAAGTATCAAACAAGGATCAAAACACCGATAACTTGTTAAAGCAATTCTTGTAAAAATCCTCATAAAAGAAAAGGTGAAAAAGTTAATAAGTCCGAAATGAAAATTGTAAAGTAAATGTTTGATATAATTTGTGCTGAGATAATATAAACATAAGAAAACAGTATTTCTAAGGAATTTTAAATGTTCCCATCCTAAATTTAATTCAAATAAAATATTTTATTCAACATATATAGGAAAATTAGTTGTGAAATCAAACGAAGTATTATATACGCTAAATTCTTCTTGTTCTTCAGAAAATACATAAATCCTTCTTTCCATTATCAGTGCAACAAATGAAAAACCCACAGATAAATTCATCCTTAAAATATATTTTGGAGCATATAAAAAGGGACAAAAATATCATTAAAACTAAAAATAGTTTTAAGGACAAATATATTTTAAAAAAATCATACATTAAGACTGAAATGTTGAAAAAGATAAAGTAAAAAAAACACAAACGAAATCACAAAATTATAATCTAATATTCTTTGTATGAAGAGCAGTAACCGGTTGGGGGCAAAAACATCTCATCGCGAGAAAGAAGACATTTTTATCCAGCGCGCTATTACGACTGCTGCATCTAGAAACGCTGGTCCCTAACGCTATCGGGAAACATACCGGCCATGTGTATACTGCTCCCAGGCACATGACCTCTGCTTTGCCGTCGATTCATTAAAGCAGACGCATTACAGTTAGCGGCAAGTTTCGCTCGTATGTTAGATTATCCGGAAAAATCGATTATCGGAAATGATGGGGACGCTAATCGACGTTCTGCTGTATTTTACTGCCAAGCGGGTCGAGTTAAATACTTTTCGATATCGATTGCGGCGTTGCGACCCGAGCCATCCTCTCCCATACCCCAACCCCTGGCCACGCGGAGAACGCGCGTATGGAGAGTCTACTGTTTATGCGCGCCGAGTGTAATTGTTTTGGAGTTGCTAATTCGCTTCGTGTCTCTCCCAACGCGGCGTCGCGTACTGAAGAAATAAACGCATGTTGATGTGCGCAACATTGAGCAAATGGAAACAATTTCAGATGGAGGGAGGGCTTTACAAACAAAGAAACGGAATGGAAGGAAAGGAAAAAGAAACGAACTGGAAAGAAAACACGCGGAAGTGAAGAGTCGGTGTGTTTACAGCGACGAACTAACGTAGCAAGGAAGTTGAAAGCGGAGCTCTGGCATTGTTCATTCATCTTTTAGTGCCCTGTTTGTTCTTGTGGTGATGTGAGCGTAACAACATGCACTCAAGCTTCAGACTCATTAGAGTCGTATTGCTCTGTGTATTGCTACTATTTCTTCCCGTAAGAAATAATGCTGTGCATCTGTTGGTTTAGAGCTAATATTATTTCAATAAATTTGTTCGTGTTGTGTTCTTGGTTTAGAAATCTAGGCTGACTTATTCTTAAAGTGATTGTCTAAAAAACATTAGATAAACTCTCTTCATTCTGTACATCTGTTTTCTTATACCAATGACATTTGCTATTTTTTAATGTCTGAAATCATTATTTCATTACAACACACTTTCATGTATATAAGTGAAAACAAGCAAAATAGAATATCATTCGTATTTTAATTATAAAAAAAATATTTTAGTAATTTGAAGAAGATGAAAAATAATTATATTTTAAAATGTATCATTAATTGTTAGCAGAACTGAAAAATCAAGTCTGTTGTTAATTTACAGTTACAAATAAGTTTTATACACGTCGAAAGCAAATATTTCTAGATTTCAAATGTTGCTAACCTTGCTTTGTTGGTAATTTTATTCGTCATTCAACTACATTTGGTTCAATCTTTTAAGTGGAGAAGAGATTCTGGAGCCCAAGAAAGCGTGCACCGATTATATTTCTCACTCAGCACATACTCTACACGTCATATATAGTTTGTACTGTAATTTGAAATAAATTACATTTAATTCAATCAAAATGTAAATAAACGTGAAATCCAATTAAATAAATATTTCAAACTATTGTGTTTTTACTTATTTTAGTTTCTACACGGTGGAATTAAACAGTGATTCGCTTACATTACTGAAACTCAGCTATCTGAATGTGACCCGAGAAACCTGTGTGTTTCAAACATACTGAACATCAAACATACTTTTAAATTCTCACAAGTTATTTTGAGATTTGACAGTGGGCGTTTGTGATTTGGACTTCTAGGAATCTAAGGTCGATAATCTAACTGATCTAAAGTCTCTGTATGCAAGTACCTATTATCCCAACATGTGCTGCCAGTGAGAAACGTTATTTAACATGCAATTTTATCTCGAGGATAAGGCACATAAAATGACATCCAAGATAGGAATGTTTCCCCTGTGCAAGCAATCTATGTGCACACGGTCGTCAGTTTCTAAAAATTGACATTTATAAAAACATAAAAACCGAATTCTGGAAGGTGTTACAGGCCAAAATCTCTTTTTTAATCCATTATCATCATCAATTTTCTGATCATTTAGAAAATTTGTGTCTTCTGCTTTCACTTCTCTTCCCTTTATTTCAGTAAAAAAATGAAGTACTTAAATATTTTCAGAGATTCGCGAACTAGTAGCAATGTTTTCATTATGTACTACTATATTGAGGTATTAGGTAAGTGATAATCGATTATTCCAAACATACGATTCTATTATATAAAAATAAAATTTTCTTTGTTTCTATTTACAATATGTTCAAATATATGTAAAAGAGTGCATTTCTTCGAGGAGTCTTCAATATAGTTACAGTCACTAACTCGAGCACGTTATTGAATAGTGTTCTCCAAGCCATGTACACCGTGTTAAAAAAAGAAGAAAAAGTCAAGGAACAAACATTTATTTTACAATTTCGTGTTAAAATTCTAAAACAAAATTGTTACAGCTTGTTTTTCGATGTTGGAATATTATGTAGTAAAATTATAAATCCTTTAGAGCGTTCAGTTCCACAGATGAATATTGTAAAATATACACTCTCCTTTGGGCAAAAGAGCCGGCACACACAACTACATACGTCCAGAGTAGGAGAATCCGCATTCAATATATATCATATGGGCAAGATGGTAATGTGAACCGTGATTGTAGTTCAGTTTATGAATTGCATCGCAGAACGTTTCTTATAAAATGTTTTAAACAAAAAATATTAATAATTGTCCGTCTTCCAAAACACATGAAAGCATGCGTCTTCTTCCAGGATGAGGAGGAACTTCCACCTGCGTGTGACTTGAAGCGGGGAAATAAAACGTGACCTCTTTTTAAAAAAAATGTATGTTACTTTTGTACAGTGAATGCGAACTCTCGTGTAATACTGTACAGGTTACTTCGTATTTGCAATTTCTTCTATATGTAACACAATCTATATGCAGTCATGGAAACGATAAAGAGAGACGTTCCAA